>JAUPFV010000003.1:329368088-329764207 GCA_036936605.1 Limnanthes douglasii subsp. nivea | reverse complement strand
TCTCTCTCTCGTAATTCCATACTTTAATACTCTCTTGATATTCATTTTCTTTTTCACAATTACAGATTTAATTCAATTCATATATAACAAATCTCTTACATTTAACCTTAGCGACCACAATGGGGATAACAAGGTACCTAGATTGCAAATCTAAAACCAGAAAACACAAGATTCGTAAATAGTAATATTGATCGTAATGGAACGGGAAACAGCAAAAATTGATCTTGCAGTTCATGAAGAAATTGAGACCGTCAAATCAGATCTGCACAGGGAATAGGTTCGAGGTAATAATCAAATTCCACAGCAACGTGAACAGTCTGATATTAAAAATTGAATGAATCAATTGTTAGAAAAATAATTGTTTTAAATGATGAATACGTCTAAAGAGAATAAAAAAAATTAACCTGGCAGGTTAAAATCCGAAGTACATTCCGTGAAAGTAAAAGAGCAATTGGTAAAACAATATGATAAGTCTTACATTACTCATCAAGTATAAAGCGATCGTAATAAATTGTATTTTCCATCAGACATAAATCATCGTTCTTCAAGAAAAAAGATGAAGGATAAACATCGATATATCACATGTAGTGATAGTGAATTTTCTAGCTCGACATTTGAGGCTAATTTGTTTAAAAAATGAGGTAAGAGGATTTCTTTAAAGGAGAATAGAGTGAACGTCGAATGCCATGCAAAGAGTATAAGCCAAAAAAGTGCAATGAACCTCTAAATGAGAGGGATACTATGTAGTATGAAGGAAATTCGTCTAACCAGTATGTTAACACAACAAATCGAAACGTGTATGCAGTTATAGGAACAAAGGGAGATGATCAATATATGCAAGGAGTAAATTGGAGAAATTCTCATTTGTCAGCTGAGATCAGGTCAATTCCTCTTCTGCAGTGCTTTGATATCTCCAAAATAGTAAATTTAAATGGAACGAAAGATCATACCGATCATATTGACCAATTCAAAAATTATATGATGAATTTCAAAGACGATGATAGATATGTGTGTAAAACTTTTAACAAAATTTCAAAGGGACAACGTTAAAGCTGAGTTTAGGAGTTTGGTAGGTCATCTGATGTATTTGAGAGTAACCAGACCTGACATCTTAAATGTTGTAAGTATTATTTCCAGATTCATGTTCTGTCCTAATGAAACTCAAATGAGAGCTTCGAAAAAAAGTTATCAGATACATAAATGAACTTGGAATTATGGAGTTAAGTTTTTACAACAAAAAGAGATGAAGCTAATTGGTTTCTTTGACAGTGATTGAGGTGGCTCCATAAATGATATGAATAGTACATCTAGTTACTGTTTTGACTTTGATCAAATATATTCTCTTGGAGCTCTAGGAAGCAGGAAACGGTAGCTCAATCCAATGTTGAGGCAGAATTTATAGCTATGACAGCTATTGTTAATCAAGCTCTTTGGTTAACTTCTAATTGATCTAAATATGAAGCAAAAACAAAGAACTGAAATACTAGTTGAATCAAGATGCCATTGCGATTTCCAAAAAGCTCAGTCTTTCATGGAAAGACTAAGCACTTCAATATCAAGTTATTCTTTGTTCAAGAAGTTCAAAAGAGTTATGATATTTTTCTCTGTTATTGCAAATCTGAAGATCAAATTGTAGATTTTTTCACCAAATCTCTACCACTTAGAAAATCTGAAGATTTTAGAAAGATGTTTGGAGTTTGCAGCATCTAAAGAAGGAGAAGTGTTGAGATTGTTTAGAAACTTCTCTGTTTTTCTACTGGTTTAGTCATCTTTTAATTTTATATTGGCTGTTAGATAATATGTTTAGATTTCCGTGTTTTGCTTCTGCGATGAGTTTAACTTGTGCTAGTAGTTTGCTATTTTGTATTTAAAGCATATGATACTAAATGAATGTATCAAGTCTTTTCATTTTCCACTAACAGTTCTTCTCTATTTTCTCTCTTCATTAAATACTTATTCTCACTGTCATAATCTGTTTTTACACTAACAAATCCTTCTTTCTCACTGTTAAATGCACCACCACCTGCGTGATATCTTCCAACTTTACTAGTATTTTGGGGATCAAAGTGAGGAAAAACTAATATAATGTCAAAGGCTAAAAAACACGGTTAGTCCTCCATGTTTACCACTTGTATCAACATAGTTCTTTTCGTTCACTTATGCATAAAACTCATCCCCTTCGTTTTAAATATTTGCACGATTAGTCCCTCCGCGTATTCTGGAGGACCAAAAAAAATACAAAACATGGGATTTGGGGACAAAAAATGATACAAAACTTAGAATTTAAGTGGCACTTGTCAGTTTTTAAATGGTCTATATGTGTAGAGGGACTATATTTGCAAATTTTTAAAACGAAGGGGATGAGTTTTATACAGAAGTGAACGAAATGAACTATGTTGATACAAGTTGTAAACATGGGGGACTGACAGTGTTTTTTACCCAATGTCAAATGTATTCGAGCTTGCAGGTCTGGGTATTCTGGGATGCTTCACCTCCTAAATTTCACTATCCAATTCAGATACAAAGCTACGTAGTGATAAATAAATATGGGCTTCACTAATATAAGACAAAAAAAGTTTAATGAACAAGACCGTCTTAATCAAGATACGACTTTGTTATACATATCCACCTTAAATTATCTACTATAACCATTTCTCAAATACGAACTTCAGAAAGTTAAGAATTTCAAAATCTTACTCCACACCGTTATTGAGGTACATATTGTTTCGTAATCGATGTATATTTTTTATTCAATTTTGATATGTATTTTTTTCGGAGGGAACCCACAGCCGCTAATGAACGAGTGCGCACATGTTAAAACCCTAAGTCTGATGCAATAGCTTGCAAACCATCGCCAGAAGGTAAACCACACAAGGTGACATGCCCATCCAATAAATCGTTTGTAGAGCGACTCCAACTCATGACCTTAGGTCACAAGCATGTCTTACTCCATCAACTCGGCTACCCCTTTCGGGAATTTCGATATGTATTCTTATTGATATTCAGTTGAAAATTCTGTTTGAAAAATATGATTTTTATGTATTTGTGGTTTTTTTAGTTAGCTCTATAGTTTATGTTAGTTGCATATCTACGATTAGATTTGGTCAAGTATTTAAACAATTATGAGTTTGGGCAACCATTGCTATCGAAGTTATTTCATCAGCCTTAATAATTTCTTTCAAATCTGTTTTTTAGCACTCGAATTCGTGCGTAATAGTACCCACTCTTAATAGAATCCACATTGTCATGAGATATTATACTTATTCCATCTTTTACAACGAAATGAAGTATATATATATATATATGGTGAAACATTTGAGAAGAATCAAGTCTGTACTCATTTTTAAATAACTCAATAGTTAAACCGTTCACAAATGCATTATCAAACGAAATTGACATAATTTTATTTTTAATTTTAAAATCATTCATACAATCTAATAAACTATCTCCAAATGTAGAATTTCTGTGCTTGCCAACAACACGGAAATATACAATTATTCTTTAGAGTATCGATTCAGAATCTATCAAATTTAAAATAATAGACTCAAATTTTTAGATCGTTATTCGACTATTGTGTTTTCATTCATTTAGTCTTTGAACCTCAAAAACTCTGGTCATGATCCGTCAACATGACGACTTCTATAAATTTAGTTCATGACACATGGTATTTTTTTGAACTACAACGTGGAACTAAATCAATTTGGAAAACCTTACATAAATAGTGTTTGGACTTTAATTTTATTTTTACCTTTCATAATTAATTTTACTTTTGTTTTTTAATAAAAATATTTCTTTAAAACTAAAATATCTTAAGTTTTAAAATAGCCTTTTTTAGAAAAAAAAAACAAATATCTTTATTTCAAAAGGATCATGCTAGAAATAAGACACATTTTGATAGATCTTACACCGTTGGATCCTACACGCATTTGATATATCTCTCCCCTGAGTTTGGACAAATTTGCCCCTCATAGACAACTTGGGTATAAAAGCATTTTATAAATCTCTCATCAATTTTTTCTTCTTCTCTCTCTCTCTCTCTAAGAACCTCTCAAATATAAACTACTATAGAAAATCGAAGCTTGTTTATTAAAGAATCTGAACTCACAACAACGTTAAGGTAAGCCATACAAGCCTCCTACTATTGTTTTTTTAGTTTTTGTCCTGTATAAGTGGTAGAAAACAGATTATTTTGGTTTTGATTTTAAAAGTAGGATTTTTGCATAATTTTAGGCGTTCTTTTGTTAGATTAGTGTTGTATTATTGTTAGTCATATTAAGATCTGTGTTTTTGTCTGTGATTTTGTTTGAAATTGTGCTATTTGGATAGATCTAGGATTTTAGATCGCGCAGGTGTTCGTCGTACGTTAGTGCTTCCAGAATGAATCTCGTCGCACGATCGTGCGACAAGGAAGGCCTATAGTCGCTTGCGACTAATGAACCTACATGGGTACCTGCAGCCATGTGACGCACCCTGTCGCATGCGATGGTTTAAGTATTATATTTGCATGCAGCGGGAAATCTTTCAAGATTTTATTTTTTTACAGGATGCGCCGTATCAAAATTACTACGAAAAATCCATTCAAAAGAGATAAAGCTCGCGCGAGTGAGGCGCGTGAAGCGTGTGAGGTAGAGGAAGCTAATGTTTCCCATAAGCCTGTAGATGTTGCTCCCATTGAGGGACATTCTGCTGGTAGCCGGACGAAACGACGCCTCCGTCGTCATGCTCCAACTGATGATGAGATTTGTTTGGGTGTTGCCAGTAGTAGTGGTACAGGTTTGTCTTCCCACGCACCTGACTTATCTTATCTTTTGGAGGCACCAGAGACACATTACCAAGATGACGCACCTGACACACCTTGTGCACCCGAGGCCAAGGATCTCGAGTTCTTGTCGGTGATACCACATGTCCTGGCTCTCTATCCCGATTACGCCCTGCACAAGGCGTTTAGTGTTTATCACAAAGATGTAACTTTTAATTATCTAACTTTATTGTATAACTGATTTATTATTTCATTAATCATTTACGTGTTTGATAGATATTTTAGGATAGGGTCTCCTTGTGATGCTTCGCTATGTACAATAGTCTCTACAAATGGGAATTCAAAATCAGAGTACAGGACAAGCAAAGATGATGGAGACTACCTTTGGCCCTCTCGTCGGCGCACTCTCCTGCTAGCATACTAACCTGCATTCGGTTGAGGCATTCCTTGAACGACGACATGAGGATACTTCTTCATTTAATTTCTCGTTCGGAGAAATGACTGTGACTTTGGATGACATCCACGTCATCATTGGACTACTGGTCACAGGTATGCCTTTTGATGTTTTATCGTTTGATGATGAGATTGAGCATACCCAGAAGTATGCTAGCATGCTAGATATACGATCAATAGAGTTGAATAAGAATCTTACGAATGCTAGTAGCGTGAATCTTAGTTGGATGCGCAACACGTTCACGGGTGATAGATATAGTGATAGTAAGATCACAAACGACAAAGTAGATCATGTCACCCATGCGTACATACTAATCCTGTTAGGTACCACCATTTGCACCAACAAAACCGGCAATACTTTTCCCTTAGATTACCTCCAGTTTGTGAACCAGTACCAAGTTATGAATCGGCACAACTGGGGTCAGTTGGTATTGGCGCAGCGGTATAACGCCGTTAGCCAAGGATCATAGCATGGTACGGTGGTGATTTGTGGGTTTATGAGACTATTTGAGGTGTTGATATTTAATCACTTTATGCAGTTTAGAGGTCCACTATTTAGCGATTATGAGTTATCGTGGCCCTATAGGTGCCTACAGGCGCCACAAAAGATCGGTGTTTCACATATATACGTAAGGAGTTGAGGCATGCACTATCGACGTGCGCGGAGTCAGATGTAGGTAGTATTTTCTAATTTTAACGTTATGTTTTTTAACTATTATAGTTGTCTAACTTGTTAACTTATTTATTTACAGGTCATTTTCCTTCCCTATACGTATATACGTGACGAGCAGCCATTCCATAATGTCAGTTGGGTTGAGTTGATGATAAAAGCGTTTGACATCGTTGTTTTGTACTACCCTAACCGTGTCACTCATCAGATGGGCCACATACAAGTCATTCTGAAATAGATACATCCTCTTGTCTCCAAAAAAAGTAGGCAAAAAGACAGTTTAGAGATACGTTTGGGATGGTTATCTGTGGCTGAATTGGGAGTACCATCGTTACACCACTATTGGAGCGGAATACCACGGTGGGGGAGAGAGCAACGACACAATGTTCTGGGTTTGGGTGAAAAGGAACCTGTGATATATCGTTAGTAGCTATGCTTTAGCTCGAGAACGTCAGGTGCAGCCTTATAGTGGTGCTGACTTCACAGGATATGATCAGATCGCACAGTTTGGTCCCTCTATACCGATGTTGGAGTACGTTGATTTAGTACAGACCGCCCTTCAGATGTGTAGGATTGTTGAGCTATATAGACACCGTTGATTTATAGATTTTCGATGTTTTATTATTATGTTATTCCTATCTCTATGTTTTTACATTGCATTTGGGTTTTTATTTGAAAAGAGTCATTTTTTTGCCAAAATCAACTATGGTCAAAATTAACGCCCGCTAAAATTAACTTTCTCCAAAATTAACTCCCGCCAAAAGTTTTTCCCGCCATGGTAACTTCCCGCCAAAAACAACTCTCGCCTAAGATGGTACCCCACATTAATTTCCCTATAAAATTCAGCTAATAAGAAATCTAACAAGACAAACAACCAAACATTCACAAACCATAAAAAACTAAAAAACATTTACATATGGAGTTCAACGTCGATGAATACTACCAGTTACTTCAGACGGTGAAGGTTGCCTGCCACAAGATGTGGGAAAATACCAGCGATGCGTTTTTTGAGCAGGTCCTATGCATGATGTATTTCAATTATGGTCGCGCAGGAACAAAATGTCTTGTTTTGCGCAGTCGTGACCAAATCAAAAGTAGGTACCATTTTTTCCAACAGGGTAGAAAGTTTACTTTTCTTTTCATTTAATATTAAGCAAGACGCAAGTTCCGTCTGGAACATGACTGTCGTAGATTATATCACTAGGGATATGGTGGCGAATCTGGAGGATATGATTGCAGAAAGAGAGGAAGGGGATGATTGGGAAGGCAATATGGGATACGACTTTGATGACTGAAGATTCATGTTTTTTCAATTGTGTTTTTTAGTTCTTATGTTTTAATTAGTTTTTATGTTTCGTTAAACTGTTGATTAATTTTGAGTCATATGCTGTTTACGTTCAATTGTGTTGCTTTGTACGCACTTATTTCTAGTTAAAATTTAAATTTCATCTTTAAACTTGAAAATGAGGGGCAAAATATAATACAAAGATCGCAAGCGACAAGTCCAAAATACTGTCGCATTTAGACCTCGCAACAGGGAAGTCTGTGGTAAGAAATGACTGCCAAAATTATGGCCTATCGTTGCACGCGACGCTTGCAAAACGACGTCGCAAATGGACGTCGTGACAAGCATGTCCCTACTACAAAATCACTACCAAAATTATGGCCTACCGTTACACGCGATGGGGTCGGAAACAACGTCGCATTTTTACTTTGCGATGCAGCCGTCTCCGGTGTAAAAAATGAGCCAATTTTTGAACTGTCGTCGCATGCGACGGTTTTAACACACCGCATGTGACGAAGATTGTTTGAAATCCACAAATAGCCGCGTGGTGATTCCAAATGTCTTGCTACTTCTCTTGTCGATGCTTGTCATTGATGTAACAACGACGGATCTGACATCGCCGTTTCTTGGAGACAATGCCTGGCGCTTTAGTTTTGACACAACTTTTAATTAATTAATGACGTCACACAGTCATTTGAAAGGGTGTATACTCATTCAAATGTTTACTGCGTTTACTTACTTGAAAGAAAATTAACAACTCTTTAATCATCTCGCTTCATTCTTGCTGGAAATACTCATCATCTGCAACCAAGGCATCTGCTATCACATTCTTCTACACTAATGAGGTAAATGATTTCATAATAGATAAGTACATCTAACTAAACACTTGCTAGAACCCTAAATTTAAGGTTAGTAACTTCTGTCAGTAGGTTATTCCGCAAATGAACATATCTTCCTAAGTCGAATCGATCGCTTCTACCTGCTATAAACATTCTGATTCGTATCCTTACCTCGTTGCAGTTTCTGTAAAAACTATGGCACCAAAAAGGGCGATGAAGGTTAAAGCTGACAAAATTACGGAGCCCATATATGAAGAAACCAGCGCTTTAGAAAGCTATTTCACCCAAACAACCCCTAAATACAGTAATTTAGATGATGATGGAGTTACCACCCTCAGGGACAGATATGGTATCCCTGAAGATGTGATTATTAGGGCTCCCAGTATAGGCGAGCACCCTTACCATACCCAGGAAACAGAGACGTGTCTTTTTACTACCTTATTTGATTGGGGGCTAAGATTACCGTTGCCCGAACTAATTCGTGACTATTTCAATATGCTCGGCATCTACCCTACGCAAATGTCAACCAATGGTTGGAGGTTATTACTTAGCATGGTACGCAGCTCGCGCTTGCTTAAAACAGAAGTATACTTGGTTGACTTGCTTTCGGCCACTGATGTTACGAAAATGTCCAAATCCCCTTTCTTTTATACCCACTTTAAAGGGATGAAGAAAATTGTGGAGCTCCCCTCCTCTGATAGGAATTTGTGTCTGGAAATTGGGAACATAAAACCCCTACCCTAAACCTTCAAATAGAGAGGAAGTGGAAGAAAAATTGTACGTGCTAACAGGATTTTTGGAGACAAAAAATTGATCGAATCTTTGCCAATCAATAACTAATCAATCTTTGTTCGCGCAGGTAAATTGTCAAATCAGAGATGGTGGAAGAAAGGGAGATCGAAATATTATGTAAACCCCTTGATAAGAGTTGCGAGTTTGGTATGTGAAGGGTGGAAAGAGGATCCCAAACAGCTGTTTACACGGTACAACTATCTGAAGTCAGGTTTGTGGTCTATTGTGGAGCTGAAGATCACAGAAGACGGTGAGGTTAGCATGACAGATGGTTCAGAAGCTACCATGGATCGCATTAGGGAGCTTTTGGAAGATAAATACCGGGAGATGAACAATGCCGGCATCTGGCTGGCGGTGCCACACGTGGCCCGAAAGGGTGGTGAAGTAGGGGATTCATCCTCCGCTTCTGCTCAAACTTGCGAGCACCGAAACGATGCCGCAAAAAACAAAGGGAAAGTTGTGGAGTAGGCTGAAAAAGAGGCACTCAAGGTCCCAGAAACTACTCAGCCCACTAGATTTCGAGCAGAAAAAGAAGAAGATGAAGAAGATACAAACTATCGCTCGCTAATTAAGCCCTGGAACAAAAAACCAAAGGTTATTGAAGACGTTATTCCTTTGAACATGAGGATATTACAGCTTAGAGATGAAGAGGGTGATATCACGGGAGCTACTTCTGGAGAAAGAACTTGCCCCCTAACCCAACCGTCACCGAACGATGGCGAGGAGCAGAATCCACAAGTTGTAGAAGAGTTGATCTGGTGGGGGATGATGCAGAAGATAGGAATGAGCCCTAGAAAAATAAAGTTGTTCCGCCAGCTCTTGCCAAAAAGACATAACAACGGGTGCACAGCTCCAACATAGAACTACCACCATCACTGGAAACCAGTGAGAAAGGCAAGGGTGAGGATAAACAAGCTGACCCTAGCCAACAGAGGGCGCCTGCAAAAGAACGGTTGGCCAAACAGATCATCATTCCACGCCATTCTTCATACATGTTCGAGCAGCTCTACAAGATTCTCGGATTGTCCTATTATGATAAGATGTCAATTCCTGAGATCTTATAACGACAAGTAGAGCTAGCAATTGAGTTAAGAATCTTGCGATCTGATAGTGTTCAACTAAATATTAAGAACATAATCCTAACTTTCTATTGGTATGCAGCTTCATCACAACTCCTTCGTGCTGGGCTATCGAAACATGTCCCTTACTGAAGTAGTGACTATGGAGAAGCGAAGAGAAAAAGCCATGGTTGTTGGCTTAGCCAATGCTAGTGCTTCAAAGGTCATTCATTTGAAGCATGCTTACACCTTAGTCAAAACCACCAAGCATGAAGCCATCGACTCCAAAGCCAAACTTGAGAAGACAGTTGAAACCTTGCATGAAACTTTGAAATACGGTGAAGAGAGGTGGAAAACTGAATCCGACAATCATAAACTGGTGTTGATTCGAAACGAGAACCTTCTAAAAAGGAATGACGAGTTGCATGATCAGAGCTCAAACTTGTTGGACACAACTATTAACCAAGCGAAAAGGATGGAAGAACAAGCGGAGCGGATTACAGCTCTAACTGCTGATGTTAGCAAGTTGACTGGTTAGCTGGAGGAGGAACGTGCACAGCTCAAGCGAGAGTGCCAGCAGTGGCAAATGAAAATGGAAACAGTTATGGTAGAAAGGGAGACTCAAGTGTTTACCTTGGCTACGAAGATGATAGCCAAGGAAAATAGGAAATTTATAACAGAGCTGATAGCGTTGGACCCTTGGATAAATATGGGATCTTTGGCCTCTCTAGTTGAAGCCCCTGCATTACCAACAAACTCGAGCTTAACAAGTCAACCAACCACAAATAATGGTACTTCTTTTGAACCTGCAAAGCTACCACCTTCCCCGATCATTAAGTATCGAAAACACATGTTCGTGCTTTTTTTCATATGGCTTCCTTGTTGTATGCTATGCACACTAAGACTTTGTACCATTTGCAGTACTTTTTTTGTTTTAACAATGCATTGAATCTATATCTGGTTTACCTCTTGTCAATTGATTAAGGCTATAAACATTTGTGGAGTATATGTGGAGTATGTGTTTGTTGTACTTCATCGAGATCCTTACAATCCCGAGCTAAGTAAGGATCATTGCATAGCTTATAATTTTTTTTCCATAATAACGTATTCGCGGTGAGGTCTTGTAGACCCTATTGCGTAGTCTGTTCTAGACTTGGTCTTTGACCAGCTCGCGAATATACCAATTATCCCTTTTAATTCTATAAGGCTTTCGTGGTTTCTTATAAAATGAATGTTCTTGCTCAAACTCATTTCCTTATTATCTACAACGGTTTTTATCCAATTATTATTAAATAATTTAGATTCAAAAAAATCCGCTTCTATTGATTTAAATACCACATTCGATTCAAAGTCTAATATCCCGTAAACTTTGTTATTTACTGCATTGATAGCTCTAAAAATATCCAGAACTAATTTAGCTATTAGACAGTATCAGAACCAAGTCTAGAGAGAAAAGCACACGATGTAGAGAAAGAAAATGCCAAAAGTGGTTGCAAAATAGTAATTGTTCAACCTTCATCAAAAAGGAAATGTTGCTATATATAGCTAAAGTGGTGGGCCAAAATATACATGATTGAATAATTTAAGATTATTGACAAACTTGTATTATTTTATGTTACAAGATTTAAATTTGACAAAACCCACTCAATATTCAACGGAATCGGATCTGGTCTGGGTAAATCAAGCCCGTATCATTAGTCCCTCTAGTCCTTGCAAGAACCTTGAGTGAGGACTACGCAGAAACGCTCCTAATCGGATGCCCCTCAACATTGGTTATGTGCCAGTTCAGACTATATCGAGACATATAAAACAAAAGACACTATTAGTGTATAAAGTGTTGGGTGGTTTTCTTTGGCTGACTAATATTGTGTTGTTCGCTGCCTTTCCAACAATATTGTCGTTTCCACTTCCCTATGTAGGTGACCGTTGGGGTGAGAGATTCACCTATAAATACCTTCTCTCACCTTATAACTCATCCTAAAAATATTTTTAGAGAGAGAGTTTAGTACCCAAATTTCCACAGAGATAAAGTGTGTTTGTACCCCGAAAAGCCCCAAAGTGTCCGCAATTTATTAGAAGTAAATTTGGCGCTCTAGATTGGTTTATATAATTGAAAAAGCCAACAACTTATGAGATGCGGGCATAATCAATAATTCACCAAAATAAATTTCCCAAACCTTTACGTACATATGTTTCGACCCACACCGGTCTGACGTCATCCTTATATCAAGTCAAACATCAGCCCAAATAGACTGAACTTTTGAACAATGAGAACAATGCGGAGATAAGAATATGTTAATGTACCGTATTTTCTTTTAAAAATATGTTTATAATCATGTGTATCAAGTTTTTATTGCCTTCGAAAAGACTACCTTTGAGTGGCTCATGTGTATAAACTTTTTATTTTCATTCAAATGGATTACTTTCCAATCGCTCATGTGTAGCAAGTGTTTATTTTCCTTCGAATGGATTACTTCGAATCGCTCAATTGCATCAATTTTTATTGCCTTTGAATAAATTACCTTTTAAAAACTCATGTGTATCAATTTTGTATTTACTTACAAATGGATTACCTTTGACTGACTTAGGTGTATCAAGTTTTATTTACCTTCGAATGGATTACCTTTTGGTGTATCAAGTTTTTATTGGCTTCAAACGGATTACCTTCGAAGGATTCATATGTACGAACTTTTAATTTTCATTAAATCAATCACGTCTTAAGATTAATTACATTCAGATAAATTAATACTAAAAAATGGAGATAAGAATATATTAAAAGATAAATAAAGTTGAAACAATGATAGATAATATAAAGTGCATTGGGTGATCCAAGGACTTAATAAAATATGAGGAAAAAATTAAAAAAATCCTTGGCCATTCCAATCAGTAGCACAAACTTATATGATTGAAATAACAAAATTCCTTGCACATATCAAAGGCTTGCACAGAAAAAATTACATCAAAACATTCTGGACTTATGGCTCGTTCCCATCGATTTTTCCTTTTTTTTTCTCTTTGAAACTCTTAGAGCCCTCTTCCTTACCATTATCATAACCATCACTGAATGGTAGTTCTCTTGCTTGTTGATGAGAGCCTCGTGGTTTTTTTTTCATCCGACAAACGCTCAATGGTAGTTCTGTTATCAATCTGTGGGTTTTGTAGTGAGGTAATATCCTTGGAATTCAATGACTTCAAAAAAATTAAATCAGCTTGCAACTTGTCACGATCGGGTTTTATTTGGACTAGCTCATCTTTAACAGACTTTACCTCTTCGTTTAGACTTTTGACCTTGTTCTATTCCTCCTCAATTGAATTTTTCAAATTATGATTTTCATTTTGAAAAGAAGTGGTGTCTTTAATTTGAGACCTTACTTGTTGCTTCAGTTCGACTATTGGCCTCACATAGCCAATGACTGAATACCCTAACACATCATTCTCTTTTGATAATTCAAAGGGAACCCCATCAAATACCACAACAGTTGCGGTGCTCGTAGACTCAAGAAAGTTAGTGTCAAAACCTCAAAGTCGAAAGCCCTCATATCTCAAATTGGATCACTATCTCTAAAACAATTCATTTCATATAAGAGAAGGAAAATTTTATATCATGGTCATACGAGCAACATCAACCGGGATGGTGGGAGAAAGAAGTTCCGAACAAAGTGTTATCTCTAAACAAGTCGAATTATTTTTCTTTTTTTCTTTTTCCTTTATCATTGTCATGTTTGCCTCTCTTGTGGTCTTTCTTCGTCTTAGAAACAAGATATTCCGAAAGAACCTTACCCTCTTCAATAGTGGCATCAAAAGAATCCAACAAGTTTAAGTCAATTTCATATGGTTTCCCCACATTTCTTTTTTTAGCAAAGAAATATGACGAGCCCTCTTTGTTCTTTTTGTTCTTATTCTGATGGCTGAGAACTCTAATTCTGGTTGTCATAAATAATTTTCCATCAGGTGCCTCAATTCTCTAAAGAATTTTAGTGGCTCGAGGATGAGTGATCAACTTCTCCCGCGTCAGTTCTCGATCAGGATTGGTCCTCCCGAGTTGGGACCTAACAAAATTGCATGGAGTGAAACAATTATGGAACTCATTGGACCACTTTTCATTGGCTCATTCATTCAGCTTCCTGAATTTCACTTTTGCATCATCCAAATGTTGTAGGAAGGGCTTCGAAATAGCTAATACAAAGGAAGTTTAGATAAATAATAAATGTTACAAATAGTGGTAGATATATAAAAATAAATCAAAAAGATTTACGTGAATTCTTCTAGTGTCTGGTGAGTTGGCTCATATTCCCTTTAGAGGTGATCTTCCTGCAATTTTGTCAATGACTATTGATGAAGAGGAGTTAGGCTTTCCCAATCTTTCCTTCCTAAAAAAGCTCCTCCCCCACTTTGTAGTTGTTCCCCATATTAAAATATAAAAAATATCGTAGGCATTGCGAGATAGACCCGCCACACCAGCCAATTCTTCCATTCGCATCGAAATCTTATAAATATTTGAGGCTATGGTGCACACCATCAGTGAGAAACCAACATTTGGGCTAGCTTGGCTTGGGCACAAACTCACCAAACTGAAATACCTCACTATCTCATGAGTCCACGCGAAACCGAGACCCCGAATGAGCACATCAATGTAAATCACAAACTTCTTAGCCCCACAGTTCATAGGAGTCTATCTGCGTTCAGGTAACCTACCTCTAACTAAACCAGGGAATCCTCATTTGGCTCGAAGGCCTTCCAATTTGGATTCATAGAATTAAATGTAAGAGATTTTATCCTAGGCTAAAAAGTACTTAACACTAACCTTGGTGAAGATAGGTCAAACGAGCCTGACGAGAGATTGATGAAAAAGTTTGATTTTTGTTTCTGGGGCTTTGCATTTGCACTTGTTATCACCTCCGTCTCATACTTTTTTATTTTGATTCTCCGATGGGCTCGGATTTTCCCCAGTCTGACCAGATGTCTCAAGAGGGGAATATTCACCACTATCTTCTATATTTTCTTCCATAACCTATAGTCTAGACTCTGAAAGCCAAGTAGGCTGAGCACCAAGGTTTTCTTCCTCAGGTCGAGACTACTCAACTTCTAAAATTGAAGGGTATTCTCCCACATTTAACCCTGGAGGGAGTTCGGTTATGCGAGCAATACATTTTCCTCTTCAAAACTTGTGGTGAGGGGTTACTAATAAGTGTAGGTTGTTGTATTGGCTCATTTATATAAAAGGTTTATTTTTTTCTTTAGAGAGCCTAGTAACTCTGTGCAGAGTACTCTCATCAATATCTGATCCCATAGTTTTAAAAGTATAAGGATTTCTACGGCTTGTAGCCCCTTGGGATTGGGATAACATGATTGGTTAAGAAGATGACTAGGTGATGTCAATGACTGGGCAGTCGACGAAGGTTCAGAGGGAATGTTGCGCTTGTTGTAAGGGTAAACCTCTTTGTACTCAGTAGATTGAGTAACAACCACCGTACCTGATGAGGCGGACAACCGAGTAACATCTCTTGTGGTTTTTTTCTTCCTCTAGCTCAGACAAGTTTAGTTGACCGCCTTTGGTTAGTGTTTTTTTAGCAATAAACATACAAACCCTAAAATGATACTGGAAAAAGTAATCTATGGTGGCTAATTTGGTGGCGAAAGGAAAATATTTATGGAAAGAAATTTAATATTGATGGAATATATTTTCTCTATGTAGAATTAGGATATCGATACAATATTTCTTTAAAAATACCTACACGAAAAAATACAAAATAAAATTATATAAAGATTAAAAAAGACACCTCATTCTCAAAATCATAATAAATAGACATTGATAAATCAAAGTTGGAAGACCCCTCAAGTTCAAAATTATAATAAATAAATGCTATCTCGCATCCTGGAAGGCGCATAAAAAAAATTTGTATTGAAAAATCGTCTAAGTGTGCACTTCATCAAAACCTTTTTGCGCCTCCAGAGTATGAAAAAGTGTGCTACCGATTGGTACATTAAAAATAACTAAAGAATTATACAACGTGTTAATATTTACTCTAAATACAAATTAAGATATTCAATATTCCAAGAATTCTGAATTAGTATTTCCTCTTTATCACTTAATCGGTATGTCCTCGACTTCACCCTTTTAGTTATGATGTACGACCCTTACCAGTTTGGGGAAAACTTCCCTAGATGTTTTTGTGTGTGTAGAAACACTTTCTTTAGAACCTTATCTCTGACTCTACATTCTTGTCGTCTGATCTTTTATGCAGACCTGCTTCTCATTAAAGTCTGGTAGTATAAATAATTTATCTATGATCGACTTCTCTTCTCTTAACTCAAATCGAGTTCTGTATGTCTGCCCTCGCCATTATCTTCATCGGAATAATTATTAACACGATATGAGGGAATCATAGCCTTAGTTGGGGTTACATCATTCATTATATAAACTGGTGCATAAGGTGAGTCGTGATTTGCAGTGCTAGAAGTGGTTCGACATGCCCATAATAACTCTTGCAAATAATTTGGCTAGGTCCTAACGTTTCCTTCTAATTGTTTCTTCAGACCGTCAAGAATCGTTATATTCGTCACTTTAACTTGTTCGTCAACCTGTGTTTGGAAATGTGCCGAAAACATTATTGTATTCCTTGAGAAGAGCATAATACTTTTATTTTATTATTATAAAAAATTATAGTAATCTCTTCGAGATACCCAGACGACAACAGATATTTCACAACATAAATTTTATCACATCTTCCGCCCTTGTGCCGGATAGTGGCTCTATTTCAACCCAATTGAAGAAATAATCCACTGCGACTACTATCATCAGTCTTACTCCTGAAGCCATCAACAAAGGCCGCATTAAATTTACGACTGGTCGGTCAAAATGTAACGCGTCAGAAACATACTAGAGTGGTACCGTTGGCATGTGAATAGAGTTAGCAAATCATTGATAAGTTTTATATTTTTTTATTAACTTTTTAGCGTCGGTCATAATTATGGGCCAATAAATCATGCTACTTGAACGTTTCTTGTTAAATCCTTGAAACCTCGTTGACCCATTCCTATCATAAAGTTTGGACAATACCATTTGTGATTCATTATCTGCGTAAAAATGAAAAAAAATGTCTTCTTAAAGATATCTTGTAAAGTATTCCACGAAGGACCGTGAACTCGTGTGCTTTAGACCACACATTCTTAGCCATTATACTATCAATGGGTAAAACATTATTAACCAAAAACTCTCTAATATCACACCTATAATCCGTATAATTATTAATTGTTATTTAGAAAATCTCATCTGAATAAAGAATTTCCTCCTAAATATTTCTTACTGACACGTTCCTCGATGTAAGTATCCATGGATAACCACTTGAATACGCCGTTCTCGCTAAGGATTTAGCCATTGTGTTTTCAGTCCCGTGGTAGTGTTCGTACTTAATGCTATCAAAGGTTGCAACTAATGCTTCAATTGTTGCAACGAATGCTTTCAATATTGTCAAAATAATTTATTAAATTGTCATTTATGATCTCAAACAGCCTTGATGCATGATTGACTACAAGTTGTAAGTCACTTATCAACCGAACCCTCTGGGGCCTATAAACGTTCCCAAGTCACAATCCCAACAAAGCAGCCTCATATTTTGCTTCATTATTTGATGTTGGAAAACCAAAGCGTATGGCTTGATACATCACCACTCCTATCACAGAAGTTAGCTGAATATCTTCCCTACAACAAAACATGCTCGACTCTTCATCACTCCGAACAAACCAATTTGTCTTGTTATTTCTCTTGATCTATCTTCATATCTGTTTGTTTGGAATAGGATTCAACTGGAAAAGTCCGCTCAATATTTTCCATTAAATATTGTTTGGGGCTCAAAATCAATGTCAAAATGACCCAACTCCACAGACCATTTAGTCCTCCTTGCCGACACATTAAACCTTTGCAATATATTCTTCAAGGGAAAGGATGTTCGAAGAACTATGGAATGTGCTTGGAAATAGGGTTTCATATTATGAGCGGGGATCACTAATGCTAAAGTAAACTTTTACAATTTCAGATACCTCTTTACGTGTCCATGGGGATTTTACTCACATAGTAAATATGTCGAGGACAATTATGAGCCTCACAAACTAATACTGCACTTACCTCATAGTCACACACCGCAATACATATGAATAATTTTTCTCCCGGGGTCGGTTTGGTCAAGAATCCAGGAGAAGAACGATACTCCTTGATTTGGTGAAAATCCTCAATGCATCATAAAGTCCAACTGAAACGTTTTTCCTCTCTAATCACTTGGAAAAATAGGGCAAAATTATCCCATAATCTAGATATGAAACTATTCAGGGCAGCCACCCTTCCAGTCAATATGCTTACCTTCTGAATGGATCAAAGGAGGGTCCATAGTGCTCAAGGCATTTAATTGCACCAGGTCGGCTTCTATCCTTCACCTTTAGAGATAAAATAGTTCCAGTTCTTAGAACTTGGACACCAAGAAAACAATAATTCTCGTAGTTTTCAACGTGGACTAGAAAACCGAGGGTTTTCCCTCAAATCATTAACATGACCAAATCCCGAAGACGACCCATATAATTGATCATCTTTTTTTGGCTCGAACGCTTTACCATGTCGTAGGTCAAGAGATATCTGATAACACTCCTTAGCCATCTTCTAGCTACTCCACATGGTCCCCACGTTATTTATTACCAAGTTTTTAGGCACTGGTGGACTATCAATGCCACTGCATGCATTTTGGATAAGCAGGACATGCCAAAAAATTACGTTATACGATGTTAGTGTTTCTACCACAATAGAGAATGCCATCACCTCATTCTTAAATGGTTATCGGCCAACTCTACAATCGCTTTTAATTCTGCCTACCTCAAAAATCACTTTAGTAAGAACCATAATATTCCAATCAGACCGAATGACGGTCGCGGGGCTTTCTACTTGTTCATATGTTGTCATGAATAAAATGTTGGCAGAACTGCTTGTGTCAATCAATACCTATTGCACCTTATCTCTTGCAGTCTTTGCTACAATTACTATCGCATCCTCACGTCCTCGTTACTTTTCTCATATCATCATCATTGAATCGTAATATAGAATGGTTCATGTACATATGTGGTGATGCCCTAGCTTCCAACTGGATGGACACACTGACAATGTATCTATTTTGGGAAAAATTGGTAATCCTTGCAATAATATCCCCACGAAAAATGGTTAGTGACTCAAAACATTTTCATAACTCATTAACCTTTCTTTTAGGCTATGGCTCTCTAATCATCATTATTACTCTCCGATTGGGTTTGAGGTCCAAATATTCTGAGGCTTTGTTCAATTTGATTCTTGAGTTTCCTCTACTAATATCCATTTTCCAACTTGTATGAGCAAAGCTCCAAACCTGAAATATTTTTTCTTTGCATTAAACGTCGCTACCGATACCTTTTATTCACAACCCTCAAGTTCAGTTTTTGCATCAACAAATCGACTAGTATAATCCATCACGCTTTCCTTGACATTCTGTCGATTGTTAATGATTATGTCTCAATTAGCTTCAAATTTCTTACTTTCCATAAAGTGCAATAAAAATTGGTCCAGTTTATATTGAAGCTCTTGATGCACCCTTGTTGTAGTCCTTTGTACTTATCGTCATAAAAATTTATCATAAGTTTTATGAACTACTGTAAATGGTTTTCTGGGTCCTGCTTCTGATAAAAAATTTCTAACTGAGATAGATCGAAGTGCTTCAGCATATACCCCGAAAAGATCTCAGCAGATTACAAAGAAGATCTCCAGCTATGCCCGGTTTTATATATACTGCCCACAACTCTTTCATTAGGGACTGCGTATAAACACCCATGAGAGAGGTTTGTGAATGGATCACTTATACGATAATCAAGGCTTTGACATCCAGCTGGGAACTAAACATGGGGAGCGCTTGCTCCCCTTGCATCGATATTCTCTCTTTGGAGAGGAGATTTGTCAAAATTGTAAACTGAGTAATAACTTGCCTGAATTTTATTTTTCTTTCATTGAAAGGTAGACACTCTGGCGCCTCTCTACACCATGATCACGAGACCGATGCTCATCTCTGCTTCGACTTCCTTCGGGGACCATTCCCTTTGGACTTATGACTTGAGTATTTTTTTTCAGCCACTCGTGCCTCTTTCTCAACATTTAACTTTGCAATATCTTCCAACAATTTCTTTCTTAATGGTATCAAAGCAAACTGATCTAGGTGTTCCTCAGCAAACTGATTGTAATGTTGCTCTTTTGTTCCTCGAAGCGATGATGCTAAAACATAGATCTGATCACCATACCTTCTATTTAACAGCGGGTTCCTCTTACATATCTGTGTTCATCTCTCTCAAAAAGCTCGCAATTGAAATAGTACTTTTGGAGAAACGGCTGCAGGTATCAACATTCTCCCACTATAGTATCAATGATAGCTTTAGATATATCCGGAATTGATTTAGCTGTCACATATTATTGTAACCAAGTATAGAAAAAGAAGCACAAGATATAGTGAGAGAAAATGCCAAAACAGATTTTAGAATATTAATTGTTCACTCTTCCGAAAAAAAAGAATGTTACTTTATTTACTTAAAGGGGTGAGTGCAAATCCAGAAGATTGACCCATTTAAGGTTGTTTCACCATAATATTATACCAATATTACACTTACACATTTATTATTACATCATATACTCTCAATATTACACACTTGTATTATTTTATGCTATAAGATTTACATTTGACCAAACCCACTCAAAATTCGACCCACCCGGATCTGGTTTGAATAGCTGACGCCCTTATCGTGCATAACCATTGAACACATGTATTATAACTTTAAGACCTAATTTTACTCTTTTTAGATTTATTTCTTCCTAAAAATCTAAGCACCCCACACTTTAAAGTAGTCCATGTTTGGGTTTTTTCCTTTCCGTAACTTATATGGAGATATTTCTTATTTTCTTACGAGGAATATATTATAAATATGACACGTAGTTGAAATAATCTCATCCAATAAATTAATATGTAAGCTTGAATTAACTAACATGACATTGATTATACATGGAATGCGCCAAACATTGATAAATTATCTCATGCACTTCATAAAAACTAGAAAATTATCCCTAAAAATAATCTGACCCTCTATCACGATGCAAGATTTTAATCTTAGTATCTAATTGATTTTCTAATTTCGTTTTTAAGATCTTAAACATACTAAAGTCCTCATCATTATAGTTAAGCAAATAAACATGCGTAAATCTGTAATACTCCCCAATAAAAGTTATAAAATATCTTTTAACATGTAAATGTTATTGCTTTGACCAATAAATGTATTGTTGGCTTAAGGTCTGGTTTTTGGTTTGTTTATTCAAATTTTATGTCACAGTTTTAAATGTTATTTAGCTCTATCCTACACTCAAAAGGTAATAAGACTATATGAAGATTTAGCCAATTTAATAATTCTTTATCTCCTATACTTACTACAATGAGTGTATAGTATATACAAACCATCCAAAACCTGATTCAATAGGTAGTCCAACGAGATAAGCTTGCCTTATAGTTTAAGATCATCTAATATATGCCCTGATTCAATAGGTCGTCCAACGAGATAGGCTTGCCTTATAGTTTAAGATCATCTATATGCCCTTATTTTGTTTAAATAGTCCTCCACAAAAAAACTTACATTTCTTTTTTCTCTGGAATTCAAACTTGTCAAAGGTAACTACGGATCTAATATGAGATCTATATTGTCGAGTGGGAGCATTCCACATATATTTTTTTGTCTTTCCGATTCATATATGTTTTTGTCTTTCTGATTCCATTAACAACTGATCTTCTCCTTTAGCATTCATGGTGATATAAAACCAACCCAATATAAATTGATATTTGACCATCTATCTCTCAAATTATTAATTCTCAAATGATAGTGTTATTTTTATTTGTAATTAATTTAAAAAGGATATGTATGGTCTCCACTTGTAAAAATCCAACCCTTATATCTCCTTATTATTTAAAATGTTATTTCATGTCATAGTCGTAGATTGTTTATGTTTAATCGTAAATTGTTGGAGTTCATTGGTCTAATTTACAGGGTCTTATGATTGGAATATATTCAGTACGAAAATCCAAGCCTATCGATCAAGAGCTACGACCATGGAAATCAAGGTTATCTATGTATAAAGCAAAAGAAAGTCTGATACCAAATGAGAATACTAAAAAAAGGTAGTCATTTGAAAATATATTCTGTATTTGATTTTATGTGTACCTTATTCATTCAAAAGATTCTTTATATATCCACTTAAGATGATCTATTTTGATAATGTGACAGAGTTAGTATTTGTATACCAAGAATGGAAGTTATCGATATTCCTTCTATATTTCTAGAAGGTGTTCAATGAAATGGGTTTGTATTGAGTAAAGCCCCACTCCTGTCTATGAGTTAAAACATGCCGGTTCAGTAACTTAAGTGAAATATAATGTTTAATATAGTGATAACTAGGCACTTAGCTTTTTTTCCAAACCGTAGATGTTTGTTTGTTTAGAACATTTTTTTCCTTATCGAACTCTTGTTTCTCTTTTTTTTTTAGTCTTGGTCATATATTATTTGATACTATTGATATATTTTATTGATATCTGGTTATATCAAGGATGATGTTCAGTTCGAACGTATATTGAAGGTTCTATATTAAAGTCTAGTTGGCATCATCATGTATGCTATAGTGCGCATACATCATGATATTTTACATGGGATGAGTATGATACTTCAGTATCCTAGGAATACTATGAATATTGGTATGACATTCAACATAACTGATATTCAAGGATTGTTGAATAATATTTCACGATTAATGGTTGGTTTTGTTGATTCTTATTTTTCAAGGGATATGGATACAAGTATATATTTGACAATATATATATTGACTATAAATGAGAGTGCGATCGGTTGGAAATCAAATTTTCAAACTACTCTAGCTTTGTCTAATGAAGTGACAAATACATGGTTGTAACACAAGCAACTAAAGAGGTAATATGGTTGCAAGGTTTTGTAGAAAATTTGGGCTTAGAAGGAACTACCATACAATTATTTTTTAATAGTTAAAGTGCAATACAACTTACATATAACTAGATGTACCACGAGCGTACAAAGCACATAGATGCCATATACAATTTTATTCGCGATATAATATCAAATATAATTTTTTTATGTGAAGAAAGTGTATTCGCACGATAATCGAACAAATGTAATGACCAAATGAGCACCAATTCAAAATTTTAAGGAGTGCCTAAACTAGATTCGCGTTTGAATCATTAAGTAAATTCCTTAGAGGCATTTGGTGAGTCATATGTGACGAGGGAAGAGTAAATCAAATAAAAGACCTTAGAAAGTCAAGGGTCTAATTTTATATTAAGAAAGTCTTTTAATAGTAATTGATAATTATGTAATGTGAAAGAGGCAGTTTATAGCAAACAATAGGCTTGAGGACGGGACCATAATTAGTGACTTGTTTAGACATGTAGGACCCAATAAATATACTATAAAAGCACCACACCTCTTTTGGGGAAGAAGGATCGATTAATGATTACATTATGATTGCATATAAGCTTCTCTGTAAAGTAGTTTAGAATATAAATTTGGCCATCTAAACATTGTTTTACTCTAACATCTCCTGCAAAGATTTATAGAACTATCATTAGCACCATCTGTAGAAAACGTTTGGTACCTGGAATTGTTTTCCAAAATCTTGGTGAAGTTTTGAAGGGAAAGTGCCAATTTAATCATGATATATTATCGAACAAGTCGTAAATGGCGGAATGCACGCTTGTTAGATTATATCATGATTAACATGGTTCAAGGGTAGTAGTCCCTTGCGGGGTCAAAAGGGAGCCTTTTGTGGGATTCAAAGGGCGGAGCCCCTTGCGGGGTCCAAGAATACTATTTAAATCGGCTATTGTTGCAAGTCAACAGAATTTTAAAATTATTCAAATTTAAAATTGAAATGTTTTTATTTAAAATCCCTTTAAACTTATTTACCCTAACCGCCAAAACTATATGTTGGTCGAATTACTTAATGTATGGATTATGTTCTAGAAACAAAACACATCAGGATATCATTCTCTCCGTTAAAAATAAAGATCGCGGATTTTATCCACTTGAGAAATTTTAGAAAACCTTAAAGATATTTCAATTAAAAAATGTTTTACAAGTCTTCAATGAATTATCCAGAAATCTTCAAACACCGTTATTTACAAGTTTTCTTGTTTTGAAAGTAATGTCGAGACCAAAAAAGCTTCACTTGAGACCGGAGATGACAAGTCACGTAATGAACGACAAAGAAAGCTTCACTTGAGACCGGAGATGACAAATCACGTAATGAATTTAAGCCATAATAAATCTGAAAGGTCTCAAAACGTTAAAACGGATACGGATAAATTAAGCGATTCAACTATTTCATGTACTAGATAGATCGTTAACTGAGTGAGTGCTTTTAGATCAAAGCAATTATCTTTAGAATCACCATTAACATTATTTTCCTCCTTAGTAAAAGAATAAAACATATAGACCAGTCCAGTATGTTTACTACTTGTCTCGATTCTTCAGGTTTATTTTTGCAATTTACCAAAAGTCGACACGTGCAAGCAGCAATTTTGTTATCCGTTTAATCCTCCAAATTTCAAAACAAGCATACCCTTTTTCAGTTCACTTCACTAGCTATATAGGAGGTACATTTTCATCGTAAATTTTATAAGTTTCTTTTTTACTATTCAACTATAATTCTTAACTTTCTATTTTTTTATAGTTATTTTTTAACTTTTTACATTTTTTTATACCAAAACTAGCTACCGAAAAATTTAAGATGGATTTGTTTGAAGGCAGCGACAAGTTTGAAGAATTTGGGTTCAACAAAGTTACTGCTAACCCACTCGAATTTGTTAGATGAAGCCTCAAAATTAGTCTCACTTTCAGTTTGAGGTTCATGATGTTTAGATACTATTTTATAGTAGATATCTCTTTATAGTTTGTTTAGAATCGTATGGTTATTGATTCCTTTGGACAGCTCAGGATTCAAGACGAAATTGAAGACAAAGAGGTGTCAAAATGAGAGTGTTGTTAATTCTTTATTCAATTTTTGCACATTGTCTAATTTGTTTGCTTTGCCGTGCTCGTCCTGATTAACTTCAATTTACTAAAATTGCATAATTGAAAGATTGAAAGAGTACCTTAAGTTTTGTTAGATATTTAGTGAATTGGATCTATTAGTCGACCAATTTAATCATGATATATTATCGAACAAATCGTAAAGGGCGGAATGCATGCTTGTTAGATTATATCATGATTAACATAGTTCAAGGGTAGTAGTCCCTTACGGGGTCAAGAGGGAGCCTTTTGTGGGATTCAAAGGGTGGAGCCCCTTGCGGGGTCCAAAAAATTCTATTTAAATCGGCTATTGTTGCAAGTCAACGGAATTTTAAAACTCAAAATTTCAACGTTTTATTCAAATATGAAATTGAGATGTTTTTATTTAAAATCCCTTTAAACTTATCTACCCTAACCGCCAAACCTATATGTTGGTCGAATTGCTTAATGTATGGATTCTGTTCTAGAAACAAAACACATCAGTATATCATTCTCCCCGTTAAAAATAAAAATCGCGGACTTTATCCACTTGAAAATTTTTAGAAAACCTCAAAAATATTTCAATTAAAAATTGTTTTACAAGTCTTCAGTGAATTATCCAGAAATCTTCAAACACCCTTGCCTACAAGTTTTCTAGTTTTGAAAGAACTGTCGAAACCAAGAAAGCTTCACTTGAGACGGGGGATGACAAGTCACGTAATGAATTTAAGCCATAATAAATCTGAAAGCTCCCAAAACGTTAAAGCGGATACGGATAAATAATAAATCTGAAAAATCAAGTGATTCAACCATTTCATGTACTAGATTAGATCGTTAACTCAGTGAGTGCTTTTAGATCAAAGCAATTATCTATAGAATCACAATTCACATTATTTTCATCCTTAATAAATAAATAAAATATATAGACCAGTCCAGTATGTTTACTATTTGTCTCGATTCTTCAGGTTTATTTTGGTAATTTAACCAAAGACGGCACGTGCAAACAGCAATTTTGTTATCCGTTTAATCCTTCAAATTTCAAAACAAGCATACCCTTTTTTAGTCCACTTCGCTAGCTAGGTAGGCGGTACATTTTCATCGTAAATTTTTTAAATTTTTTTTTTTACTATTCAACTATACTTTTTTAACTTTTTATCTTTTTATCGTTGTTTTTTAACTTTTCACATTTTTTTTATACCAAAACTAGCTACCGAAGAAATTAAGATGGATTTATTTGAAGGCAGTGCCAAGTTTGAAGAATTTGGGTTTAACAAAGTTAATGTTAACACACTCGAATTTATTAGATGAAGTCTCAAAATTAGTCTTTCTTTCAGTTTGAGGTTTATGATGTTTGGATGCCATTTTATAGTAGATATTTATGCGTAGTATGTTTAGAATCGTACGGTTATTGATTCCATTTTGTTTAAATAGATTTAGAGGGCCACCAATATTGAATATGTTTTAACGACGAAGATTAGTATGTTCTTTGGAGTAATTTTCACAAAATAATAAAACACTCAGGTATTGGGATGTCATACCAAGTAATTGTGAAGATTTATGCTTGATTACATGTCCGATTGAATATATAGTTCTGCATTTAATTTTCTAGTCTTGAATGTTTGTAATGACAATGGCAACGGCAGATTGGGAAAGAAAAGAGAAAGCGTCGAAAGTGACTGAATCGTGGCGAGAGGATTGGGACGATAATGATATCAGTGATAATTTCTCTCTTCAGTTGAGGAGGGAACTCGAGAATTATACCCCTAAAAAATGATCGATTAATAATTATCGATGTTCGCTTCAGCATACTAATTAAACTCACACTAAATCTATCCGATATTGTTGGTAATATGGGTACCACATATTTTGTTGTATATGTAAGAACAATCTATCTCCACACTAGTATAATATTATCTGCTTTGGGTCTGAAGATCCTCAAAGCTATACTTTTGGTTCACTAATCATTCGCATGTTTAACCGATGCGGGATGTGAGACTTTGGTCGCCATCCTAAAAAATCCTCCTCTTAAAAAAATACCACTTTATCTTTATCTCAATTGATTTCCATCCGCTCAGTCTAATCAGGTTTTGGCTACCTAAACCATGGAGACACTAGGGGTGTTGCTACTCACCTCCTATTCACCAATGTCTTATTCCTTAGTATCACTCCAATCAAATACCACGGTCTTGATAAACTTCAATCAAGTCACACTACTTGATGAGCCACATGCACTCTGAACTAGGATCTCTAGAACAGACCGTTCACTTTGAGCATGGCTACTGGTTCATCATGTTCGACTTTCGAGAAATTTACCCACATCGTGTTCAGTCTGGGTCTGATGCTTTGATAGTATTTGTTAGAAATCACTATGCAATTTATCACAAATAACTCAAGCACAGAACACAAATGAATAACAGAAAAGATAAACACAAGATCTAACATGGTTCGACAATTGTCTACGTCCACGGGCGCCACCAGAGAAAAGAGTTTCACTATGATAGAGAAGTATAACAGATTTCCAGATTACTTTTTGTGTAGTCTTAGTAATCTATTTATATGAACTAAATAGACTTACTAGACCATGGGCCCATATATATAAAACTGCCAATGACACCAGACTGTACCAGTAGACACAGTACAATGTCATGTCATTATAGTGTACCATCAAGCACGATACACTATGAAAACATTATACGCCTCATTGTCAACATACAAAGTAGTCAACCCTTAAATAGAAAAAGTGAATATTTCCAAAGAAATATATTGAATGTTGCTTCTTCACTATAAAAAAATATTCCCTTTGAGGCGAATACCCTTTCTTCACTATCAACAAAGAAACTTCTCTTCTTCTAACTCACCAAATGCCCCTAAGGAATTCACTTTATATTACCAACACCAATCCATTTTAGGCACTCCATAAACTTTCGAACTGATACTGCCTTACTCATTATATCCGCTGGGTTATCGAGTGTAGACAATTTCTTCACATTCACAATTCTCTTTGATATTATATCACGAATAAAATGATACCTGACATCTATGTGTTTTGTACGCTCGTGGTACATCTGGTTCCCTGTAAGGTATATGGCGCTTTGACTGTTACAAAACACTTTTATAGTAGTCTTATCCAAGCCCAAATCTGCAACCAAACCTTGCAACCATATTGTCTTTTTAACTGTTTCTGTTACCGGCATGTACTCTCCCTCTGTTGTACACAAAGCTACAATAACTTGCAATTGTACTTTCCAACTGATCGCACTCCCAACTAGAGTAAAGAAATATAATGTCAGAGATCCCCTAGTATCCATATTACCTGCAAAATCAGAATCAACAAAACGAACCATTGATCCTGCAATATCATTCAGCGATCTACCAATATCAATCTTGTTAAAGGTTAAGCCAACTTTCGCAGTATTCTTAAGATATCGAAGTATCAATTTCACCGCCTGCCAGTGTGCTGTCCCACGACATCCCATGTACCTGCGAACTACACTAACGACATGTGAAATAGCAGGATGTGTGTGTACCATATCATACATTACACTACCAACTGCACTTGAATATGGAACCTTCGACATTTGTTCCAACTCAGCAACGCCCTTGGTCGCTCTTGTTGCAGACAACTTGAAATGAGTAGCAAACGGGATGCTAACTTCCTTAGCATCAAACATGTTGAATCGTTGTAGTACTTTCTCAATATAGCTTCGTTGAGACAAGTGTTATGTTCGTACACTTATATTCCTCATAATCTCCATACCAAAAATTTTCTTTTCTCTACCCAGATATTTCATCTCAAACTCGGCACGAAGCTGCTTCCATATCTACACAATGTGTGACATAACACAAGGAGCAATAAACATATCATCAACATATAACAACAAGTAATTATAAGAATCATCTCACATCTTTTGATGATACACACAACTGTCATATGGACTCTTCGTGAACCCTTTTGACACCATGAATGTATCAAAACATTTGTACCATTGCATTGGTGACTGTTTCAAACCATATAGTGACGTTTTCAGCAAATAAGCATTGTCCTCCATATTAGGTTCGATAAATCCCTCTGGTTGTCTCATGTACATTCTCTCCTCCAATTTACCGTGTACGGAGTCTTCACATCCAACTTCTCAAGTTCAAAATCTTGTAAAACTACCATGGTTAACAAACCTCGAATCGAAAAATATTTCACCACTGGAGAAAACACTTCATTGAAGTCTATTCCTTTATTTTGAGTAAAACTCTTAGCAGCCAGGCTTGCCTTGAATCGAGTTGCCTCAACCACTAGATTACCTTCTTTTTTCTTGAACACTCATTTGTTGCCTGCTACCTTTTGTACTTTAGGCAAGTCAACAAGCTTCTATGTATGATTTTTATGAAGAGATTCAATAACTTCCCCCTTAGCACCAATCCATCTATCTACCTCTAAACTCGCTATAGCTTCTTTTTAGCTACTAGCTTTATGCATCTCAACTTCTTCTGTAACTAACAGAGCATATGCAACTAGATTTGTATACATTTTTGGAAATCTTATATATTTTCTCTCACTATCTAGTGCTATGTTATAAGGTTTTTGTTCGTGTTCGGGCGCATCATCGTCAGTGTCATCCGATGCTGACGCTTCACCTCCTCATTATAGATTCACCTCGAAACCACTCGAATGGTTGGACCTGCTAGGAACTGATTTTACTGTAACCTCCACCTGTTTACTCAGAACCGATATTGATTCGATCATTTCTCCTACTTCATTCCGATTGTCTATAAAAGTAAACTCGTTAATATTCATGTCCTTACTGATAAGAAAACCTGGAGACTTTGGAGATGTACACCATAATCTATATCGTTTCACTCCAGTAGCATATCCTAAAAATATTAACCTATTTGCCCTCAGCTCAAGCTTACCATCTCTCACATGAACATACGCAAGACAATCGAACACCCTCAACTGCTCGTAATTAGTCGACGATGCAGACCAAATCCATAACCTGGTTAGAACCCTCAAGTGGAGCATCATTACTAATTTCCTCCAGTTTACTTTACGGACTAAGGAGGGATTGTTTGGGAGTTGACAATGCATGGTCATAATCATCAACAGACAAAAATAGCAACATATCTATCTTCCACAACTAGAAGTCCAAACAATCCAACATGGGTTGGCGGTTCTCGAATAGATTGTAACCAGTGGATACTATAATAAGAACAAACAACATAAAACACATTTAGCATCTTGACATATAACTGAAAACATATGCATGAACATGACAAATACATGTAAAACATAAAATTCCCTTGATACTAGACTGGAGCGAAAATCATATTAACATGTAATTTTATCAATTTGAGAAAAATACCATGATCATTATTTTAATTTCCTGGGTACCAATGAGATCTTCTGGAGGGCCGATGTCATTTACTTTTTAAGATAACCATAATCTGATTTTTTTAAGTACTGGTGAAACCTTCCGGATGGCCGATTTCACCTACTTAAAAGCAAAAAATTACAAGGATGAATTTAATTTATCTTAAGTACCGATAAAATCTTCCGGAGGGCCGATTTCATCTACTAAAAATTAAAATTAACACAATGACAATTTTCAATAATTTTCTTCTGTTCATCATTAATTTAAACACAAACGTGAACCTTTTGGAGGGACAGTAATATTTGAATTTAAATTTAATCCCCGAACCTTTCAAAGCCTAGAATCCGTAAGAAAATTAAATTTTAACCTTCTGGGGACCGATTAATGTATATCCATTAGTTTCACCTACCGGTCTACAAAACCTTAGTCATGCATCATTATTTAAATATTAAAGAATATTCAATTTAATTAAAAAAAACATACAATAATTAGCATTCCAAACACACTATATTTATGAAATAAATCATGTTACATATTTTAAATTAATTAATTAAAATAAATTTTTCCCCATATGAATAGTGTTTTCAAAAAAAATTATTCATCATCCGACAATTAGAGTTCGTCACCGAAAAGAAAAATAGATTTCATAACCTTTCTTGCTGAATAATGTTTCCGAAGAATAATGTGTTTGATGAATAGTGTTTTTAAGATCATTAATCATCCTCCGAAAATATCGTTCACACACTATTCATATTTCGAAAAATTACTATTCACAACATTCCTACTTCAGTCATCGCGACAACACTCCTATTAGTATTCACAACACTCCTATTATTTTAAATCGCATAAAATAATATATAACAAAACGCGGAAAATAAATTAGAAACTAGTTTCTAGATTTACCTAATGAATAAATAAAACCAAAAATATTCAAAGGTTTGTCTGTAGATTTCTGTATAGTATTCTTTTGTTCCATTGCGTTCTTCATCGATTCTGTTTATGAAATTGAGAAAACTGCATAATCAAATTAGTGAAGAAAGTAGAGGTTTCCAGACACTCAAGGAAGCGACCGTTTTTTATTAGGGTTTAGGATGATGAAATGCCTAAACCGAGCCCTTTATTTATAGCCTTTACAATGTGAAGCCCATCATTTATTGCTTCCTTGTGTCCGGGGACCATAACCCGATAAATTGATAATTCAATTTATATATTTATTTATCAATTCAGCCTTAAGTGTTGAGATTTGGGCCTTCTTCATCATAGTGCCCAAATTTAACCCGGTTACCACACTTTAGCCCATAATGCCTTTTCAGCCATAAGTCCAATTTAGTTAATTATATATTTGAACTTATTTAGTGGTCGGAGGAGGATCTATAGTTAACAAATTATTCAATTTGTCTGGGTCAGTGTGGATTATTTTCTGACTAATTATGTAGCCTAAAAATTCACCGGATCAGACACCAAACGTACATTTTTCAGGATTCAATTTTAGGTTGATGGATTTCAAGTTAGAAAAAATTTCTTAGAGGTCAAGTATATGAACCTCCTCCCTTGGGAGTTTTACCATCATGTCATCAATATAAACTTCCACATTTCTTTTGATCTTACTGGAAAATATTTTATTGACCAACGTTGGTAAATGGACCCAACGTTCTTTAACCAAAAAGGCATTACCTTGTAACATGAAGCCTCATATCAGTGATGAATGTGGTATGGTCCTAGTTGTTCGGATCTATTTGTTTTTTAAGGTAACCAGCAAAAACATCCATAAAAGATAATAATTTATTTTCTAAAGTAGAATCTACCATGTGATCTATTCGAGAAACTGAGAATGGGTCATTAGGATACGCCCTGTAAAGATCTGTGAAATCAATGCACATCCACCATTTGTCTTTCTTATTTTTGACAAGTATCGGATTGGCAGTCCAAATTGGATACTGGGTTTCTCATTTGTGCCCCACCTTGGTCAAGCCGATCTACGATAAGTATGATGATGAGTTCAAGGAGAAAAAATTTAATACTAAAAAATTGAAACCCTCAAAAAATATAAAAATTTCGAAATCAAAATTTTCATTAGTGGGTAGAAATTCGTCATCTACAATTAAATTCATGGCTAAAGACCCAATAATTCAAAATGCTAAGAACAATTTAAAATAAGGAAAAAATATTCGAAAGATGTATTTCTTGAAAATTCAAAAGTATTTGGGGACCTTTTCCCATCACCAAAGCCTCCTGAACTTACAGAAAACGAAAATGTTATTATAAACTTTGAAGAATAGAAAAACGAAGAACAAATTGCCATAAAAAAACATGAAACAGCAACTTGAGAAGCCATTTTCTATTCAACAAATGAGAATTGTTCCTTTCTAAAAGGGTCTTGATGTGATACAACAGGCGCGGTTTGGAACTGGAAAGACAACAACTTTTTGCTCTGCAATCTTGCAACAACTTGATTATGATCGTGTCTAGTGTTAGGCTTTAGTCCTGGCTCCCACTAGGGAGCTTAGGGGATACTTTCTCCCAATACTGTATTTTTTGTCGCCACATTACAGCTCATTAGATTAAATCATATAAGTCATCCATTGGCTGATTTTGTAGGGGACATTCTTATCTATAATGGTCAAATATTTGGAGGAATTCTCGTCGAAAATGACTACAAAGACTTGCAACTGCAGTGGAAATGCGAAAGAGACTATCTCGGATGTTATCTCAGAAATTAAGGGACTGCGGATCGTAATCTATGGAAGAAAATCAGAATGTCGTAGTGCGGTTTTATCAGTGTTTTAACGTTTTGAATTTGATGTTGAGTTTGTTCTCTTCGGAGAAGGATGATGTAGTGAAAAATACAGACAGACTGGTTTCTCGCTTAGGTATTGAAATTGGGTCAAACAGGCACTCAAATCAAATATTTCGACGAGCCCGTCATATTTCAGAAGTGTGACTTGTCACTAAGTTCAATACCCAAATTCGACCGATAAAGTTTTAAAAATCCAATTCTTATATATACTCGTTATTTAAATATTTAATTGTTATTTTTATTTTATTCTAAAATAAACTATCATACAAAAAGGTATCCAGAAACTAAAGGAAGCGGCTTTAATTCTAATTAGAGTTTAGGTTGATGAAATACTTAAAGATATCCCCTTATTTATAGCCTTTACAATGTGAAGCCCAACATTGTGAAACCCATCATTTATTACTTGCTTGTGTCCGAAGACCATAAACCGATAAATTGATAATTCAATTTATATCCCTGATTTATTAATTCATCTTTAAGTGTTCAGATTTGGGCTCTCTTATTATATTTGATTTTTTTGTAGGTGATGTTGAATTAAAATCATTGTGGTATTCGGTTTGTTTATTTTTTTATGTACAATTATGAATTCTTTTTGAAGTTGCATAACACGGTTGAATTAGAAATCGCATTCATTTTTTATTTTAAACTTAATTCGACCTCGTATTGAGAACTTAAACTCTTAGCTAGCTTAAAAAAGCGCAATCTCAATGAACAAAAGTCACTTAAAAGACACCAATAGTCCTCCATGTTTCACAATTGAATCAAACTAGTCCCCTTGTCTTTACTTTTGTCTTCGAGTGATCCTTTATGTTTCAGAAATATCAATTATTAGTCCCCAACACATGTGAGTACTGAGAAGGTGAACTGAGGCAACCCAAACATCCAAATTTTGTCTCACTATTGATTCCTAAAGAATTATCTAGTTATAGTTCTTCCTATGCCCAGTCAGCTATCCAATTAGTAGCCACCTAGTTTTACCATTTATCTTACTTTTTATATTTATTCATTTAGTATAGTATTGGACTGGACATGTTAAAATATAAACCTAACCATCCAACTTACTAAAGCCCAATTAACTTACCCAACATCCATAACACAAATCATAACTCATAACTCAAACCTAAAAATTCAATTAAAAACAAAATTCATAATTCTAATTCTAAACTCTAATTTGACAAACCTTTCTTCTATTTTCTACCGCCTCTCTCCTTATCCTAAATCGTCAATTTCCATAACCCCAATTCAAAACCCCTCTACTACTTTCTCCATTATTGTCATTTCTTCAAAAAATTCAATCTTTAAAATAAAAATGTATTTTTCATTGATACATCTTTAATACATTTCACCGTGACATTAATCTTTCTGTCACACTGTATCATATTCTGTACATTGTAATACGACATTGGAGTGCATACTGTTTGAAGCTATTGAAAAGCCTTACTATATCATACTTTTTACATTTTAATCTGATCCAACCGACTAGTATCTTAAATTAATAAAAATAAGATATAAGGAAATAGTATAGGGTGAAAACAAGGTGGTCAGCAGCTGAATATTGGATAAGTTATTCGGCCTTAATTGACTTTTAGAATAAACCAACTAAAATTTTATGAAACTAGTTAAAAAATTTAAAATTTAAAATAAACATTATTTTCTATAACATGTTGAAAGTTTTTGAAAATAAGAGGACTAATAAGTTGAGAAAATAGTTGGAAACATAAAATGAAATGAATTGAGAATTTTATTATTTTATGTGGTGATTTAATAATACTTTTAGATTAATGTTAATTCACATTTTAAGTGCGTGTATATATATAGTTGGGAGCTTAACTGAAAAATATCCGAAGTAAACATTTTTTTCTCATTTTACTGTTCAGAATACCGATTGTCTCCGTCTACAAAGTCTGTTTAAATTTCTTATTCTTGTTTCTTGCAAGATCCCATCAAAACCACACATACTCCGATTATTGGTACGTTTATCTTCCTTTCTTTTTCTGTATCTTGACCGAAACACTGATATTGCTTCGACTTCAAGAGTTGGATTACGTCCCTTGCATTGGAATAGGGCGTTGGAATTGGGTTGACGTCGTCTGATTGTTGCTGAGCTTGCTTCTTAGATTAATTTTGAGCGGCCGACGTAAAATGAACATGTTGAATCTGATCTTGTTTTTGTATCGATTGTTTTTAGACTCGACCGAACACCACTAATGGAGACTGGCGACTGGAGAGCCCCAATAGAGCCGTATGGAAGGCAAAGAGTCGTCGAAAGAATGTAAGTCTTTTTATAATTGGCTGCAAAATGCACTTTTTATTAAATTATATTTTGTTAAAAAACAATAAGTTTCCATCTAGTGTTTGTTTGTATGTATTTTCTATTCTTATCCAATTCTTAAGAATAATTTTGTCGACCCGCACTGTTATTAACATACATTCGTGCATACACAGAATGGAACCATGGTACAGGAAATTTATATTTCCTGACCCAAGGGAAATTATCAGACTCAGGCGACTCGTGGTTGGATTTGAGGCGGAGACATATGCTACAGCGGCAAGCAAGGTGATTACAATGTTCAGGCTTTCTATGCTAGTATATGGGATCCATTTGTGAAGAACACTAGTTTTTGTTTTTATTTTAGTTGTCTATCTTTGTATTATATTATGAGTCATTTGTTTTATCATTTATATCGTTACAGGCTGATTACGTGAGGAAAATATCTAAACTTGTTGCTAGAATAGAGAGCCTTACAAGTCCTTCATCCGGTCCAGTATTAGCTGATTCAGGAATATTCAATTCAGTAATAGATGCTTCCGCAACGAATACTGGTGGTGCCGGCAGTCCTCCTCCACCAAGTGTAGATTCTGCCACGGAAATATCCTCAACTGATACTGGTTGTGACAGCAGTCCTCCTCCACCAAGTGTAGATGCTACCACGGAAATAGACGACTTTGGAGAGCTCAGGATTCAAGACGAAGTTGAAGACAAAGAGGTGTCAAAATGAGTGTGTTGTTAATTTTCTATTCTGTTTTTGCACATTGTCTAATTTGTTTGCTTTGCCTTGCTCGTCCTCATTAACTTCAATGTACTAAGATTGCATAATTGAAACATTGAAATGAGTACCTTAAGTTTTGTTAGTTATTTCGTGTAATTGGATCGGTTAGTCGACCAATTTAATCATGGTATAGTATCAAACAAATTGTAGAGTGCGGAGTCCATGCTTGTTAAATTATATCATGATTAATAAGGTTCAACGGTCGTAGTCCATTGCGAGGTCATGGGTCAGAGCTTTTGCGGGATTCGAGGGGCGGAACCCTTGCGAGTCCAAAAATACTATTTAAATCGGTTATTGTTACAAATCAAGGAATTTTAAAATTTAAAATTTTGAACGTTGTATTCAAATTTGAATTTGAAATGTTTTTATTTAAAATCTCTTTAAACTTATCTACCCTTTAACTACCCTAACCGCCAAACCTATCTATTGGTCGAATTGCTTAATGTATGGATTGTGTTCTAGAAACAAAACAGATCAAGATATCATTCTCCCGGTTAAAAATAAAAATTACAAATTTTATCCATTTGAGAAATTTTAAAAAACTCCAAAAATATTTCAATTAAAAATTGTTTTACAAATATTCAGTGAATTATCCAGAAATCTTCAAACACCGTTATCTACCAGTTTTTGGTTTTGAAAGAACTGTCGAGGCCAAAAAATCATCACTTGAAACCGGGGATGACAAGTCACGTAATGAATTTAAGCCATAATAAATCTGAAAGATCTCAAAACGTTAAAATGGATACAGATAAATCAAGTGATTCGACCATTCCATGTACTAGATTAGATTGTTAACTCAGTGAGTGATTTTAGATGAAAGCAATTATCTTCAGAATCACCATTAATATTATTTTCATCCTTAGTAAAAAACGTAAAATATATAAACTAAAAATCATTGTTGGTCTAATATGTTTCCTACTGTCGGCACTCGACACGTGCAAACATCAATTTTGTTGTCTGTTTAGTCCTCCAAATTTCAAAACAAGCATACCTTTTTTTAGTTCACTTCACTAGCTATGCAGGCGGTACATTTTCATCGTAAATTTTTTTAATTTCTTTTTTACTATTCACCTATACTTTTTAACTTTTTATTTTTTTATCTTTATTTTTTTAATTTTTCACATTTATTTTATCAAAAGTAGCTACCGAAAAGATTAAGATGGATTTGTTTGAAGACAACGGAAAGTTTGAAAAAATTGGGTCAACAAAGTTATTGCTAACTCACTCGAATTTGTTAGATGAAGCCTCAAAATTAGTCTGTCTTTCAGTTTCAGGTTTATGATGTTTGGATGCCATTTTATAGTAGATATCTCTGTGTAGTATGTTTAGAATCGTACGATCATTGATTCCATTTTGTTCAAATAGATTTAAAGAGCCACCAATATTGAAGATGTTTTAAGGACGAAGATTAGTAGCTCTTTGTAGTAATTTTCACAAAGTACTAAAACACTTGGGTATAGGGATATCATACCAAGTAATTGTGATAATTTATGTTTGATTACCTGTCCAATTGAATATATTGTTTTGCATTTAGTTTTTTACTCTTGATTGTTTGCAATGACAATGGAAATGGCATATTGGAAGAGCAAAGAGGAAGCGTCAAAAGTGACCCAACCGTGGCAAGACGATTGAGACGATAACGATATCAATGATAATTTCTCGCTTCAGTTGAGGAGGGAAGTCGAGAATAATACCCGTAAGAAATGATCGATCAATGATCATCGATGTTCGCTTCAGCATACTAGTTAAGCTTACACTAAAGCAATTCGATATTGTTGCTAATATGGGTACCGCATATTCCACTTCAGTGTATAAGTAAGAACAATTTATCTTTACACTAGTATAATATTATCTGTTTTGAGTCCGAAAACCCTCAAGGTTTTGCTTTTGGTCCACTGATCATTCACATGTTTAACCGAAGTGGGATGTGAGAATTTGGTCGTCATCCTAAAAAATCCTCCTCTCGGACAAAGTACCACTTTAGCCTTATCTCAATTAACGTCCATCTGGACACTCTAAACAAGTTGGGGCCATGGAAGCACTAGGGATGTTGTTGCTCACCTCCTATTAGACCATCACTGTCTTATTCCTTAGCGTCACTCTAATCAAATACCATCGTCTTGATACACTTCAAGCAAGTCACCGGGTTCAGGCTGGCCCGTCCGAGCCTGCTTTTTTGACACTTGAACCCGAACTCGGCCCGATCCGCTCTTGGGCTTGTATTTTCAAACCCGAGCCCGCCCGTTCGTGTTCGTCGGTCAACTCGGCCCGACCCACGGACATTAATTTTATTTTTTTATTTTTTTAAATAGATTTATTTATTATATATATTATTGTTATTATATATAAAAATTATTAATTTATATATATTTTTATAATGTTCGGGCCAGAACGGGTCGGACAAACTAGAAACCCAAACTCGGCCCGACCCAGTTGCGGGTTACAATTTCTTAACCCGGACGCGGCGCGTTCTATGTTCGGGCCGGAACGGGTCGGTCCGGACAACACCAGAATTGTCATCCCTAGCCACAGGCACTCTAAAATTGGATCTCTAGAACAAACCATTCACCTTGAACATGGCTACTGGTTCATCACGTTCGACTTCTTTGTAGCTACTAGCTTTATGAATCTCAACTTCTTCTGTAACTGAAAGATCATATGCAACTAGATTTGTATTCCTTTTTGGAAATCTTATATATTTTCTCTCACTGTCCAGTTCTATGTTATAAGGTTGTTGTTCGTGTTCGGGCGCATCATCGTTAATGTCATCCGATGCTGACCCTTCACCTCCTCATTCTAGATTCACCTAAGAACCACTCGAATGATTGGACCTGCTAGGAACAGATTCTACTTTAACATCCACTTGTTTACTCACAATCGATCCTGATTCGACCAATTCTCCTACTTCATTCCGATTGTGTATCAAAGTAAACTCGTTAAAATTCATGTCCAAACTGATAAGAAAACCTGGACACTTTGGAGAGGTACACAATAATCTATATCGCTTCACTTCAGTAACATATCCTAAAAATATTCACCTTTTTGCCCTCAGCTCAAGCTTACCATCTCTCACATGAGCATACGCAAGACAACCGAACACCATCAACTGCTCGTAATTAGTCGATGATCTAGACCAAATCCATATCTTGGTTAGAACCCTCAAGTGGAGCGTCATTGTTAATTTGAGAATTACCTTGTTCTAATGTGACCAAAATGACTGTCATTACAATCAATCTTTTGATACATGAGTATCCCTATTAAATTCTTAATGAATATCTATGGATTCTTCCTCAAAATAAATATCTGTTCGCTTATTATTCCCTCCAAACTCAACATCATCTAGAAACTTGGTCCTTCTTGTCTCAAATATTGTACCAGTGACAGAATCATAAAACTTGAATTCTCTGGAATGTTTGGAATAACCTATGAAGAAACAACTAAATGGTTTTGGGTCGAGTTTCTTTTCTTGAGGTTTGTAAGGCCTCGCCTCAGCTGGACAATCTCACACATGCAAATGATTTAAATTGGGTTTACGCCCGTTTCAAATCTCATATGGGGTCCTCACATTAGCCTTGTGGGTAATCGATTGAGTATATAAGCGGTACATTTGATGGCTTCCCCCAGAGAGATAATGATAGAGAAACTTAAATGCTCTGAACTGTTCGGAATAACCTATTAAGAAACAACTAACTGTTTTTGGGTCCAGTTTCTTTTATTGATGTTTTTAAGGCCTCGTCTCAGTTGGACAACTCCACATATGCAGATGCTTTAAATTGGGTCTATGCCAATTCCAAATCTCATATGGGGTCCTAATAGTAGCCTTGGTGGGTACACAATTTTGTATATAAGCGGCACATTTGATGACTTCCCCCAAGAGAGATAATGATAGACATGAATGATTTATCATGCTTCTAACCATATCATTTAGTGTTCTGTTCCGTCTCTCAGATACACCATTCACGTGAGGTGAACCAGGAATAATATATTGAGGGACTATTCTACACTTCTCTAGGTACTGTGCAAAGGGTTTTGACCGTTGTTCTACCGATCCATCATATCTACCATAGTATTCACCACCACGGTAAGATCCAACTTTCTTAATGCTTTTACCAAGTTGTTTCTCAACCTCGGTACTAAAATCTATAAACTTGTCCAAGGCCTCAAACTTTTCATGAAGAAGATAGAGGTAACCTAAACAAGAGTAGTCATCGATGAATGATATAAAGTACCGCTTCCCGTTCCATGATTCCTGTAGAAACGGTCCACATATTTTAATATGTATCAACTCTAGGACTTCTCTCGCTCTATGACCCTAACTTTTTACCTTTGATTTATATTCGTTTGACACATTCGACACATATACCGAAGTTAGAGTAATCAAGAGAACCTAATAAACCTTCGGCAACAATCTTGTCCATCCTAACTTTGGATATGTAACCTAACCGCTTGTGCCACAATTTAAAAGATCTTTCAGATTCAGTAATGTTGTTTGTTGTATGTTGTGTGTTCATAACAATGTTGTGATTATTAATAGTATTCAAAAAATACAAATTATTCTCTTTAATCAAATTTTTATCTCCAACAATCACACTATTTAGAAAGAGTGTAAAACAATTGTTTCCCATTAGACAAGAATAACCTTGCAAGTCTAAAACTAGAAAAGAAATTAAGTTCCTCCGAAAACTAGGAACATACATTACATCCTCTAAAAATATACATATCCAGTGGACAGTTTTAAAGAAAAATCACAATTAGCTAAAATATCACACGAGCTCCCGTCTGCCGTTAAAATAGATATTTCATCCTCACTTAGCAACATGCTCTTTAACGTACCCTGCAAAGAAACACATACATGAGTTGTTACAACCGAATGAACCCACAAAGTATTTATTTTTAGATAAAATATATTACTTTTTGAAACAACCAAAGATGTGGTAGTACATATGCTTAACAAATAAGTCTGGCGTTTGTCACAATCCTTCTTCAGATGTTATTTCTCTTTGTAGAAAAAAGCATCGACCTACAGTCAATTTCTCAGGCTTTTTATTCTTTACCGGACCTTGACCTGGTCCTTTGCCATCTGACTTCCACTTAGGCCCTGCCCGTTTTGCAAATGTAATCACATTAACCTCAGGCGCTTATATCGTTAAGTTTTTCCTCCTCATGTGTAGCGTGGGAAATCAACTCATTGATATTTCACTTTTCTTGCATGCAGTTATAGGTGGATTGGAAATACTTAAACTGGTCTGGCAAACGTAAACCCCACTATGCATTCTTGAGTGAACTCTAAACCGATTGCCTTTAACTTTTTGCCAATCATTGACATTCCTTAAAGTTATTCTCAAATTTTAACTTTGCCATTATATTTTTCGGTAACTTGCTCGATGAGCAAACACTGTATATCTACCTTCTCATTTTTTGCAAAGGCTTTATCGACCTCCGCGAGAAAGACCGTGGTAGTAGTAACACCTTTAGGGACAACCCCACGTAATGCAACTTGTATCCCATGTAACAAGAGAGAGATGGATAACTTATTTGACTTCTCCCACCTTTCATCGGTCTTAATTTCCTCCAGTTTACTTTACGGACTAAGGAGGGATTGTTTGAAAGTTGACAATGCATGGTCATAATCATCTACAGACAAAAATTACAACATATTTACCTTCCACAACTGGAAGTCCAAACAATCCAACATGGGTTGGCGTTTCCCGAATAGATTGTAACAGTGCATACTATAATAAGAACAAACAACATAAAACACACTTAGCATCTTGACATATAACTGAAAACATATGCATGAACATGACAAATACATGTAAAACATAAAATTTCCTTGATACTAGATACTGGAGGGAAAATCATACTAACGTGTAATTTTATGAGTTTGAGAAAAATACCATGATCATTATTTTAATTTCCTAAGTATCAATGAGACCTTCTGGAGGGCCGATGTCATTTACTTTTTAAGAGAACCATAATCTGATTTTTTTAAGTACCCGTGAAACCTTCCGGATACCTTCTGGAGGGCCGATGTCATTTACTTTTTAAGAGAACCATAATCTGATTTTTTTTAAGTACCCGTGAAACCTTCCGGATGGCCGATTTCATCTACTTAAAAGCAAAAAATTGTAAGGATGAATTTAATATATCTTAAGTACCGATAAAATTTTCCAGAGGGCCGATTTCATATACTTAAAATTAAAATCGACACAATGACCATTTTTGATAATTTTCTTCCGTTCGTGATTAATTTAAACTCAAACGTGAACCTTTTGGAGGGACGATAATATTTGAATTGAAATTTAATCCTTGAACCTTTCTAAGCCTAGGATCCGTAAGAAAATTAAATTTTAACCTTCTGGATCGCCGATTGAAGTATATCCATTGGTTTCACCTACTGGTTTACAAAACCTCAGTCATGCATCATTATATAAACATTAAAGAATATTTAATTTAATTCAAAAATAAACATACAATAATTAGCATGCCAAACACACTATATTTGTGAAATAAATCATGTTACATATTTTAAATTAATTAATTGAAATAAAAAAATTCCCATATGAATAGTATTTTCAAAAAAACATTATTCATCATCCGACAATTAATGTTCATCACCGAAAAGAAAAACAGATTTCATAACCTTTCTTGTTGAATAATGTTTATGATGAATAATGTTTTTGATGAATATTGTTTTTTAAGATCATTATTCATCCTCCAAAAATATTGTTCACACACTATTCACATTTCGAATAAATAATATTCACAATACTCCTACTACTGTCATCGCGACAACACTCCTACTAGTATTCACAACAATCCTATTATTTGAAATAGCATAAAATAATATATAACAAAACGTGGAAAATAAATTATAAATGAGTTTCTAGAGTTACCTAATGAATAAACAAAACAAAGAATATTCAAAGGTTTGTGTGTAGCTTTCCGTATAGTATTCTTTTGTTCCTTTGTGTTCTTCATCGATTCTGTTTATGAAATTGAGAAAACTTCATAATCAAATTAGTGAAGAAAGGAAATGTTTCCAGACACTGAAGGAAGCGGTCGTATTTCTGATTAGGGTTTACGATGATAAAATGCCTAAACCCAGCCCTTTATCTATAGCCTTTACAGTGTTAAGCCCAACATTTTAAAGCTCATCATTTATTGTTTCCTTGTATCCGTGGACCATAACCCGATAAATTGATAATTCAATTTATATCCTGATTTATCAATTCATCCTGAAGTGTTGAGATTTGGGCCTTCTTCATCATAGTGCCCAAATTCAACCTGGTTACCATACTTTAGCCCATAATGCCTTTTCATCCATAAGTCTAATTTAGTTAATTAAATATTTGAACTTATTTAGTGGTCCAAGAAGGATCTATAGTTAACAAATTATTCAATTTGTCTGGGTCAGTGTGGATTATTTTCTCACTAATGATGTAGCCTAGAAATTCAACGGATCAGACATTGAATGTACATTTTTCAGAATTTAATTTTATGTTGATGGATTTCAAGTTAGAAAAATTTTCTTGGAGGTCAAGTATATGATCCTCCTCCCTTGGGAGTTTTACCATCATGTCATCAATATAAACTTCCATATTTCTTTTGATCTTACTGGAAAATGTTTTATTGACTAACGTTAATAAATGGTCCTAGTTATTTGGATGCATTTGTATTTGATGGTAACGAGCAAAAGCATCCATAAAAGATAATCATTTATTTCCTAAAGTAGAATCTACCAGCTGATCTATTCGAGGAACTGAGAAAGGGTCATTAGGATACGCCCTGTAAAGATCTGTGAAATCAATGCACATCCACCATGTGTGTTTCTTATTTTTGATAAGTACAGGATTCATAGTCTAAATTAGATACCGGGTTTCTCAAATGTGCACCACCTCTGTCAATCTGATCTACGATAAGTATGATGATGAGTTCAAGGAGAAAAGATTTAATACTAAAAAATTGAAACCCTCATAAAATATAAAAATTTCGAAATCAAAATTTTCATCAGTGGGTCGAACTTCTTCACCTACAATTAAATTGATGGCTAAAGACCCAATAATTCAAAATGCTAAGAACAATTTAAAATCAGGGAAAAAATATTCGAAAGTATTTGGAACCTTTTACCACCACCAAAGCCTCCTGAACTTACAGAAAACGAAAATGTTATTATAAACTATGAAGAATAGAAAAATGAAGAAAAAATTGTCATAAAAAAACATGAGACAACAACATGAGAAGCCATTTTCTATTCAACAAATGGGAATTGTTCCTTTCTACAAGGGTTTTGATGTGATACAGCAGGCGCGGTTTGGAACTAGAAAGACAACAACTTTTTGCTCTTCGATCTTGCAACAGCTTGATTATGATCTTGTCTAGTGTTAGGCTTTGGTCCTGGCTCCCACTAGGGACCTCAGGGGATACTTTCTCCCACTACTGTATTTTTTGTCGCAACATTGCAGCTCATGGGATTAAATCATATAAGTCATCCATTGATTGATTTTGTAGGGAACATTCTTATCTATAATGGTGAAATATTTGGAGGAATTCTTGTCGACAATGACTACGAAGACTTACAACTGCAGTGGAAATGGGAAAGAGTCTATCTTAGAGGTTATCTCGGAAGTTAAGGGACCGTGGATCGTAATCTATGGAAGTAATATCAGAATATCGTACTACAGTTCTATCAATGTTTTAACGTTTTGAATTCGATGTTGAGTTTTTCCGCGCCGGGTAAGGATGATGTAGTGAAAAATACAGACATATATACTCGTTTCTCGCTTAGGTATTGAAATTGGGTCAAACAAGTACTCAAATCGAATATTTCGACGAGCCCGTCGTATTTCAGAAGTGTGACTTGTCACTAAGTTCGATACCCAAATTCGACCGATAAAGTTTTCAAAAACCAATTCTTTTATTTACTCGTTACTTAAATATTTAATTGTTATTTCTATCTAATTCAAAAATAAACTATCATACAAAAAGGTTTCAAGAAACTAAAGGAAGCGGCCGTAATTCTAATTAGAGTTTAGGTTGATGATATACCTAAACCTCTGTAATTCTAATTAGATTTTAGGTTGATGAAATACCTAAACCTAGCCCCTTATTTATAGCCTTTACAATGTGAAGCCCAACATTGTGAACCCATCATTTATTACTTCATTGTGTCCGGAGACCATAAACCGATAGATTGATAATTTAATTTATATCCCTCATTTATTAATTCAGCCTTAAGTGTTGAGATTTAGGCCCTCTTATTATATTTGATTTTTTTTTAGGTGATGTTGAATTAAAATCATTGTGCTATTCGGTTTGTTTATTTGTTGATGTACAATTATGAATTCTTTTTGAATTTGTTCTAAACGGTTGAATTAGAAATCTCATTCATTTTTTATTTTAAACTTAATTCGACCTGCTATTGAGCTTTGTAAAATAGTGTAATACAATATGATTTCAACGGATTAGTTGAAAACTTAAACTCTTAGAGAGTGCAATCTCAATGAACAAAATTCAGTTAAAAGACACCAATAGTCCTCCATGTTTCACACTTATATCAAACTAGTCCCCTTATCTTTACTTTTGTCTTCCACTGATCTTTTATGTTTCAGAAATATCCATTATTAGTCCCCAACACATGTGAGTACTGAGAAGCTGAACTGTGGCAACCCAAACATCCGAATTTGGTATCACTATTGATTCCTAAAGAATTATCTAGTTATACTTCCTAATATGCCCATTCAGCTATCCAATCAGTAGCCATCTAGTTTTACCATTTATCTTACTTTTTATATTTATTCATTTAGTATAGTCTTGGACTTGACAGGTTAAAATATAAACCCAATCTTCCAATTTAATAAAGTCCAATTAGCTTACTCAACATCCATAACACAAATCATAACCCATAGCTCAAACCTAAAAATCCAATTAAAAACAAAATTCATAATTCTAATTCTAAAATCTAATTTGACAAACCTTTCTTTTATTTTCTACCGTATCTCTCTCCTTGTCCTAAATCATCAATTTCCATAACCCGAATTCAAAACCCTTCTTTTCTTTTGCTTTCTCCATTATTGTCATTTCTTCAAAAACTTCCATCTTTAAAATAAAAATGTCTTGTTCATTGATACATCTTTAATACATTTCTCCGTTGCATTAATCTTGATGTCACACTGTATCATATTCAGTACATTCTCATCCTAGTTGGACATTGGAGTGCATACTGTTTGAAGCTATTGAAAAGCCTCACTGTATCATAATCTTTACATTCTCATCCTAGTACGACATTGGAGTGCATACTCCTTGAATCTATTGAAGAGTCTCTCCTAATTCTAACCGTGGAGACCATAGAAATAAAGTTAGTCAAATTAGGGTTTTTTAATTAGAATTAAAAATTCGGTCTTCAATTAGATTTTTGAGTTTGGATTATGAGTTATGATTTGTGTTATGGATGTTGGGTAAATTAATTGGGTTTAATTATGTTGAGTTGTTGGGTTTATATTTTAATCCGATCGGACGGAGTAGTATCCTAAACTAATAAAACTAAAAGATAAGGTAAATAGCATATGGTAAAATATTTATAGTAAATTATAAAAACTAGACGGTTAGCAGGTGAATATAGGGTAAGTTAATTCTCCTTAATTGATTTTTAGAATAAACCAACTAAAATTTTAGGAAACTAGTTAAATTTTTTAAAATTTCAAATAAACAGTGTTTATTATAACATGTTGAAAGTTGTTGAAAATAAGAGGACTAATAAGCTGAGAAAATAGTTGGAAACATAAAATGAAATGAATTGATAATTTTAATATTTTGCGGGGTGTTTTAAAAATACTTTTAGATTAATGTTAATTCACATTTTAAGTGCATGTATATATATAGTTGGGAGCTTAACTGAAAAATATCCCTAACTGAAAAATATCCCAATATATAGTTGGGAGCTTAACTGAAAAATATCCCAAGTAAACATTTTTTCTCATTTTACTGTTCAGAATACCGATTGTCTCAGTTTAAATTTCTTATTCTTGTTTCTTGCAAGATCGCATCAAAACCACACATACTCAGATTATCGGTACGTTTATATTCCATTTTTTTACTGTATCTTGACCGAAACACTTATATTGCTTCGATTTCAAGAGTTGCATTGGAATAGGGCTCGGGTTGACGTCGTCTGATTGTTGCTGAGCTTGCTTCTTAGATTAATTTCGAGCAGCCGGGCTTGTAGTGCTATAATGTAAGAATAATTTTTAAGTGCTTGATAGTAAAATGAACATGTTGAATCTGATCTTGTTTTTGTATCGATTGTTTTTAGACTCGACCGAACACCACTAATGGAGACTGGCGACTGGAGAGTCGATATAGATCCGTATGGAAGGCAAAGAGTCGTCGACAGAATGTAAGTCTCTTTATAATTGTCAGTCTTATTATAATTGGCAGCAAAATGAACCTCGTGCAATTTGTTTGTTTGTATGTATTTTCTAGTCTTATCCAATTCTTAAGAATAATTTGTTTGTCTAAGGGAAATATGCTAATTTCCTGTCAAATCAGATCAAAAGAAAAAAAAAGGAAAGCACAAAAACAAAAGTGAAATCAAAGACACAATTGTTAACGGAGTTCAGCAAATTATGCCTATGTCTCCGGACCTGCTGCAGATCGATTTTATTAGGAAGGACACAGTGACTCTGCCGTTTCTGATACATATACAAAAACCCTAGCTATTGGTTTTGTAGAGACTGTAACACTTAAAAAGGGAAAAATATTACAGTCCTTAATGTGTAATTTATGACCCCCTAAAATTACACTGTCTTTTCAATTCACTCCAGTTCTCTTTAATGTGTTTAGCACTTGCCTCATCTCCAATGTCTTGCACTGTCTTTTCATCTAGCATCTCTTCTATCCAATAATAACATGTTGAATAATGCTAGATTATTATGTCAAAATAACACATTCTACTTGAAAGTTATGATGCATTTTACTCAAGTGATGGCAAACACTCGCTTCATTGAAAATGCAGATAAGTTCAGAAAAACTTAACAATCTCCCACTTGAAGACTTGTTTCAACCTGTCTTCACACCTTGATCTATGCAGCAGATCTTTCTGGTCTTATTACTCTTGTAGACCAACTGAAGCTGAACACAACTTCAGTTTTTCAATGGCTACTGTCTTTGTCAACATATCAGCTGGATTCTTGCTTCCTTGGATCTTTTCCAGTATTAACACCTTATCTTCCAATAAATATCTAATGAAATGATAACGAAGACTGATGTGCTTGGTTCTTGAATGAAATGTTGAATTCTTCGCCAATTGAATTGCACTTTGACTATCATTATGCAGAACGTTGTTCTTCTGTTTGAATCCCAACTCGGTTAGCAAACCTTGAAGCCATATCATCTCTTCACTGGCTTTGGTCACTGCTACATACTCAGCCTCTGTAGTTGATAAAGTGACAATTTTCTGTAACTTTAACATCCAACTAACAGCTGTAGTTCCAACAGTAAATATATAACCGGTAGTGCTTTTCCGGTGATCAACTTCACTTCCAAAATCTGCATCTACGTAGCCTTGTACCTTTAACTCACCCTTACCAAAGTACAAACACTTTATTATTGTACCTAGTAGGTACCTCAAAATCCATTTGACAGCTTCCCAATGAATTTTCCCTGGGTTTGACATAAACCTACTCACAACTCCCACTGCATAACTAATGTCTGGTCTCGTACAGACCATTGCATACATCAAACTTCCAATAGCTGAGGCATAAGGAACCTTAGCCATGAAGTCTTTTTGTTCATCCGTCTTAGAGGATTGGTCCTTGGATAAACGAAAGTGACCTGCCAATGGTGTACTAACTGGCTTTGCATCACACAGGTTAAATCTCTTCAAAACGCGATCGATGTACTCTGACTGAGATAACTGCAAAACTTTTCTATGCTTATCTCTTATGATTTGCATTCCAAGAATCTTCTTCGCCGGACCCAAGTCCTTCATGTCAAATTCTTTTGACAATTGTAGCTTCAATATTCTAATATCATCCATATCTGAACCTGCTACTAACATATCATCAACATAGAGTAGCAAAATGATATAACTGGACTTACATCTTTTAAAATAGCAACAGTGGTCCGCATTACACTTCTGAAAACACTCTTTGTGCATAAAACCGTCAAATTTATTGTACCACTATCTTGGAGCTTGTTTTAAACAATACAAACTTTTCTTAAGTCTGCATACCATGTTTTCTTTCCCTTCTTTTAAGAAAACTTCTGGTTGATACATGTATATCTCCTCATCCAAATCCCCGTGAAGAAATGCAGTCTTCACATCTAACTGTTCAAGATAAAGGTCTTCAATGGCAACAATACTCAACACTGATCTAATAGTATTGAGCTTCACAACTGGAGCAAAAATATCAGTGTAATCAATTCCTTCCTCTTGCTGGAACCCTTTGACAACTAGTCGTGCTTTGTATCTCTTAGAGCCATCATACTCATCTTTCACCCGATACACCCATTTGTTATGAAGTGCCTTCTTACCCATTGGTAACTCAGTTAGGTCCCATGTATCATTTAGGATTAAAGACTTCATCTCATTTTTCATAGCAAACTCCCACTTACTAGCATCACTGGTCTGGCAAGCTTCATCATAGCATTCAGGTTCTCCTCCATCGGTAAGTAAATGATAGTTCAAGTATCTCTTATTGGGTACATGGGGTCGGGAAGATCTTCGCAAAACAGGAACTGCCTCGGTCGGCTGTAAGGTATCGGATTGTTGTCGATCGGTCTGTCCAACGGACTCTCCTTGTTGAGGGGTTAATCTGATCGACTCTATTTCTTGACTATCTGGGACTCCCTCGATATCTGCAAATACTGATTCATACGACTTTGATTCATTTGCTTCTGTTTTATGTCTGTCCTTGTACATCACTATTTCATTGAAGATCACATCTCTGCTTCGTATCATCTTCTTGTTCTCCTCATCCCAAACACGATAACCGAACTTATCTTCGCCATAGCTGATCAAGAAACATTTTTTCGATTTCGGATCAAGCTTGTTCCTGCCTTGGTCACTTATATGAACATATGCTGTACAACCAAAAACTCTTAGATATGATAATTTTATATCCTTACCACTCCATACCTCCTCAGGTATTCGATGTTCTAAGGGAACCGACGGGCCTCGGTTAACCAGGTAAGCCGATGTGTTGATTGCTTCTGCCCAGAACTGCTTCGGTAAACCAGACTGTATTCGAATGCTTCTGGCTCTTTCTGTCAACGTTCTGTTCATACGTTCGGCAATACCATTGTGTTGAGGCGTACTTGGAACGGTTCTCTCCATCCTGATACCATGCTCATAGCAAAAGTTCTTGAATTTGGTGTCCTCATATTCACCACCATTATCAGTTCTCAGCTTTTTAATCTTCAGACATGTCTCATTCTCAACCATAGATTTCCATCTTCTAAAAACATCAAACACTTCAGATTTATGCTTCAGAAAATAAACCCATACCTTTCGAGAATGATCAACGATAAAGGTCACGAAATAGTATTTCCCTCCTATAGATGAAATAGTTGTTGGCCCCCAAACGTTAGAGTGAACAAGCTCCAGCCTTTCTTTCTTTGGGGTTCTACCACTCGTCTGAAAACTGACCCTTTTCTGTTTTCCAAGTATGCAATCTTCACACATGTCTATATCGACTGACTTTAGACCTGGAAGCTTCCCATTCGAGTACATAATTTTCATACCCTTCACACTCATGTGGCCAAGCCTCTGGTGCCAAACATTTGGATTTTCGTTTCCTGCTGCTATTGCAATTGAACAACTCGTCTCTGCTGTCTTGTAAAGAGTACCACTCTTCTTTCCGCGAGCAAACGACATTGCTCCCTTTGAAATTTTCCAATTGTCACCATGGAAGATCGTACTATAGCCTTCACTAGCCAACTGCCCTACTGAGATTAAGTTCTTTCTCAGACTGGGGATATGTCTGACATCTTTCAGTTCCCATACAGACCCATTCAACTTAATCTTCACAGTATATTTACCAATAATATCACAAGGTTGATCATCACCAAGATATACTTTTCCAAGGTTACCAGGGACATACCTCTCGAAGAATTCTTTCTTCGAAGTCGCGTGAAACGATGCTCCAAAGTCTAATACCCAAGACTCTTCCTTGCTTTCTAAAGAGCCTATTAACGCATCGTCTCCTTCTGAAGTGATATTTTCCTCTGTCTTCTTCTCCTGGTCCTTTGGTTCTCTCTTGCACTGAAATTTAAAGTGTCCGGTCTTCCCACAATTCCAACACTCGATGTTTCTCAACCCCTGGGAATTTTTAGGATTCCTAGACTTGGAAAATCAATTTCAACTGAACTCAACTGGGTTGTGATTGTATTGAGTCCATTGAGGTGTTGAGCTACCGAAACGCCTTCCATCATTCGCAAATTGAATAAACGCCTCATCAAGTGAACTTTGTTAGACGATGATGACTTCTCATACATAATGGAAAGAGCATTCATAAGACCCGCAGTGGTTGTTTCCATTATGATGTTAAAAGCAACATTGTGGGATAGCATCAATCGGATGACTCCAAGATCTTGTCTATCAAGAAGGGTCCATTCTTCATCTTTCATAACCTCTAGTTTCTTTTCTGAGAGGGGTTGATAAAGCTTTTTCTGGTACAATTAATCTTCAATCTGCATCTTCCAGAACCCAAAATCTACACCATCGAATTTTTCGAGTCTCACCTTTCCTTCGTCTGTAGCCATTGCTCCCACTCAAATCTGATTTCCTTTGGATCGCTACCAGCCTGGATTTGATACCAGTTCTAAGGGAAATATGCTAATTTCCTGTAAAATCAGATCAAAAGGAAAAAAAGGAAAGCACAAAAACAAAAGTGAAATCAAAGACACAATTGTTAACGGAGTTCAGAAAATTATGCCTACGTCTCCGGACCTGCTACAGATCGATTTTATTAGGAAGGACACAGTGACTCTGCCGTTTCTGATACATATACAAAAACCCTAGCTATTGGTTTTGTAGAGACTGTAACACTTAAAAAAGGAAAAATATTACAGTCCTTAATGTGTAATTTATGACCCCTTAAAATTACACTGTCTTTTCAATTCACTCCAGTTCTCTTTAATGTGTTTAGCACTTGCCTCATCTCCACTGTCTTCCACTGTCTTTTCATCTAGCATCTATTCTATCCAATAATAACATGTTGAATAATGCTGGATTATTATGTCAAAATAACACATTCTACTTGAAGGTTATGATGCATTTTACTCAAGTGATGGCAAGCACTGGCTTCATTGAAAATGCAGATAAGTTCAGAAAAACTTAACAGTTTGTTATTAACATACAATCGTGCATACACAGAATGAAATCATGGTACAGGAAATTGTCAGACTCAGGCGACTCGTGCTTGGATTTGAAGCGGAGACATATGCTACAGCAGCAAGCGAGGTGATTACAATGTTCAGGCTTTCTATGCTAGTATATGTGATCCATTTCTGCACTTGTGAAGAACACTAGTTTTTGTTTTTATTTTAGTTGTCTATCTTTGTATTATATTATCATTTATATCGTTACAGGCTCATTACGTGAGGAAAATATCTAAAGTTGTTGTTAGAATAGAGAGCCTTACAAGTACTTCATCCGGTCCAGTAATAGCTGATTCAGGAATATTCAATTCAGTAATAGATGCTTCCTCAACGAATACTGGTGGTGCCGGCAGTCCTCCTCCACCAAGTGTAGATTCTGCCACGAAAATATCCTCAACTGATATTGGTTGTGACCGCAGTCCTCCTTCACCAAGTGTAGATACTACCACGGAAATAGAGGCCTTTGGAGAGGTCAGGATTCAAGACGAAGTTGAAGACAAAGAGGTGTCAAAATGAGTGTGTTGTTAATTTTCTATTCAGTTTTTGCACATTGTCTAATTTCTTTGCTTTGCCTTGCTCGTCCTGATTAACTTCAATTTACTACAATTGAATAATTGAAACATTAAGAGAAACTTCAATTTACTACAATTTCATAATTGAAACATTGAGAGAGTATCTTAAGTTTCGTTAGATATTTTAAGTGTAATTGGATCGACTAGTCGACCAATTCAATCATGATATTATCCAACAAGTTATAGAGATCGGAGTGCACACTTGTTAGATTATATCATTATTAATAGGGTTAAGGGGATGAGCCATTTGCGATTCTTAAGATACTATTTAAATCGGCTAATATTGCACGTCAACGGAATTTTAAAATTCAAAATTTGAATTTTTTTATTCAAATTTGAAATTGAGCCGTTTTAAATTTAAATCTTTTTGATCTTATCTACCCCTAACTACCCTAATGTCAAACCTATCTTGTTGGTCAAATAAACACATCAAGATATCATTCTTCGTATTAAAAAATAAGATCGTTGATTTTATCCAGTTGAGAATTTTTTGAAGACTTCAAAAATATTTCAATTAGAAATTGTTTTACAAAACTTCAGTGAATTATCCAAAAATCTCCGAACATGGTTAACTTGTTTTCTTGTTAAGAAGGAACTGTCGAGACTAAGAAAGCTTCACTTTGAAACCAAGTGATTCAACCATTCCATGTACTAGATTAGATTGTTAACTCAGTGAGTGCTTTTAGATGAAAGAAATTATCTTTAGAATCACCATTAACATTAAGATTGATGTGTTTGAAAGAAGTGCCAAGTTTGACGAATTTGTGTTCAACAAAGTTACTGCTGACACACTCGAATTTGTTAGATGAAGCCTCAAAATTAGTCTCTCTTTGAGTTTGAGGTTTATAATGTTTGGATGACATTTTATAATAGATATCTCAGTGTAGTATGTTTAGAATCGTACGGTTATTGATTCAATTTTGTGTAAATAGATTTAGAGGGCCACCAATATTGAAGATGTTTTAACGAGGAACATTTGTATGCTCTTTGGAGTAATTATCACAAAATAATAAAACACAGGTATAGGGATATCATACCAAGTAATTGTGATAATTTATGCTCGATTACCTGTCCGATTGAATATATAGTTCTGCATTTATTTTTTTACTCTTGATTGTTTGTAATGACAATGGAAATGGAAGATTGAGAGAGAAAATATCTAAAGTGACCCAACCGTGGCAAGACGATTGGGACGATAACGATATCATTGATAATTTCGTGCTTCAGTTGAGGAGGACACTCGAGAACAATACCCCCAAGAAATGATCGATCAATGATCATCGATATTTGCTTCACCATACTAGTTAAGCTTACACTAAAGCTATCAGATATTGTTGGTAATACTGGTACCACATAGTCTGCTTCAGTGTATAAGTAAGAACAATCTATCTTCACACTAGAATCATATTATATATTTTGGGTCCGGAGACCCTCAAGGCTTTGCTTTTGGTCCATTAATCATTCCTATGTTTAACCGATGTGGGATGTGAGACTTTGGTCGTCATCCTAAAAAATCCTCCTCTCGAACAAAGTACCACTTTAGCCTTATCTCAATTGATTTCTATCCGCCCACTCTAATCAGGTTGGAGCTACCTAAACCATAGAGGCACTACGGACGTTGATGCGCACTCGCTATAACTTCTTTGTAGCTACAAGCTTCCTCCATCTCAACTTCTTCTGTAACTGAACGAGCATATAGATTCATATACCTTTTTGGAAATCTTATATATTTTCTCTCACTGTCCAGTCCTATGTTATAAGGTTGTTATTCCTGTTTGGGGACATCATCATCAGTGTCATCCGATGCTAACACTTCACCTTTTTATTCTAGATTCACCTTAGAACCACTCGAATGATTGGACCTGCTAGGAACTGATTCTACTTTAAGCTCCACCTGTCTACTCACAATCGATCCTGATTCGGCCATTTCTCCTACTTCATTATGATTGTCTATCAAAGTAAACTCGTTAAAATTCATGTCCTTACTGATAATAAAACCTGAAGACTTTAGAGAGGTATTCTATAACCTATATCCCTTTACTTCAGTAGCATATCCTAAAAATATTCACCTCTTTGCCCTCGGCTCAAGCTTACCATCTCTCACATGAGTATACGCAAGCCAACTGAATACCCTCAACTGCTCATAATTGAAACATTGAGAGAAACTTCAATTTACTACAATAGCATAATTGAAACATTGAGAGAGTGTCTTAAGTTTCGTTAGATATTTTAAGTGTAATTGGATCGACTAGTCGACCAATTCAATCATGATATTATCGAACAAGTTATAGAGATCGGAGTGCACACTTGTTAGATTATATCATTATCAATAGGGTTAAGGGGATGAGCTAATTGTGATTCTTAAGATACTATTTAAATCGGATATTGTTGCACGTCAACAGAATTTTAAAATTCAAAATTTGAATGTTTTATTCAAATTTGAAATTGAGCCGTTTTAAATTTAAATCTCCTTGATCTTATCTACCCCTAACTACCCTAACGTCAAACCTATCTTGTTGGTCAAATAAACACATCAAGATATCATTCTTCCTATTAAAAAATAAGATCGTTGATTTTATCTAGTTGAGAATTTTTGGAAGACTTCAAAAATATTTCAATTAGAAATTGTTTTACAAAACTTCAGTGAATTATCCAGAAATATTCGAACATGGTTAACTTGTTTTCTTGTTAAGAAGGAACTGTCGAGACTAAGAAAGCTTCACTTGATACTAGGGATGACAAGTCACCTAATCAATTTAAGCCATAATAAATCTGAAATATCTCAAAACGTTAAAGTGGATACAGATAAATCAAGTGATTCAACCATTCCATGTACTAGATTAAATTGTTAACTCAGTGAGTTCTTTTAGATGAAAGCAATTATCTTTAGAATCACCATTAACATTAAGATGGATGTGTTTGAAAGCAGTGCCAAGTTTGAAGAATTTATGTTCAACAAAGTTACTACTAACACACTCGAATTTGTTAGATGAAGCCTCAAAATTTGTCTCTTTTTCAGTTTGAGGTTTATAATGTTTGGATGCCATTTTATAATAGATATCTCAGTGTAGTATGTTTAGAATCGTACGGTTATTGATTCAATTTTGTGTAAATAGATTTAGAGGGCCACCAATATTGAAGATGTTTTAACGAGGAACATTTGTATGCTCTTTGGAGTAATTATCACAAAATAATAAAACACAGGTATAGGGATATCATACCAAGTAATTGTGATAATTTATGCTCGATTACCTGTCCGATTGAATATATAGTTCTGCATTTATTTTTTTACTCTTGATTGTTTGTAATGACAATGGAAATGGAAGATTGAGAGAGAAAATAGAAAGCATCTAAAGTGACCCAGCCGTGGCAAGACGATTGGGACGATAACGATATCAGTGATAATTTCTTGCTTCAGTTGAGGAGGGAACTCGAGAACAATACCCCCAAGAAATGATTGATCAATGATCATCGATATTCGCTTCACCATACTAGTTAAGCTTACACTAAAGCTATCTGATATGGTTGGTAATATGGGAACCACATATTCCGCTTCAGTGTATAAGTAAGAACAATCTATCTCCACACTAGAATAATATTATATATTTTGAATCCGGAGACCCTCAAGGCTTTGCTTTTGGTCCACTAATCATTCTTATGTTTAACCGATGTGGGATGTGAGACTTTGGTCGTCATCCTAAAAATTCCTCCTCTCGAGCAAAGTACCAGTTTAGCCTTATCTCAATTGATTTCCATCCGCCCACTCTAATCAGGTTGGAGCTACCTAAACCATAGAGGCACTACGGATGTTGCTGCGCACTCGCTATAACTTCTTTGTAGCTACTAGCTTCCTCCATCTCAACTTCTTCTGTAACTGACAGAGCATATGCAACGGGATTGTTATACCTTTTTGGAAATCTTATATCTTTTCTCTCACTGTCCACTGCTATGTTATAAGGTGTTATTCTTGTTCGGGCACATCATCATCAGTGTCATCCGATGCTAACACTTCACCTCCTCATTCTAGATTCACCTCAGAACCACTCGAATGATTGGACCTGCTAGGAACTAATTCTACTTTAAGCTCCACCTGTTTACTCACAATCGATCCTGATTCGGCAATTTCTCCTACTTCATTATGATTGTCTATCAAAATAAACTCGTTAAAATTCATGTCCTTACTGATAAGAAAACCTGAATACTTTGGAGAGGTATTCTATAACCTATATCCCTTTACTCCAGTAGCATATCCTAAAAATATTCACCTCTTTGCCCTCGACTCAAGCTTACCATCTCTCACATGAGTATACGCAAGCCAACTGAATACCCTCAACTGCTCCTAATTAGTCGACGATCCAGACCAAATCCATATCTTGGTTAGAACCCTCAAGTGGAGCATCATTGTTAATTTGAGAATTACTTTGTTCTAATGTAACCGAAATGATTGGCATTACAAGTAATCTTCTGATACCTGAGTATCCCCATTAAAATCTTCATGAATCTTTATGGATTCTTCATTAAAATAACTATTTGTTCCCTTATTCTTCCCTCCAAACTCGACATCCTTTAGAAACTTGGTCGTTCCTGTCTCAAATATTTTACCAGTGAGAGAATCATAAAACATAAATCCTCTTGAATGTTTGGAATAACCTATGAAGAAACAGCTAACTGGTTTTGGGTCCAGTTTCTTTTCTCGAGGCTTGTAAGGCCCCACCTCAGTTGGACAATCTCACACATGCAAATGCTTTAAATTAGGTCTACGCCCATTTCAAAGCTCGTATGGGGTACTCACAGTAGCCTTGGTTGGTACTCGATTGAGTATATAAGCGGCACATTTGATGGCTTCCCCCAAAGAGATAATGATAGAGATTATTGACTTATCATGCTTCTAACCATATCCCTTATTGTTCGGTTCCGTCTCTCAGATACACCATTCGTGAGGATGGACTGGGAATATTATAATAAAGGACTATTCTACACTTCTCTAGGTACTGTGCAAAGGTTTTTGGAAGTTGTTCTACCGGTCCGTCATATCTACCATAGTATTCACCATCACAGTAAGGTCCAACTGTTTTAATGCTTTTACCAAGTTGTTTCTCAACCTCGCTCCTAAAAGCTATAAACTTGTCCAAGGCCTCAAACTTTTCATGAAAAAGATAGAGGTTACCTAAACAAGAGTAGTCGTCGATGAATGATATAAAGTACCGCTGCCCGTTCCATGATTCATGTGGAAAGGGTCCACAAATTTCAATATGTATCAACTTTAGGACTTCCCTCGCTCTATGACCCTAACTTTTTAACTTTGGATTGTTTCCCTTTGACACATTCGACACATATACCGAAGTCAGAGTAATCAAGAAGACCTAGTAAACCTTCAGCAACAAGCTTGTCTATCCTAACTTTGGATAGGCGACCTAACCGCTTGTGCCACAATTTAAAAGATCTTTCAGATTTATTAATGTTGGTTGTTTTATGTTGTGTGTTCATAACAATATTGTGATTATTAATAGTATTCAACAAATACAAATTATTCTCTTTAATTAAATTTCTATTTCCAACAATCATATTATTTAGAGAGTGTAAAAATATTGTTTCCCATTAGACAAGGATAACCTTGCAAGTCTAAAACTAGAAACGAAATTAAGTTCTATCGAAAAGTGGGAACATAGATTACATTCTCTAAAAATAATACATATCCAGTGGACAGTTTTAAGGAAAAATCACAAATAGCTAAAACATCACACGAGCTCCCGTCTGCCGTAAAAATAGATCTTTTATCCTCACTTAACAACCTGATCTTTGACGTACCCTGCATAGAAACACAGACATGAGTTGTTGGAGCTGAATCAACCCACCAAGTATTTCTTTTTACATAAACTATATTACTTTTTGAAACAACAAAAGATGTGGTTGGTGAGGATTATTTTAGACTGAGGGTAATTTAGTCAGATGATTTGTGGTATTTTGAGAGTATTAAATGTTTGGGTGTTTTGTAGTGAGAGATTTAAACTGCTTGGTTGTATTAAATGTTCATTACCCTTATTAATGAAACTGGTTGGGTATTTATACCCTTAATTATGGGTCGTATGGACTTTCGGGTCAAACTATGAAATCGGGTCGAGTTCAAAGACCCATTAGTTTATTAAGCAGATTAGCAATTAGCTTAGTCAAAAGGTGTTTAGTGTTTTAATATTTTTGTTCTGTCCGGATATTTCAGTCGGTAATTATAGTCCGGATTACCCCTGCCCGGTTTTCACAGTAAGTCGTGGTGAATAATTCCAGACTCATCAGTAGCCCATTTTTTTAGTGTTGTCAAAGGTCTTTGGCAAGACCAAAACATCCTTTTAGGCAACAACAATATTCTCCGGACCATTCTTGTATTCAGCTCAAGGTTTATCCGGACTGAATACTTCTAAGAAGTTCAAGAGTTCTGTTATGGATAGTGGGACATGTGCATTTAATATTCATGACGTGAGCGCCGCCTTCAATCATTACTTTTGGCTTTTCATTTTCTCCTAGGTATTTTAACTTTTTTTCCTTATTAATATAAATTACTTCATTTTACTGTTTTACCATCTTCATCCCTTTGTCATTTCTCCTTTTCACAGCTTTTTAGTTCTCTTCTCAAAATATTTCTTGTATAGGTTTATGTTCACGGCGAGAAACGCTCTGGTGAAAGGTGGTTGGCTGAATCTTTCAAAGTTAGAAAAAGTACAAAAGGTTGAGCAAGAGAGACGTATCCCTGCGGGTGTTCCAGTTTCTCCAACCAGTAAACCCGATACACCGTCTTCAGAAGCTGATCGAGGATCATCCTCTGCTAAAAGTGCCAAGCCCAAGCGTTTGTTTCAACCAAGCCTCTCGCCCATTCCGTCAGGCTCCTCAGTTCAGGAGTCATAGCTCTCTGTTGTGCAGGAGAAAGCAGTATCAAGTACAAGAAGACCCTCTTTGTTCATTGCTATGGGGTGAGACATTGAGAAGTCTCTAGAAAAGGTTAATCTTCGTCGGACAGGTCGTCTAGTAAAGGGTCAGGCAACTAGCTCTTAAATCAGGTCCTCAAAGTCAGGGCCCTCCAAGTCTGGGACCAAGGATAAGGCCACTGGATCAGGGGCACCTATTAGAGCCCCAAAAGACAAATCCTCTGGTCTAGAGACTACTAGAATCAGTTCTCATAAGAGAGGTTGATGCTCAAACTTCCGGACAACCTACTGAGCCAGACACTAGCATTGAAGATGCTCCATTTGAGACTGAGGCTTCCGGGCAGACTAGGGATGCTGCCTCTGATAAAAAGGAAAAGGCAAAGAAAATTTTTGCATGACTCATCCGGATCTGCCGGATATTCTGGAAGGCAAAGTGGGACCCAGCTTCCACAAAGTGAACGTGAAGTATCCGCTGGCCATGCAGAATATCAACTATGTTTATACTCATACTGCTGAGTTAGGCCGGATCCGGACGAAGTAGGGGATCCCTGAATCTGTTAAGGTGAGGATACCGGTCACTCCAGAGACCCCGATGGACTGTAAACTCAACGAAATAGACATATACACCGAGTTGTTTAACTAAAGGCTCAGATTTCCCTTGAACCTAGAAATTGTCAGGTATTTTTACCTGATAAAACTATGTCCAAGACACCTGATTCACAACGCTTGGTACACATTTATCGCCTGTATTATGGCGTCGAGGCTCTCCGGAATACCACTTCCAATGGAGCAATTTGCTACTGTGACCAACCTCTGCAAGAACCACCATATCCCATTCTACCACTTCAATATGGGAGACAACTTTAAGGTGGTGGATGACTTGCTTGAATCGGAGAAGAATTGGAAGACCCAATTTTTGTTTATCAACGGGACTTGGGAAAATGGAAGGAAAATCAAAGATTGTGTCAATCCTAGCATGCTCACCAGCAGATGGAAGAGCTCATGTAAATATTTCATCATGTTTGTCTTTCTTACTTTGTAAACAATTTGTTCTTGAACTATTTTTCTTTTCTTTGGTTAATGTTGCCGAAGGAGTTCTCCGATTATGTGGAACAGGGGCAGGCCACATGTGCCAAATTAAATGCTTGGACAGCTGAACGTTGGGGAAACGCTTTCCTCAACTGCTTCACCTCCGGCAACTTAGTGAGGTCCCACCTCTGGAACACAACGGGCTGGAGAGACCTTACCTGGGAGGAGCTGACCACACCACCGCCTCCGGGTGTCATCCTCAAGAGAACAGAAGAGAAGGATGGAAAACTGGCTCTGCCCTCCAGAGCTAAAGCCCAGAGCAAGATGAAAGGCAAGAAAGGCAAGAAGAAACAAGTTGCAGCATAGGTTGTTCAGGGTATTGGGGAGGAGACCACTCTGGTGAGTCAAGGAGTGCAGGCCCAAAGGGGAATTGATGTTACTCTACTTCAAGTAGTTGAAGACGAGATTATTAGGGAGGCAGGTGGACCTCAAGATCCTCCAAAGGCTCCTAAGAAGGACCGAAAACAGGGAGAAAATAGTGAAGAGAGGGCAGCCAAGAAGAAGAAAGTCTCCTTGGGGGATGAAGTTGTCCTCCGTCCTTTAGAGTCTCTTCCTCCGGTCGACCCAACAAACCCCACTTTGGCAGAGCAAATCCCAAGTGGTCTACACGCCGGAGAGGGTACCGGAGGGGATATCAATATTGATGGAGTGGACATCAGTGGGTTCCAAAACATTGGCCTTTACTTTGATGACCTTGAAAAAAATGACTTTGTTGGTCCCTACCTTCCCCCAAGTTCCTCTAACATGGTTACTTTTAATGGTAGGTCCTTCACTGTTTCAGGGGGAAAACGACACGGTGACTCACTCTTTGCTGGTCCATATTCAGCTAGTGCTCAAGTTAGAGAGGCAAGTACGAAGTCAGTCTGCCCTTATCAACACACTCAATGCAGATAAAGAGATTTTATCCAATGATCTCCTTACCGCCAACCAAAGTGTTGAAGCATTAAGGAAAGAGTTCGAGGAGTTAAAGAAAGGGAAAGAAGACTTGGCAACCAGGCCGGCCACTTCAGAGATGGGTAACACAGAGCTCCAAACCAAGTGTTCTGGCTTGGAGAAGGATCTCTCAATTTTGAAGGAAGAGGTGAAGACCAAGGACAATGTTGTCCAAGCCCTGTCCAGTGAGAAGAGAAATTATTCCAGTGGTATTGATGATACTACTGATGAGGAAGAAGGGACTGGAGAGAGCTCCAATGATGAACCCAAAGATCCGAAGAAGAAACAAGTTGATGTAGGCACATCTAAGGGAAACTAGCCCTAAAGTTTTAACTATCTTCTATTTTTTTTATCCTTATGTTAGACTAAAGTCCTTGGATGGCAAAGGAATTTTTGTAATTGTGTCCGGTTTGAGTCCGGTCAAGCTTTTCCTTTTAAACTCAAAGTCCTTGGATGGCCAATGCATTCTATATGTTTTAATATCGTCCTCCGGTGTTAGCCGGGTAATTTTACTTTGCTAAATTCCTGCTTTGTTTTATATTCACCCAATCTTGATGACTGATGTTTAAATAGACCCTATTTGTTTTACAAGTATTTGAAGATGAGAGTGTTTAAATTCTCTGATGACAAATGTCAAATGGTCATCACTCCACCAGATTAATCCGATCTTTTAAAGATACTTTGAAATTTTTAAAGAAACTGTGGATCAAAACACTCCAAATATTTTAAGAAGGCATCAAATTTTATTGAAAAACCGGGACACCTCATTTAAACCTCCCCGCGCCACCAGGGTAGGAAAGAGTATGCCCCCAATATTTACATGGACTTTAAACAAGTAAATATTTACACAACTTTTATTCTAGATACATCCGGAGGTGTTCAATATTCAAAGGGTGGTTTAAGATTCTTTTATCTTTGTCAAGAATCCTGTATGTCCCAAGCTTAAGCTTTCCAATGACCACATAGGGCCCTTCCCAATTTGGAGCTAGCTTGTCGAACTGCTTCTCCTTAGTATGTAGAAAGAATTTTCTCAATACTTTATCCCCCGGTTGAAAATCCCTTCTTCTGATTCTGGAAGAAAACCTGGTTCTCATTAAACCTTGATAATGGGTGGCCCTAAGATGAGCCTTAACCCTTTTCTCTTCTATTAAGTCCAACTGGCTTCTGACTGCCACTTCATTAATCTGTTCGGAAAAATTGTGGACTCTGTATGATGGAAAAGTTGCCTCTATAGGAGCAATTGCATCCATCCCATACACCAAAGCAACGGGGATTCCTGTGTAGCAACTCCAGGAGTGGTCTGGTAGGCCCATAGTACTTCTTGTAGATAACTTGGCCACTTTCCAGCAACCCCTTCTAAATTCTTTTTGAGACCGGACAGAATGATTCTGTTAGCCATTTCAACTTGACCATTCGCTTGTGGGTGGAAACGAGAAGAGAAGCAATGCTGAATGCCCCTAGAAGCGCATAAACTCTCCATATATTTGTTATCGAATTGTGGCCCATTATATGTGGTTATGTTTTGTGTAACCCCAAATCTGTAACAAATATTATATAGGATAAATTTTATAACAGCTTTTAAAGTAGTTCCTGCCAAGGGGGCTACCTCTATCCACTTCCAAAAATAATCAATGGCCACAATAATGATTCTGCACCCTCCAGACGCAATCAGTAGAGGCCCTACTAGATCCAGTCCCGAACGAGCAAAAGGTATTGCCTCAGAGATTGATTCCAAGGGAACAGCTGGGATAATAATTTCATTACCATATCTTTGGCATGGATCACACTTCTTTACCAATTCCTTGGCATCTTCCATTATGTATGGCCAGTAGTATCCGGCCAATAAAACCCTTCGGGTTAAAGCTCTATAGCCAGAGTGTGATTACCCCTCACCATCATGTAGTTCAGATAGCACAATTTGAGACTCTTCACCCCCCAAACAACGCAAAAAAGGTCTACAAAATTACTTATTGTATAAAATATCTCTCATGACTAAAAACTCACGAGCCTTGTACTTCATTTTCCTGGCCATAGATTGTTCCGGAGGCAAAATACCATTAGTAATGTATTGAAGAAGGGGATGTTTCCATTTTTTGGGTTGAACCACTTGTATACTTAAATTTCCCTCTTCTTCTTTACCCCAATCGGGCTGTATGGATGGACATCCTTGTACATGAATCCATGGATAGGACTCATAGTAGGTTATGGTGGCCAAAGAGTCTGCTAATGTATTTTCCGATCTGGGTATATGCTCATAGCTGATATTTTTGAAGTTAGCTGCCACCTCTTTAAGGATGAATAAATATTTAATCAACTGCTCATTTTTTGCCTCAGATTGACCCTGGGCATGATGGATAAGAAGCTGATAATCCCTCATTAATCTAACTCTTTTGGCTCCACATAGCAAGTCTGATTTCAAACCAGCTATAGCAGCTTCGTATTCAGACTCATTGTTAGAAGCCCTCAAACCAAAACATATAGCATGGTATAGCTTGTTGTCGTACGGAGAGGTTAAACATATCCCAGCACCACAACCTATGGTACTTGATCCACCATCGGTCCGGACAACCCATATCTTCTTAGATTTTTCATCTGTAGTTTGTTTAGTACTTCTGTCCGAATGGAATTCAACTAAGAAATCAGCAACAGATTGAGCTTTGATTGCAGTTCGAGGGGCAAAATCAATGTCATAGTCTCCCAATTCTACTGACCATTTTGTCATCCTGCTTGATATGTCTGCCTTTTGAAGAACATTTTTCAAAGGAAAAGATGTCCGGACGACAACAGAATGAGACTGAAAATAGGGCCTCATTTTCCTGGTAGCAATTACTAAAGCCAGTGCTAGCTTTTCAAGTTTTAAGTACCTTCTTTCAGCATCCATCAGACTCTTGCTGATGTAATACACCGGACGAGGATAACTATTCACTTCTCTCACTAGCACTGCACTTATGGCACACTCGGATACTGCTAAATATATGTACAATGTTTCTCCCTCAATATTTTTGTAGAGAGTTTGGGGGGAAGATAAATACTTTTTAATTTTATTGAATGCTTGGTCGCACTGTGGAGATCAGTTAAATTCCTTCGCACCCTTTAAAGTTTGGAAAAATAGGGCACACCTGTCTGAAGACCTTGAGATAAATCGGTTTAGAGGAGCTAACCTTCCCGTCAATCTTTGTACTTCTTTAATATTCTGAGGAGGATCCATTTGTAATAAAGCATTAAGTTGGTCTGGATCAGGCTGTATCCCTTTCTCACTTATCACATACCCTAAAAACTTCCCAGACTGTACTCTAAAAATGGATTTTTCTGGATTTAATTTTAAATTAACTTTCACCAAGTTGGCAAAAGTCTCTTGGAGATCGGCCAAGTGTAATTCCTCTTTCACACTTTTTACCATCATGTCATCAATATAGACTTCCAGATTTCTGCCAATTTGATCATCGAATGCTTTATTCACCAGCCTCTCATAAGTAGCCCCAACATTTTTTAGCCCAAAAGGCATCACCTTGTAACAATAGACGCCCCTATCAGTAACAAAAGTAGTGTGTTCCTAGTCCTTCAGATCCACTTGTATCTGGTTATAACCGGAGAAGGCATCCATGAAGAACAACAATTTGTTCCCAGATACGGATTCTACTAACTGATCGATCCGGGGGACTGGATACAAATATTTTAGACAAGCTCGGTTGAGATCAGTAAAGTCAATACACATACACCACTTCCCATTTTTATTTTTTACTAACAATGGATTGGTTGTCCATAAAGGGTACTGAGATTCCTTTATGTGCCCCATCTTAGTAAATCGGTCAACCTCTTCAACTATGACATCAGATTTCTCTTTAGAAAAAACTCTTCCCTTTTGCACAACGGGTGCTACATCTCTCCGGATGGATAGTTGGTGTGATATAACATTTGCAGGCACTCTGGTTAAATCAGCATTACACCAAGCAAAAATGTGTTGGTTGTTTGCTAAAAAATATAGCACTTTGCTTTTTAGTTCTAATGTCATTTGAGATCCAATCTTGACACCTCTCCCTTCAGCCATATAGTGAGTTTCAACCTCTTCAATTGGTATTAAAACACCAGGAGTCTCTCTGGGGTCATCAATTTCACCCTCTCCTCCAGAGGGCCCCACCAACTGCTAATCTATTTTATCCGAACTGCCCCTAAAGTCCTAGGAGCAAGTGAAGTTGCATAACATTCCCTTGGTATTTTTGGACTACTTCGGACAACTCTCACTTGTCCCTGAACAACATATTTTAAACATTGGTGAACCGTTGAAGCCACATCATGCATCCTGGAGAGCCAAGACCTTCCCAAAATGGCATTGTAGCACGTGGGACAATCTACCACAACAAAAAGTACCCTGACTGTTTTCTTGAAAGGGCGCTTGCCCAACAAAAACTCCTCCTCGAACGCCCCGACTACGTCCGCAGAGCTTCCAGTGAAACCCACAATGGACCTGTTTGATCGTTGAATCACCGCCGGGTTTTTCATTTGTTTGTAAGAACTCAAAAAGAGGATATTGGTTGAGCTGCGAGTGTCCACCAAAATTCGTCTAACGTCATTGCCCCCAATTGATGCTCCTATTACAACAACATCTTCACGAGGACCAGCTATATCTCTCAAGTTATCTTCATCAAAAACAATAAAGGGAAAAGGAATTTGGGATTGATAGGAGGACATACCTCCCTTCAACTGAGTATCCAAAGTGTGAACATGCCTCTTCTTTGAAGAAGGAGTTGGTGCAGTCATTGTGTCCCCCCCAAATATGGTAAGTGATTAAAAAAAACCTATGAGCCCAGACACTGTCTTGGTATGTTCTGTTATAAAAACCACCTTATTCCGGGCTGGATCAGGATCCAAATACTTTGATTCTACATCGAATCTTTCAATAATTACCATGACCCCGTCCGGAGCCGACGTCCCTGCATTGTTTTTTGGGCCGGTTTGATGAGCATTATCAGGCCTATTCCCCCTTCTTCTATTGACATAAGCACCTAATTTTCCTTTTTCAATCAAATTCTGTACCTCTTGTTTCAAAGCAATGCAATTTCCTATGTTATGGCCAATATCATGGTGATATTGACAAAAACAAGCATTACGACTTTCCCATAGAGATTGAAGCGTTGTCGGCTCCTTAAAATGCACCTCATCTTTTGTTTTGTTATAGATGGTTGTCATATTCTCTTTTAATTCTGCAAATCACTTCGGTTGGACCCAAGGTCCTTGCTTATTTCTGGACTGTTGACTCTGAGCTAGAGCTGGGTGAGATTGAGCCTTGGCCCTGTTGGGACCCTGTCCGGCCTCTTTAGCCTTGTAGCCGGACTTATTCTGGTTTAGTGCAGCTAGGGCAGACCTAACTTGTCTGTGCACCCTAGTCTTTTTTGTTTCATCTACATTGATTTGCTTTCCCACCTTGTTCAATAAACCACCCCACGTCATGGCCTTCTTCCTGGTTACTGAATCGGCCAGATTGCTAGGGTTCAAACGCTGTCTAAGAGAAGCTATTGTTACTTGCTCAAAGCAATCAGCTAATCCATTATTTGTGTTCACAAACCGACTTCTATATTCTTTCAACGATTCATTTGGATCTTGGGCACAATGGATAATAATGTCTCCATTGCCCTTCATCTCCTTACTTCCAACAAACTGGCTCCGTAAGGCCACCTAAAAAGTATCAAAATTTCTGATGCACCCATGTGGTAGGCTATTATACCACTTCATAGCATTCCCCGTAAAAGATTGAGAGAAGGCTATACAAAGCAACTTTTCATCATCGTCAAAATTCATCATAAAATTTTTAAACTTCTCTAGATGATTATCTGGACCTTTGCTCCCATCATATTTTTCAATCTTAGTACTGTCAAACCTCTTAGGAAGGCTTCCACACAGTATTTTGGAAGACAGTGGAGATTGTCTCCAATTCCGACCATGACTAAAAACAGTATCTTCATTGGGAGTTGCAAAGATACCTGGCTCATCATATAAAGCGAAAGGATCCATCAATAGCTGGTCAATGTGCCTCCGACTATGGCTATGAGATGACCCTTTACTCAAATGCTTTTTCAACCTTCTATGCCTATCCTTTTTTCTTGAATATTTTAAACCAACTTTTGCTTCTTCTTAGACCTGCCTTCATCACTGCTGGATGACAGGGACTCCACAATTTCATCCTCGTTCGAGGAGCTACTAGAGGATTCTGATTCCGAGCTCTCCACCGGTTTAGACTAGTGAAACTTCTTTGAGCCGACATGAGTCTTTTTACTACTCAAATGGGTCTTTGCTGATGGGTCATGCTCCCTTGGATTGTCAGTGTGGTGAATGGCTGACACCTTTTATTTTTCTTTCAAGCATAACTCCATCTTTTTAGCAGCCCTCAAGGCTTCTATCTCAGCTTTCAGCCTGTCTCGCGCTTCGATCGTGTACTCATCATTTTCTCCCACCACTTCTACCAAAGTTGGTGGCACTGCTTGCTCGTCCGGATTCATCAGAACTGGTTTTTCTTGTTGGTTTTGAATGGTAGATTCAGGCACCTTCTCCTCCCACTGTGGTCGCCAATTTGGTGAGGATTATTATAGACTAAGGGTAATTTAGGTTGATGATTTGTGGTATTTTGACAGTATTAAATGTTTGGGTGTTTTATAGTGAGAGATTTAAGCTGCATGGCTGTATTAAATGTTTATTATCCTCATTAATGAAAGTGGTTGGGTATTTATACCCTTAATTATGGGCCCTATGGGCTTTCGGGTCAAACTATGAAATCAAGTCGAGTTCAAAGACCCATTAGTTTATTAAGCAGATTAGCAATTAGCTTAGTCAAAAGGTGTTTACTGTTTTAATACTTTTGTTCTGTCTGGATATTTCAGTGGGTAATTATAGTCCAGATTACCCCTTTCCGGTTTTCACAGTAAGTCGTGGTGAATAATTCTGGACTCATCAGTGGTAATACCTATGCTTAACAAATAAGCCTTTGTTTGTCATAATCCTTCTTCGGATGTCTTTTCTCTTTGCATAAAAAAGCATTTATCTATAGTCAATTTCTCAGTCTTTTTATTCTTTACCGGAGCTTGAACTGGTCTGTTGCCATCTTCCTTTCACTTAGCACCTGCCCGTTTTACAAATGTAATCACATTAACCTAAGGCGTTGTGTCTTTAAGTTTTTCCTCCTCTTGTGTAGCGTGGGAAATCAGCTCATTAATATTCCATTTTTCTTGCATGAAGTTATAGGTGGACTGGAAATACTTAAACTGGTCTGGCAACGTGAACCCCACTATGCATTTCTGAGGTAAGTCTAAACCGATTGCCTTTCATTTTTTGCCAATCATTGACATTCCCGGAATGTGTTCTCGAATTTTAATTTTTGCATTATATTTTTTGGTAGCTTGCTCGATGAGCAAACACTGTATCTCTACCTTCTCATTTTTTACAAAGCCTTTATCCACCTTTGCGAGAAACACCGAGGCAATAGTAACACCTTTAGGGACAGCCCCACGTAATACTACTTGTATCCCCTGTAACAAGAGAGACATGCATAACTTATTTGACTTCTCCCACCTTTCATCAGTCTTAATTTCTTCTGGTTTACTTTACAGACTAAGGGGGGATTGTTTGGGAGTTGACAATGCACATGATCATAATCATTGACAGACAAAAACAAAAACATATCTACCTTCCACAACTGGAAGTCCAAACAATCCAACATGGGTTGGCGGTCCCCCAATAGATTGTGACTAGTGGATACTATAATAAGAACAAAAAACATAAAACACATTTAACATCTTGACATATAACTGAAAAACATATGCATGAACATGACAAATACATGTAAAACATAAAATTCCCTTGATAATAGATACTGGATGGCGAATCATACTAACATGTAATTTATGAGTTTGAAAAAATACCATGATCATTATTTTAATTTCTTAAGTACCAATGAGACCTTCTAGAGGGCCGATGTTATTTAATTTTTAAAATAACCATGATCTGATTTTTTTGAAGTGCCTGTGAAACCTTCTGGATGGCCGATTTCACCTACTTAAAAGCAAAAAATTGCAAGGATGAATTTAACTTATCTTAAGTACCGCTAAAATATTCTGAAGGGCCGATTTCATCTACTTCAAATTAAAATCAACGCAAGGACCATTTTCAATAATTTTCTCCCATTCATGATTAATTTAAACAAAAATGTGAACCTTCTGGAGGGCCGATAATATTTAAATTTAAATTTAATCCTCCGAACCTTTCAAAGCCTAAGATCCATAAGAAAATTAAATTATAACCTTCTGGAGGGCGGATTAAAGTATATCCATTAGTTTCAACCTAGCGGTCTACAGAACCTTAGTCATGCATCACTATTTAAAGATTCATGAATATTCAATTAAATTAAAAAATAAACATACAATAATTAACATGCCAAACACACTATATTTTTTAAATAAATCATGTTACATATTTTAAATTAATTAATTAATTTTAAAAAATTCCCCTATAAATAGTATTTTCGAAAAAACATTATTCATCATCCGAAAATTACTATTCATCACCGAAAAGAAAAACAGAGTTCATAACCTTTCTTGCTGAATAATATTTCCGATGAATAATGTTTTTGATTAATAGTGTTTTTTAAGATCATTATTCATCCTTCAAAAATATCGTTGACATAGTATTCACATTTTGAAAAAAAAAATACTATTTACAACACTCATACTACTGTCATCGCGATAACACTCCTACTAGTATTCACAACACTCCTATTATTTGAAATCGCATAAAATAGTATATAACAAAACGCGGAAAATAAATTAGAAACCAATTTCCAGATTTACCTAATGAATAAACAAAACCAAGAATATTCAAAAGTTTGTCTGTAGCTTTCCATATAGTATCATTTTGCTTTCCATATAGTATCATTTTGCTCCTTTGCGTTCTTCAGCGATTCTGTTTATGAAATTGAAAAAACTGCATAATCAAATTAGTGAAGAAAGGAAAGGTTTCCAGACATTGAAGAAGCGGCCATATTTCTGAGTAGGGTTTAGGATGATGAAATGCCTAAACCTAACCCCTTATTTATAGCCTTTACAATGTGAAGCCCAACATTGTAAAACCCATCATTTATTATTTCCTTGTGTCCGAGGACCATAACCCGATAAATTGATAATTCAATTTATATACTGATTTATCAATTTAGCCTTAAGTATTGAGATTTGGGCCTTCTTCATTATAGTGCCCAAATTCAACCCGGTTACCACACTTTAGCCCATAATGCCTTTTCAGCCATAAGTCCAATTTAGTTAATTAAATTTTTGAACTTATTTAGTGGTCCGAGAAGGATCTATAGTTAATAAATTATTCAATTTGTCTGGGTCAGTGTGGATCATTTTATCACTAATGATGTAGCCTAGAAATTTACTAGATCAGACACCGAATGTATATTTTTCAGGATTCAATTTTAGGTTGATGGATCCTAAATTAGAAAACGTTACTTGGAAGTCAAGTATATAATCCTCCTCTCTTGAAATTTTTACCATCATATCATCAATATAAATTTCTACATTTCTTTTTATCTTATTGGCAAATGTTTTATTGACCAACGTTGGTAAGTGGGCCCAGCTTTCTATAATCCATAAGGAATTATCTTGTAACATGAAGCCTCCTATCAATGATGAATATGGTATGATCCTAGTTGTTCTGATCTATTTGTATTTGATGGTAACCAGCAAAAGCATCCATAGAAGATAATAATTTATTCCTAAAGTAGAATCTACCAGCTCATCTATTCGAAGAACTACGAACGGGTCGTTAGGATATGCCCTATAAAGATCCGTGAAATCAATGCACATCCACCATTTGTCTTTCTTATTTTTAACAAGTACCGAATTTGCATTCCAAATTCGATAGTGGGTTTCTTCGAATGTGCCCCACCTTGGTCAATCTATTCACTCCTTGAACTATGGATTCAGATTTCTCTTAGAGAAAGCTCTCTTTCTTTGCACTATTGGACCTACATCGGATCGTACAGACAGTTTGTGGCAAAAAATATTTTATGCCGCATTAGTTACATCCTCATTGCACCAAGAAAATACATTTATATTTTTTAATAAGAAAGATATCAATTTTTTCTTCAATTCTGATGGTATTTTGGTTCTAATTTGGACATTCTTCCCTTCTGCCAGGCTATGTAACCCAACCTCTTCTACTAGAATAATAACACTATGAGTCACTCTTGGATCATCAATCTTGTTTGGATCTGAAGATAGCTCTAATAATTTCTATTCTTTTTTAGTTATCATAATTTACAGGGATTTAGGAGAAAAAGTTGTGGCATAACATTCCCAAGCCACTTTTGGCTACTTCGAACAACTCCTACTCGACTCCAAACTATATATTTCAAGAATTGGTGAAACGTCGACCCAACAACATGTATCCTTGATAATCAAGATCTACCAATAATTGCATTGTATAAGGTCGGACAATTCACTACCACAAACAAAACCATTACCATTTTTTTGAATGGTCATTTCCCTAACAATACCTCACCTTTAAATTCTCCAATGACATCAACAGAGTTTCCAATAAAGCCTACTATAGTTCTGTTTGACCATTGGATAACCGGAGATTTCTTCATCTATTAATAATTGAACAGAAATAAGGAATGGCCAAGTTACCCGTGTTAATCAAAATTCTTCGGATCTAAGTGCCTTCAGTAGATTCCCCTATTACCACAGCATTCTCATGTGGGCCTCTAACCTCCCTTAAATCATTTTTCGTCAAATACATATAAATTTAGCAGGGATCTAGTAGAGGTGAGTAGACAGTTTTCCCTTCAATTGCATGGTTAAAATGACCACATGATTTTTTTAGAACAATTTGTTGGTTATGTTACAGTTTGGAAACATTTCCAACCCTTTCTGTCACCATATTGATTCGATTCTGATCCGGATTAGGATCCAAGTACTCTGAATCCATATCAAAATGTTCAATAATTACCATCATACTCTATTGTTTAGATACTTTTTTATTTTATGTTTCGACGTTAGGAGATACGGCTTGAGCTCCGCGTGTACTAGATTGTGCCATAGTGCTCATTTTCCTATTACCCCCTTGCAAGTTAATAAAAGTGGTCAATTTTCAATTTTTGATCAATGCTTGTATCTCTTATTTTAAGGTAATACAATCCTTAGTATTATGTCCCATATCGTTGTGGTATCTAAAAAACCGTGTATTTTAATTATCCCTTGGAGTTTGAATACGTGATGGCCTTCAGAATTACACAACATTTTTTGTACTTTTATATATGGTGGCCATATTTTCAATTAGTTTTGCATAATAATAAGGTTGGACCAAATTATTCCCTTTTGGCCTAGACTGTTAACTCTGATTCGACTAATTTTGTTTGGGTTGATGAGAACTTTTCCTTGAATCCTTATAATGTTTGTTGACTATAGCCTGTGATTGATTACTACCTTGTGGGAAAGAAGTTGTGGGGGCAGGCTTATACTGATGAGGTTGCTTTTATCTTTTATTTTATCCACAGTAAATTTTTGTCCAACATGGTTTAACAATCCCCCCACGTCATCGATTTCTATGTAGTTACCGAATGAGCCAATTCACCATACAACCATCCTTGTTGCAATAAATTTATAGCCACTTGTTCAAAACAATCTACTAATCTATTTTTAGTATTCACAAAATGACTGATGTAGTCTTTTACAGACTCGTTCGGATATTTTCCACAATGAAATATGGTCTCACCGTTCCCTTTGAGTTGTTTGCTTTCATTTCTTTAGAATTCCATTCAAAACATGTTGAAATTTTGGATGGATCCCTGTGGTAATCTATTATACCATTTCGAGGCATTTCCCTTGAATGTTTGAAAATAAGTCCTGTATAAAACCTTATCATCACTTATCCTAAATCTTTTAAATTGTTCAAGATGATTAGCATGATCTCGGCTTCTATCATATTTATCCATCTTTGAACTCTCAAAATGCCTAGGTAGGTGTTCAAAAAGTATTTCGAAGAAAATGGTGACTGTCTCCAATTATGCCCTTGGTTGGATATATGATCCTAATCGGGAGTGGCAAAGCTCCATGGTTCGTATTGTATAGTGAACTGATCACTCAACAAATTATCGATGATATGGTTTGCCGACCTTTTCATCTTTCGTTGATAGTTTTTCTTATTCCCCTTATCTTTCCAGTCATTTTTTCCCCGATAAATCCTGTTTACTTGACATTTGATGCTTTCTAAGATGCTTTTTAGCTAGATTTTCTTTCTTATTTCTGAGCCCATGATCACTGATCGAATAGGAAAATGAAATTTTGAATTATATTTTGTTGTAGATCCCTCAACTGAATCCAAAGTACTCGAACAATATTTAGCCCGATGTTGCGTTTTAGACTTTTGGTGGTCTTTAAAAGATTGTTCATTTGAATTTTGTTTGGGATTGTTATCTATCTGTTCCAAACCCAAGTCATCGCGCACTTCATCCGCCACGAGTTTCCCCTTGTCTTTCTTAGTTGAAGTATGGTTTCCATCATCAGCCGCGACGATTTTCTTTCTTTTCTCACCATTTCCTTTCTTTTGGATTTTGCCGGCTAAAGGAGATTTATCCCCACTAGCGATCAGATCACTGAGGATGACAATGGTTTCAGGCTCTAAGGGTAACAATTCTCGGGGTTTGTCTTTAGTGACGCCGTCGATAACCTCCTGCTCATATTCTTGGTCGGACATCTCTTCTACCTTCACCTGTTATTGGGCGCTCAATCTCTTTTGGGTAGAAACACCTCGAAATCTGAGGCATCTAACCTTTATACGAGGTCAACGACGTCAGGAGGTATCCGTACTTGGTCGATACTCAGAGTATCGTCGGAAAAGTGCCAAAGATTGCTATTGATCAGATTGGTATTTTTGAAGCATCAACGAAACTGTTGGCCCCAATTTTTTCTAGCAAAGGCTTGGAGTTTAGCAATGATGTCTGAGGCTTTTTTAAGATAATTTTTTCTCAAATATTGTATAGTTACCTTGTAAGCTTAAAGAAGAAGATCGGTCAGTAAAAAAATGTATAAGCATCTACGTAAACCTTCAGGAGTCCATTTGTATTTTAATCGCCTCAGGTTTTCCTTAGTGTATGGTCGACTATTTTCCCAAGAACCACTGATAACGACAAACCGGTATTTCCACGACCTGTCAGCTTCTAATAAATTATTTACTATCTTTCGCGGATTGGCAAGGGAAGAGTAGAAGAAGGGCAATTTGGGAGACTTTGATACTCTAGATATGCCTATGTACTCTTCCATGGATATCGGAACCTCAGCTAATTGAGAGGCCATTATGGTCGACATTAAAGTGTACGAGGCATTAAGGGTTTACTGGGTCGGGCAGATCCGAAGGATCTCAAAATATCTGACGATTTCGGGATCGAGAGGAAGTCGCAGACCCCAGTTGAAGAGCTCAGTAAAAATATTATTTCTCTTGACTCCACTGACAAGGGGGTTTCACCACGCTTTGGAAATCGAATGTTCACATAGTCAGGAATCCCCAGATCTTTTTTAACCCGACCTCTTTATCGAGAATGTAGTACAGATACTTCCTGGCAAAAAGAGAAATAATATGATCCGTGGGCAAAAGATTGTGGTAGCCAGTTAAAACCTTGACAATCTCGGGGGGAAGGGGTTCCTCATTCACTGCAAGGGTAGCTTCGCCAGCCACGGGAACAGTTGGGGCCGCTGGATTTGTTGGAAGAGTTGGTTCGGTAATCTAGGTTTCGACCCTCGTCGAAATAGACACCTTTTTTGAAGACTTGGGAATTTGTGTTTCAGTTTCGGTTTTTTGGGCTTCTTCGGGTAAATCTTTTTCGGTGGACGCCAACTTCTTAGTAGAAGGAGTTGCAAGAACGATGCTAGAACTGCTGTTAACTTGAGTATGACCAGGTACTGGGATCTTAGCTTTCAATGCGGTAGCTTCTTCAAGCTTCCTCATTTTTTCATCTTGTTGTATCACAATTCTCTTTGAGTTGTTTACTTTCCATAATTTGCCATCAGGATGCCATCTAAAATATGTCAAAATTTTTGATGGATCCTTGTAGCAGTCTGTTATGCCATTTCGACGCACTTCCCTTGAATGTTTGAGAATAAGCCCTGCATAAAAGCTTATGATCATCATTAGAACTCATAATAAATATTTTAAATTATTCAAGATGATTATCATGATCTCGGCTGCCATCATATTTCTCCATCTTTTGACTCTCAAAATGCCTAGGTAGGTGTTCAAAAAGAATTTTTAAAGAAAATAGTGACTGTCTCCAATTATGCCCTTGGCTGGATATATGATCCTCATCCGAAAATGTAAAGATCCCTGGTTCGTATTGTATAGTGAACTGATCACTAAAAAAGTTATCAATGATATGGTATGCCGACCTTTTCATCTTTCGTTGATATTTTTTCTTATACCCCTTATCTTTCCAGTCTTTTTTTCCCCGATAAATCCTGTTTACTTGACATTTGATGGTTCCTAAAATGCTTTTTAACTATCTTTTATTTCTTCATTCTGAGCCCATGATCACTACTCAAATAGGAAAATACAAATTTTGAATCATATTTTGTTGTAGAGCCCTCAACTAAATCCAAAGTACTCGAACAATATATAGCCCCATGTTCCGTTTTAGACTCTTTGTTTTGATAGATGCGAAATCTTTTTTATTTTGATATATGCGAAACCAATCACTGGATGCGAACAAAACATATTATGAAAAGATCTTTAAAAATTAAAATTAAAAAAAAAACAAAAAAATAGAAGTTGGTTAGTGTAATTTATATAGAAAAAAACATTTGAATTGATTAAATTGTTGGAATTAATTTAATTTATTTAAAGTTGTTTAATTGATTTGTTTGAATTTTTTGAATTTGTTAAATTTATTTGGTTAGATTTTTTAAATTTGTTAAGTTTAATTGTTTGAATTATTTAAATTTATTGGTTCCCTTTGTTTAAATTATTTAATTTATATCAATTCAATATACAATAAAGTAATAATTTTATTGTTCATTGGTGGAAATTACATTGTCTTAAAAATAGGAAAAAATTCAACAATAATATGCTCAACAAATATGGGGAGGAATACCATTAAAAGTTTATAACATTTTTTTTAGATGTGAATGAGAAAATTATACAACAAAAAGAACATTAAATCTACTAACTAACATAAAATCTAGTAATAGAGATCCCCTATAAATTTATATTCCTTTTTTCGCACTTTCACCTTCATTAAAGGTTCGATTTTCAACCTTGAAAGTATGCGCTTTGTTTAGAAGCGCAGTAGCCAAATGGGTAGGTTTCAGTTCACCGTCCATTATGACCAAAAAAAAATTCTTCCAAAAGTCTTTCACTTTCTTTCTCATTAAGATTTTCGCACTTTTCGATGTCTCTCTCTCCTTCTTCTCTCACAAAAACCCTACAACATACAAAAACCCTACAACATATAAAAGCCTAAGAACATATAAAGCTGGAATACAGCTTAGTTACTAGGCACCCAACTTACTCAACATAATTTTATTATAAGTCTAAAACACCTCCTTAAGATAAATCTGACCCACTTTCTATTTGTAGCCTACAACGATATTTCATCCTATCACTGTAAACTTCAGAGTTATCTATAAGCTCGTCATAAAGGCCCTTCCTAAAAAACCCTCACCTTTCTTCGTGGCAGGATAAACCATATGATATTGATCGATACATGTAATGGTCATCGGGTCTAATGTTATTTCTGAAAGTTATAAAAGGTCTGTAGTGAATGGGAACCCGTTGCAAGTAAATTTTTTGATTATTAACTATTTATTTTAGTCCAGTATTGGAACTTGGTAGATATAGCTAGATAACTACACCATTGAATAATTTCTAACTACTAAAGGTTTTTCTACCTGAACGTTATGATTTGATAGCGCCAACGTGGAAAGAATTCCAGCTATCATAAGTTTCTATGCATGAACGTTATAACCATTAGCTTGTGTTGGTAGTTTGAAATTAACAGTTTTCATTCGGTGCGTGATTTATTTTCATTTACAAACGGTAACGTTAGGATTTTAAAAAGGTTTGGCACTAAAGCTTCGTTGGCTTTTCTTACATAATCCACATATTCCCAATGCGATTTATCTCGTTTAGTGGATGATATATCAACATATAACTTTTATTTGGCATATGGACGACAATGATGTTTATGTTTCTCTAATAGTTCTAAAAGGATGGATGTTTCCAGATAGAGTACTTAAAATATTTCTTGTAAATATGTTATATGTGTCTTTCTTTGTGGATTAACATGACATGAACTATTTATCTATATTTTTTTAAAAAAGTTGTAGTGTGGTTAGTTTTGTTCGTATCATTATATTTAACATCTTCCAATGACCGTGAAAATATTCTAAAGGTGAAAGTATGCCATTATAGATCCACTTGCAAAGCATGATCATGGATTCAATTACTTTAATAAGAAAATCTATCATGTTATGTTTGTGCATAAATTTTGCAAAGTAATTATTTGTATTCATTTGAACGTTCTAATTAATGTGCCATCAACAAAGCATGATCATTATTTTCATGAACACTTGTTCAACATCATTGATCAACGTCAAGTATCTATCTGTAAAAACCATGGACGATTCTTTAATGTCGTGAGATACAATTAATCATTTCAATCAGTCTAATAGACACTTGAATTTTTTACTTTCTCCCCTTACATAAAGGCAAATGAAATGCCATAAGTCAAACCAGTATATGTTATACCAACAATCTTAAACAATAACATCTCGTTCGTTATTGTCTTGTAGGTGATATCCATTATTAGTACTATTGGAAATGTCCATAATAAATACACACTAACCGCATTCACAAAGAAAATATTAGTAATAATACAACCTTCAACTTCGATAGATGTATAACATTCAAAATAATTATATATTTTTAGCTCGCTTAATATGTATTACAACTATGTCCAATCGGCTTTTTTCAATATCCGGTTTTACTGTCGAGCGTTGTATATGGTGCACATGGAAGATACATTATCTTCATTCAACTTTTTTACTCCGCTCAAAATTTCTTTAGGCCAAGTTCCCATGCATGATCCTAAATTCTTTTGATTATGATATTCATGCATGATTGTGAATTGTTGGAGTAACTTCGACTTCGATTACATATATCATTGTTTATGTGTTTATGAGCGGGGAGAAAATACAAAACTATACATGGGTTTTGAGTATTCTTCGTGGTATGATAATGGTTCAAAAGTAGGTTCCCGATGAGGTTGCAATTTTTTTCTAGTTTTATGGTATCGTTACCGATACGAACATGTTAGAAGTTTACGATAAAAATCTAGCTATATTGAACGAATGCTTGCCGATTACGATAAAAATCTACCTACATTGAACTAACCTCACCAAAGATGACAATTGATTCCATGTTACTTTACGTTTTCATACTTATTTATTTTTTACTGTATCTTATGCCCCTGCTTCATTATGTAATAATTATATTTCCGCGTATTGTTTATTTTAGTTTTCATTATGTTTTACGCCAATTAATTATTGATAAGGGAGTAGGTACCCACAGCCAATATCAAAGATAAACGTCGAAGCAGAGCAAGACAAAGTAGAGTAGACCAGAGCAGAACAAAACCGAACGGAGCAAAGCAAAGCAGAACAAAGCAGAGCAGAACAAAAGAAAAATTAAGGAAAGACTAGAAGAGCAGACAAAGCATTCAATCCAAGCAGGAAATATATAAAACCAGGCACACTTGATCTATGTCGGGCAGTGCATGATCAGAGATAGGCACGCTCGGCCACAACAGATACGTCAAACAAAGAAGATACGAAATTTAAGCCGCGCTACGCGTTTAGTCGAGCAGAGCGCGGTCAAAAGTAGGCACGCCCGGCACAAGTCGATAGGGAATTTGGTGCGCGCAATTAGAAACCTCACTCGATCAAGAACAAGCTAGCACCAGAGCCGGCCGGGTAGACAAAACAACACCAAAGTCGACAGAGCAAAATGACAAAAGTTGCTCTGCTCGGAAAATCACAAAACTAACCGTTTACGTCAACAAGCATTAATAAAGTCAGCATAGTAAGTTGTATTAAAGACTACTAATCAAGGATAAATAGTCAACAGTCGAATATTCATGGATTGCTGATTAAGGAGAATATATAGTAATCGACTTAATGTGGGTCTAGACCCATTAAGTATTTGTAATTAATAAGGAAGTAACAACCAAGAGTAGTGTATATAAGGGAGAAAAAACAATGTAAAGGCATGTTCAGAAATCTTCCCGAATAATTAATATTACTATCTTGGCATATTAGTATTTCAGGTTTTCCCATAACAATTATATGTCCGCGTATTGTTTATATTAGTTTTAATATTTTTCTCGTACAGACCAATGTAGATTCCGCCATATTGGATTCCCTGCCAGCTGACAACATAGGATTTGTCTTTATAAGTCACCTGAATCATGTCCGAATAGCTCATCTACTAAATCTTTTTTAATATAAAAAACAAAAAGCGTTCTTAGTTATAGAGTGGACTGTTGACGAAGATTATCACTTGCTTCAAGCGGTGAGGTTTGTTCAAATATCACTGTCTGAAGATACCACCGATTTGTTTTCCGATGAACGACTATAAAGGATGTACTACCACTACTACCGAGTGGGAACTCCAAATCCAACTCTGCAGTCGCGTAGAAGTCAAAACTAGGTACAATGTTCTAAAATTTGAACCAATGCGCCAAATTTTCTACATGTCTTACGAAATAAGGAAAGATGCACTAGAAGTGTGGAATTTGAAAAAAACTAATTTCCTTACAAGATATATGGTAGCATGTCTAGACGAGAGGATTGCTGAGAAAGCATATGTGATCGCAAACTCCTAACCTGTTGATTTTAACCTAGGATATGATTTATACTAATAAGTTTTATTGAACTGTGTATTGATGTTGTTCAAAGCAGCTTGTTTTGAGGTTTCTCTATTGTATTATGTCTCCAAATGTAACGTTATCAACATTACTGATGAATCAAAGTTTTTTTCATTAAAATTGTAGCATTTCGCACCAAACTTGCGACCAATAATCCTCGGTTCGATCGTGTGATGGCTGTATTGTGTTTTAGCATGAAAAAACAACCCGAACAATAGTTTATGCATACCAAGCGTGATGCATAAGCAAGAATGTCGCACCTGTCATGTGACGCCTAAGCAAGGAAGTCGCAATTGTTGGTCGCGTGAAGGTTTGCGACATAAACCCTTCCTTGTGGCACGACATGTGCGAATCCATGAGGCATGGTCACATATGTGGTGAGACGAACATGTATCAAACAACTCAGATTTTTGAAACCCTAAAACACAAGTTCATACACCATTCTGCTTAAAATCGAACGCAAAACACAGATCTACACTCGCAAACAATACTACTTTATTAAATCAACAAAACGACAAACTCAAACCATACTAAAATCGATTTGTTTTAAATCCGAAATTCTAATCTAAATATCTACCAAGATATAGAACGAAACAAAAAAACAAATAGGCTACTAAAGTTGTATGGCATATCTCTATATTATTGTGGGATACTAAGGTTGTATGACATTCTTTAAATGGTTGTGGAATAGGATTTAGAAAATAAAGTTTTTTGATTACGAGTTGTATGATAAGTTTTGAAAGGTTTAGAGAACTTTAAAAGAAAAAAAGGAAAAAAATAAATAAGTGAGAAGATACCACGAACATATCTATTATTCCTATCCTTGCCCTAAAAAATATCTCGAAAAGGAACGTAACTCTTAAATACTTCGTGGCCATAAATATGTGGAGCTTTCAGGGCGGGACTAAGGAGACCTACGGTCAGAAGTCCTCTAACCCCTTTATCTACCCCTAGATAGCGTTGTATGACTTGTATCTGAATCAGATACTCCAAATCAAGAGATAAGACATCCTCAAAATGCCCAGACCTGCAAGCTCGAATTCATTTGACATTATATCATTTTCGTCTCGTTTTAATTTATCCGGGTTGTTCGATGAAGGAGGGGAAGGGTCCAGGTTTGCGTCTGGTGCTCCTCGCTCAGGTGGTGGTGCATTTTATGGTGAGACATAAGGAATATCGAGTGAGTCTAGAGGGTTCAGTGAAAGGTCCTTTAACCAATGGGATCAGATATTCGGTCTTACTCCATCTTTAGTTGTTGTGGAGGTAAATCTTCTTCTGGTGCTGGCAGGCATATGGTAACTTTGGATACTGATTAATGATGGAGAACTGAAAAGGGTATCTTTATGTAATTTTATAATGCAATTTTACGATAATCATCATGTCTGTACCATGTATTTGTTTTGTTTTAGAACCTTTGTGTTTTGTTAAGGCTTGAAACTACAATTTTCCGTGAGATGAAGAAATTTTGTCCAATGTCGGATGGCATAGTATTGTGATGTTTAGGTTTCTGAAATGATAATTATCCGGTAAAATATTTATAATTTTGACTCTTTTGTGTTTGTTGTTGAGATTGATTAAACAGTTCCAAGAGGGAATGTGTATAAGATCTGAATGATATATATGATAGGATTAGGGTTTAAGGTCTGAATGATATATATGATAGAAAGAGATTTTAGGCGATAATCAAAGTCCAAAACTATATATTGTATTGTAGGCAAAAAGCTGAGTAAACTACGACACACGTTTTTCTTGAACTAAAAACTAAAAACTAGCATACTTCATATGTACAGAACTTTGTTATTGTTAAACTTGCAATGGTGATGGCAACATTCTCCACCGGAATAGATTCTCAGTGTATCCACGTTTGTTTTACTTGCTGTATAGTTCTTTTACTTTTACATGATTCTCCATGGAAATGTCACTACAACTGCAGTTCAGGAAGGATGATAATCAAGATGAGATGCTATTCCTTACGGTTATGACTTTTTCCATTTGGTTTTTCGCTACCGGAGCTATGTACTTTGCTATGTTTTTGGTTGGCTGGAACTCTCATGGTTTCATAAAAAAGTAAGTTCCTTGTAGTGATTTTATCTATTTTGTAAAAAATTTCTGATCCCATTGAAGTTGAAGTGCAAATATGGTAGCCCGTGTGGTTCTTTGTGGGCTGCACCCACACACGATATAGATTATTGGCATACCATAGGGTTGCTTCTGAGCCCTACACAGTTATATATATCCTGATAAACCTTATGGTGCCAATATATGACAAACATTTATATTTCAGAAGCAAAGAGTAAAACCAGAATCTTTCTTAGATTAAGTCAATCAGTTGATAATGACAATCATTTGCAGGTAGACAATTGACGTTGGTTGACGGTGGTAGACCATTTGGAGCATCTATATCATTTTTATTTCATAAGTTTCTCTTTCTATCATTACTTTTTTAGATCGTATATCTTCCTTTGCGATTAAGATACTGGCTGCTATCTATGTACCAAAGAAGCAAAACCATTTTGCTAAACTATGACAACAACAATTATTGACTTGAAACTCGTTAAGTACAAAAGCACGAGTTTCATCTCTCCAGTAAGTTTCATTTTATCATCGTTTAACTTTTTAGTTGTTTTAAACCCAAAACGTTTGAGCTGGAGTTGGGTCTATACAGATCTGAATGATATATATGATATAGTGTTTAAGAATAGATTTTTTGCAAATTATAGTCAGCAGTGAAGGTGACTTAGGCTTAAATTATACATTTGCGATGACTACTTGCAGTTGCTTTTGGTTGCGTATATGGGCACACCGCAAAATGAAAGCCTTGAATTTGATAGAGACTTAGCTGTCAAAGATGCAAAGGCGCTCTTTAAAGAAGGGGAAAACAAATTTTATCCGCATATTTAGTGGACTAAGCAGGTCAGATTTAGTTGCTGTTAGTGCTACGTACCGTAGCTTGTGTGGTCATTCACTGAAAACGTCATTTTCTACCGTAAAAATTTGTTTTCTCGTATCCATACACATATCTTGTGTTTTCTTTTTCTTTTTCTTTTTTGTTCGGGTCATGTCTCCATCAGGGCTTTCTCTTTGCTAAGGAGACAAAATGTTAGCATATGTTTGAGTATTTTGTTTCTTGACTATGATTTATTTAGCAATATTACAATGCTGCGAGAATCCTGCTAAGTACTTCGGAAAGGTAGACACTTATCAATCTTTCTGCTCTCTGCTTGTTATTGTGTTATGCTCTCTGATCTCAATGACTGTGTATTGATCTGGCAGTGGTGTGTGAAACATCTAGGAATTCAGTTTTGGTCTCTTGAAAATATTACAATGCTCCGAGAATCCTGGTAAGTAATTCGGAAAGGTAGACACTTATCGATCTTTCTACTCTCTGTTTGTTATTGTGTTATGCTACAACTGGTAGAGCTAAATATAATAAACTTATATTTTAGGCACGATCATAGTTGTTAGTATCGCGATACATATAGTTGGTATCGCGAGATGTATCAGACTCTAAACCCTTAACGGTACGTATTTGTCTAAACATCCATTTCGAATTGTAGAATTGTTTTTGTTGTTTATCAACTACCATCCTTGTCTCACGGTCCAGACATATTTCTATGCCAGTGAAAACTTTCATTTTCAATTTGACACTGAATCAAAATAGGAGTATAATAAAACCTATTTTTTTTAAAACATAAGTATAATATGGAATGAAATATTATTAGACGATGTTTACCTACGATGGAGATAATATGTCGCCTCATGAAGAGATCGATGAAGTTGTAAATTCCAACTAAGATCAATGATATTGCAGATATTTGAGTACGTTTTCTTCACAAAATTGTTGTTATTGTTTCAATTCGTTCTTTGCTCAATCCATTGCTTCATAAATATATCTCATTGCTGGTATAATATCTGTATCAACAAATCTTAAGACTTTCACCAAAAAAAGATACATTTCAAACAATATTGGATAAATTTTCAAAACATATAATCACTTAAATAATTTTTTTGATCAACATACAAATTTATTTTTTAGTATAACTACTTCAAATCCATTCGTCGGAAGTAAACGTAGCTCACAACCCGTTTTTTTATATAGTACACTTTTCAAACTAAGATAGGCCATAGCAAATCCGGTAAAAGTCGACCTTACCAACTTTCGATTCTTCATATACATTCACATCAAACTAAGAATCCAAACATGGTGGTAAATGTAAACAGTTAACATTCTTACTTTCATAATTGTTGTTTTATACACTCATAAATTGTGAATATCTTGTAAAATCAAATTAATGCAATGTGCTGTGCATAGAGACCAAACAAATTGGTCCTTTGTTCATCAGTATCTTGTAAAATCAAAAAACTTTATGACTAAAAGACAATTTTTTTTATCTCCATGTGCCGCACATTGCATTGATTTGATTTTATAAGATATTGAAGATTTAGGAGTGCATAAAACAACCATTACGAGAATAAAGATATTAACGGTTTACATTTACTTCTATGTTTGGATTCTTACTTTAATGCGAAAGTAAACGAAGAATCGACCTTTGGTAAGGCTAATCGTTCACTTGAAAAAGTCTGTTATGTCTAAAAATCGAATTGCGAACTATATTTACTTCTGACGAATGGGTTCGAAGTAGTTATGCTAAAAACCAAGATGTCATGGTGATCGAAAAAAATATTTTAAGTGATAGTATGCTTCGAAAATCTATCCAATATTGTTTGAAGTGTACCCTTCCTTTGGTGAAAGTATTAAAATTTGTTGATGGAAATGTTATGCTGACAATGTGATATATTTATGAAGCAATAAGTCGAACAAATTAGAAAAAAATCAATTTTGTGAACAAAATGTACTCAAACATTTGGAATTTTATTGATCTTCGTTGGAGTTTGCAACTTGATCGACTGCTTCATGTTGTGGAATATTATCTTAATCATAGGTAAACCTCAACTAATAATATTTTATTCCATATTATATTTATGTTTTAAAAAAATATTTTTTTAGGTTTAATTATGCTTCTAATTTTGATTCAAGTGTTAAAGTGAAAATAAGGTTTTTCACTACCATAGAAAATACATTTTTGGATCGTGAGATAAGGATTCTAGTTGATAAACAACTCGAAATTTTCACAATTTGGAATGGATACGACGATTATTACTCACAATCCACCGATATTAAACATAGTGAAATTTGTTATATCATCTAAAAATATTGAACTATTTTATATAGATCACGGTAAGTTATGATATGACATAAAAAACTAAAATTGATATACTTACAGTTATGGGCACAGTGTTACTCTTTTTGTGTCATAATGTTAGTCGTTATAGAGAAGAAAATTGTACCGTTTTCTAAAAGCTACGGACTTGATGGGCACAATATTACTCCTTTTGTGTCATAATATTAGTCGTTTTAGAGAAGAAAATTTGGCACAATACGTAATGTTTTATTAAAGCTACGGACTTGATGGGCATAATATTATTGCTTTTGTATCATAACATTAGTCGTCTTAGAGAAGAAAATTTGGCACAATACGTACCGTTTGATAAAAGCTACGGACTTGAAAAAACCAGAAGAAGGCCTTGAACGATGCTGTTAAATCAGTGGTATCAACACATTACCTGACTCTTCGAAAATTTGGCACAATACGTGCCGTTTTATAAAAGCTACGGATTTGAAAAGGCAGAAGAAGGTCTGCAATCATCTACAATGAAAAGTGCTCATGGAATGAACATGTAACACTTATAATTCTGTTTAGAATGAGGAAAATAGTATTTTCTTATATAGTAATTATTTGTTCGATTTGGTGTATTTTATCATATGTTCATCCGAGTGAACATAACAAAATATTTTCAGTAGCGTGGTTTTTCTAATTAGTGTGATATTTTTAATTTTTGAACTAATTTCTCATGTTTTCGGTCGATTTTCAGGGTTGGCTCATTCATCGGTGTTGCATTTGCTAGTCCGTACCACCGGTAGTGATTAGAGCCATTCCTTCCGAGAGTAGAAGCTAAAACGAAATTTTTTATTTTAATCTATTTTTTTTTATCATTTTTTTTGTTTTCGGTCCATTTATTATCTACTGTGTTTCTTTGAGTCATGCACTGTTTTTGTATTTCTAATTTTGAACGGGTTTATGTATAAAAAATTTCGGTTTGTTAGCCAAAGACGGTTTACAATTTCCTATTAATATTTTAGTTTATTATTTATCAGTTTTACTATTTTTTGTTTGTTTTTTGTTTTTAGTTTCTCTAAATATTAGATAAATTGTTAGGGTGGCGACCAAAGTCCACATCCCACATCGGTTAAACATCGGAATGATCAATGGTATATAAGTAAGAACAATACGATCTCAACACTAGTATGATATTGTCCGCTTTGACACCCAAAGGCCCTCACGGCTTTGCATTTGATCCACTACCAAAAGGAGTGTCAGGCCCAGACGGAACAAGGTAGCGTTGTCTAATAGCAGGTGAGCAGATGAAAGTCAATTGAGAGGAAGCTAAGGTGGTACTTTATGGTCATGTAGTATTCCAACCTGACTAGAGTGGGTAGATGAAAGTCAATTAAGAATAGGCTAAGGTGGTACTTTGTTAGAGAAGAGGATTTGTTAGGGTGGCGACTAAAGTCCACATTCCAGATCGGTTAAACATGGAAATGATCAATGGTATATAAGTAAGAACATACCTCAACTAATATGAGGCCTTTTGGTAGTGAACCAAATGCAAATAGTTGCATGAGCAGCATTGCGGAAGCAATATAAGTTCTCGCAATAATTTATACATTGTTACATCAACTACAGGTTATTTAAAAGTCACGATATGTCTTGAATGGGTAAACAGAGCGTGTGACGAAGGTTATGAGTTCGATTCCCTCTACAAACGCATTTTTGGCAGAGTTTATTCCATTGTGTGGTTTACCTTCTTGAGTTGGCTAATTTTCATTGTCTCTTATTTATGTTTCGACCATTATAAATGGTAAATCTATGCAACGTGTTTATGTTTGAATTCACCCAAAGCGATTGTATAAAAGATTAAGATTGAATGGATAACGAACACAAAAACTATAAAAAAATCCGATTAGAATGAAAACATAAAAATTAAATTCTAAATTATCATTTAAAAAAAAGCAAATAAAAATTTAAAATCTCACCTTAAATTTTACAAATAACCATCTTATACATCACTACAAACCCTACTAACGTTCAGCTCGGTAAGGGGAGTACAGGAAATGCATTGACCAATATTCAGACTGTAAAACCATTTCTTCTTATGACCTCCAAATTGCATGTTTTTTCTTCTTTTTTTCTAGGCCAGTGAGTATATTTGTCTTTATTTGTGCCCCAAACCTTTACTCTGCAGAAAAACTATATAAAATCAAAAACAAATCTCAAGATAATAGTTAAAGAAAAGAAAATAGTTCCTACGAACATATGAGATTATTGAGTTGAAAAATAGGTAGTCATAATAAAAAAAATCCTTTTGTTGCTTAATAAACTTCATATAAACTATTTTTATTCAATAAATTTTATATAGACTACTATACGCCTAACTAAAATAAGAACTATTAAAGAATACAAAGAAGATGTTTGCCCTCTTATACATTGAAGTCAAGATTGATTTGTCATAGACTAGTTCATATGGAACATATGTCTTGACACTTTAGTGGTATAAGTTTACAACAATTGAACTGTGTTGCTTTAATTTTTTCAATAGTCAAAGAAATACTAAAAGCGCGACTTAAACTCATAACAAGTTTCAAAACAATGTGAGTTTTTAGTAATTAGTTCCTCAGATATCAAAAGTAACCTAACATCATTAGTCATGTCATTATAATTACTTAAGTTACAAATTTATTTAGATTAAAAAGATTCACCGTGACTGATAGTGTTACATTAGATAAATGGGGACTAATTACTCGATTGTGGTATGGTTGAGAGAATAATTAGCAGTTGAAGCCATAATAATGCAGTTGCAGGTTTGTTCTGGTGCTACCATTTACTATATTTCTGGAGAAAAAACATAATATTTAACTCTCCACCGAGCTTTGCCTCTACAGTCTCTTTTTGTCTGCTTGGTGATCTCCGTTTTGTTTTCTGGGAACTTAGATTGGTTGGCTTCTTCATCCCTAAATCTTACTAACTTAATGTTGTTTCATTTATTTGACTTCTTTCACAGGTTGTTGATTCTCCCTAGTGGATCCATCCATGTACGCATACTTCTACTTTATAACATCATCGTTTCGTTGATATCGCTTGTTTATTTTAAGGAACTTGTTTAGATCATTTATGATATTTACTCTTCAGTGTTAAATCATCCCTCAAGGTATGTCATAGGTATTTGTACAAACAGATTTATTTTTAATGCATTTATTTCAACCAAAAAATAAAAGTGCAGTTGTTAACCTTCCATATTAGAGGTATAAATTCAGGATCACAGCTAAGACATAGAAAAGCAACAAAACTCATCGCATATACTTGTTTTTTGAGATACAATGATGGAACGAAGAATGCAAACTGACTGGTTTCTCGCTTAGGTACGATAATTAAGTCAAACATGTACTCAAATCGAAGATTTTGACGAGTCCGTCAGAATTAAAAAATGTGACTTTTCACAAAGTTTGATACTGAAATTTGACCGATAAAAGCTTCAAAAATCAGTTTTTATATTTACGCGTTATTTAAATATTTAATTGTTAGTGGTATTTTATTCTAATATTTATTTTAAGATATTTGTGCAATTTTCTATTTGGGATTAGGGTTTTGGGTAGTTGCTAAATAAAGCATCGTATACCCTATTTTTCCATCAGACTTTGATTAATTAAATTTTTAGAATTATTTCTGTTAGTCTTTTTTACTCTCTAACATAGGGTTAGGGTTTTACAGTTGTTTCTTTCTTCTGATTTCCACTACGTCGTCAGTTGGTAGTAGAGCACAACAATTACTGCAACGCAGATACACGAATCATGTATCGAGCACTTGCTGATTTGAGGAGTAGAATATAGAACAACATCTTCAAGTCTACCTGCACAATCAGGGAAGAATAGAAAATTTGTAATCGATTCCAACAGTTGTGACAATCTTAATTCAGAGCAAGCAGTTCAGAAACTGGCGTTGAAGACCGAAGCTCTTCCAAACCTTTACATACTAACAAGATTGATAGGGTACAACGAGTTAACAGTTTCTACACGTTGTCTAATTGTATTTTTTATTGGTAATTACAAAGATACAACATGATATGATAGTTAATATAGACGTTTGCCGTCTTGTTTTAGAACGTCCATTGCGATTTAAGAGGAATTCTACATATGATGGTAGAAAAAATCGATGCAGTTTTGTGAAAGATGGTTGCAAGGTTATATTCGTGTCATCTAGAGTAGTGTCTTCAAAACCATCACCACTTAAGGAGTTTCATGCTCATACTACACCAACTATTGATCTTATTTTTGACACTAAAACTATATGTGAGCCAAAATTTGACAAGCCGATCTACAATAAGTATGATGATGAATTCAAAGAGAAGAGCTTTAATACTAAAAAATTGAAACCCTCATAAAATATAAATATTTCAAAATCAAAACTTTCATCAGTACGTAGAAATTTTCCATCTACAATTAAATTGATGGCTAAAGACCCTATAATTCAAAACGCTCAATTTAAAATCAGGAAACGAATATTCGAAAGATGTATTTCTTGAAAATTCAAAAGTATTTGGGGACCTTTTCCCCCCACAAAATCCTCCTGAACGTACAGAAAATGAAAATGTCATTATAAACCGTGAAGAATATAAAAATGAAAAACAAACTGTCATAAAAAACAGTAGACAACAACTTGAGAACCCATTTTCTATTCAACAAAGGGGAATTGTTCCTTTCTACAAGGGTCTTGATTTGATAAAGCACGTGCGGTTTGGAACTCGAAAGACAACAACTTTTTGCTATGCGATCTTGCAACAGCTTGTTTATGATCTTGTCTAGTGTTAGGCTTTGGTCCTGGCTCCCACTAGGGAACTTGTGCAGAAAATAGAGAAGTTTATGCGAGAACTTGGTGATTACCTTGGTGTTAAAGGTTATGTTTATTGTTTGCAAGTGAAAGGGTCAGTTGATTTACTGCATTTTTTGGTTGCCACATTGCAGATCCAAGGATTAAATCATATAAGTCATCCATGGTTGATTTTGTAGGGAACATTCTTATCTATAATTGTGAAATATTTAGAGGAATTCTCGTCGACAATGATTGCGAAGACTTGCAACTGTAGTGGAAATAGGAAAGAGTCTATCTCGGAAATTAAGGGACTGTGGATCGTAATCTATGCAAGAAAATCAGAATGTCGTAATGCAATTCTATCAATGTTTTAACGTTTTGATTTGGTGTCGAGTTTTTCCCCGCCGGGGAAGGATGATGTAGTGAATAATGCAGATAGACTAGTTTCTCACTTAGGTATCAAAATTGGGTCAAACAGGTACTCAAATCGAATATTTCAACGAGCCCGTCATATTTCAAAAGTTTTCAAAAACCAATTCTTATATTTACTCGTTATTTAAATATTTTATTGTTATTTTTATTTTATTCTAATATTTATTTAAAGACATTTATGTAATTTCCCTATTTTGGGATTAGGGTTTTAAGTAGTTGTTATATAAAGCATTGTATACCCTATTTTGTCATCAACCTTTGATTAATTAAATTTTGGAAATTATTTCTTCGAGTCTCTTTTACTCTCTAACCTAAGGTTCTAATTTTATCGTTGTTTTTTTCTTCTAATTTTCGTCACACCACCATACAAATAAGGGAAATTACCTTTTAAGTACCCACTAAACTATTATATGGTCATCTAGTACCCAAGTTTCATTATATTACCTCTTAATACCCATCTCAACTATTTAACTCTCACTTAATACCTAACATTATTTTAATACCCTAACAACCTCACCTTTCATCAACAACAACGTAACCAAAATTTCTCTTTCTTACTTTCTCTTTTTATTTTATTTTTTAAAAGATCCATATCTTTGAAACCGGAGCTCGGGAAAAATATATAAAAGTACCATAGTTTTTTGTTTTTTTAAGATGAACAAAACTAGATCCAATGATGGTATTTTAAAAAAAATTACAAATAAAATGTTAAAAACAAAGAGAGAAGTAGTCGCAGGCGGCGGCTAGGGTTTTATGTTTTATTAGAAAATGTTCCTTTTTGTATTGAACTGTTTTTTTATGATTCAAACCCAAGTAAGAATCTCAATATATAGAGAACTTAGAGGCCTATAAAAGGAAACTTAATACACTGAATATTCTAACAATATCCAAACATGACAAACATTTTTAATACTATGCGGCGTGAATGTGATACATGCTAGCGCACTAAAAACATGTTATTGCGTGAATATTCTAACACTCCCCCTCAAGTTGTGTAGTGGGATAACCAATGCCCAACTTGGATAAAACTGATTCGAATGTTCTTGCAGCAACCGCTTTTGTCAGGATGTCTGCCAGTTGGTCTTCAGATCTAACAAACGGAAGTTCGACTGTCCCATCTTCAATCTTTTATTTTATGAAGTGCCTATCTATATCAACGTGCTTTGTTCTATCATGCCGTACCGGGTTCTCTGAAATCTTAATCGCAGCTTTATTATCTCACATTAACTGAGTTGGACACTTCGGAGAGGATCCGATTTCTTTCATTATCTTCTTTAACCAAAGTATCTCGATAATCCCCTTAACGATTCCTTAAAATTCTGATTCAGCACTTGACAGTGATACTACTTTATGTTTCTTACTCCTCCAAGTCACCAAGTTACCTCCAAAAAGAGTAAAGTAGCCAGCAGTTGATCGCTTGTCGTTAGGATTCCCTCCCTAATCAGCATCTGTGAATACTTCAACAACAAGGTGTCCATTTTTCTTAAAAATTATGCCTCTTCCTGGTGTGCCTTTGAGATATCGAATAATCTTCATTACTGCCTCCATATGGTGTTCTTGAGGATGATGCATGAACTGGCTAACTACTCTTACCGCGTATGCAATGTCGGGTCAAGTGTGAGCCAGGTAAATCAAGTTTCCCACCAACCTTTGGTACCTTTCTTTACTCGCTGGTCTGGCCCCTTCAATTATCTTGAGTTTATGATTCACAACCATAGGAGTGTCATTTCGTTTGCAATCCACCATGCCAACTTCAACTATTAAATCCAATATATATTTTCGTTGGGAGATATAAATCCCTCATCTTGACCTAAGAACCTCAATTCCTAGGAAATACTTCAATCCCCCAAGGTCTTTCATTTCGAACTCCTTGATGAGGTTTTTCCTAAGAGAGCTAATTTCTTCTTCGTCATTCCCCGTTATAATCATATCGTCGACATATATTATAAGACAAGTGACTAATTCTCCTCTCTTTTTGTGAAACAAGGTATGATCCCCATTACTCTGTTTGTAGCTATATTGCTTCATTGCCATTGTAAATCTCCCAAACCAAGCACGAGGAGACTGTTTGAGCCCATATAATGCCTTTTTCAGTTTACATACCTCATTGTTTTGAAAAACATCAGAGAACCCTGTGGGGGTTCCATATATACCTCTTCTTCCAAGTCTCCATGCAAGAAAGCATTCTTTATATCAAATTGACGAAGATGCCAATCTTTACTCGCGGCCATTGAAAGTAAAACTCTGATAGTGTAAATCTTTGCAACCGGAGAGAACGTTTTAGAGTAGTCTATACCATATGTTTGTGTATATCCTTTGGGAAACAATCTTGCCTTGTGTCGCTCAATTGTGCCATCGAATTTATATATTATATTAAACACCCATCTACACCTGACTGCTTTCTTCCCTTGTGGTAACACACAATTCTCCCATGTACCATTCCTTTTTAGAGCTTCCATTTCGGTATTCATTGCCTCATGCCATTCAGTCATCTTCTTAGCTTCTTGAGCTATTTTAGGGATTTGTTTAGAGAGAATATTAGCTGAAAACGCCTTTGCAATCTTCGTCATTCCTTTTCTGTCCGTTTTTACCGGATATGTAGAAGCACGAGGAACGTGTTCCGGTGAATACCGTTCATGAGGAACCCCTCTATTTTTTCTTTGGGGAAGAACTTGAGTTTGAGTTTCAACAAATGAACTTCCTGAAATGTCATGGTCAATAGCATTTTGTGAATTATGACATTGTAAATTGTTTACCTCTTGATGGACATTTTCTTCGGCTGATTCGCTGGTAGTATCCATGGCATTTATTTCTTGTTGGACATTGTCTTCGGGAGAATCATTGGTGGTAAGAACTGCCTCGTCAGTCTCCTTTACGTTGGAAGAGGCGTGTTCGGTGGCGCCATCTACCGACTATGTCCGCAAATCCTCAAAGTAACTTTCATATAGCAACCAGTCGAGTGATTCACTTACTTTCTCCCCCTGAGCACGAGATTCGTGGTCAAAAAAATAGTCGGATTTTAAGAAGTCACAGTCCATGGTGAAATGCATTCGACGAGTAACCAGATTGTAACAACGATATCCCATTTAACGAACACCGTATCCAACGAATACACACTTTTCAGCACACGAATTAAGTTTGTTTCGACTAGTTTTAGGGATATGAACAAACACCGAACAACCAAAGACACGAGGTGGTAAGGTCATAACAGATGGAATTGTCACTTGGGTGGCAAGCACTTGTAATGGATTTTTATTTCCTACATATCGGGTTGGTAGACGATTTGCAAGATACGTGGCTGTAGCAAGAGCTTCTGGCCAAAGAGAATGAAGAACTCTAGCTTCAATCATAATAGCACGAGTTTTTTTCAAGTAAAGTACGATTTTTTTCGTTCTAAAGTACTGTTTTGTTGAGGTGTGTTTGGACAAGTGGTTTGATGAATAAAACCATTTATTTTGAAAAAATTATGCATTGTTTGGTTGACAAACTCTGTTCCATTATCAGAACGGAGAATCTGTACTTTTTTCAAATTGAGTCAAAATCATTTTGTAAAAACAAACAAATATTTCTGGTACTTCCGATTTATGTTTCATGAAGTATATCCAAGTAATTCTTGAGAAATCATCCACAAATAAAACAAAGTATCTGATTTGATTGTTAGCGGAATTTGGTGCTGGACCCCAAACATCAGAATGGATTAGCACAAAAACATAATCAACTCTAGTATTACTTTGATTAAATAAGACCCTACGATGTTTTGCAAGAATGCAGGTTTCACATTTCTCATGAATGGAATTATTCAAAAAAAGACTAGGAAACAAACTTTTAAGATAGCTAAAAGAAGGATGACCAAGTTGCCGGTGCCATAACCAAAGTTGCCTTTCGGTTGTTCCGTGAGCAAGCATGGCATGTCCCTTATGAACCACCTCATCAACATAATAGAGACCTCTTTGTTCAGTTCCACGCCCAATGATATCCTTAGTACCAATGTCCAGTAAAATGCAAAAAGATGGATACATAAGAACCACACAGTTGAGTTGTTTTGTCACTTGACTACATATAATAACTTTAAAGATAGTGAAGGAATGTAGAGGCAGTTTTTAATTTCCATTTTTCCGAAAAATAATTGAACCTCCCCCTTTGACTTCACAAATTTATCCACTAGCAATCTCAATATGGGACTTCTTTGAAGATGACATGTCACCAAAGTCTTTAGGATCATAAGACATGGTGTCCGTAGCCCCGCAATCAAAGATCCAATTCATTGATTTCTCAAACCCTTTACCTCCAAGTTTTTCATAGGAGTTTGCCGCCATTCGTCCAAAACCAGTGCTACTTCTTTGCTTATTTTTAGTCGGATCTTCACCGCCACTTGCAGACGAAGCCTCTTTGACATTAGATCTAAAACATTGGTTATTTTTCTCCTTATGACCGTCCTCCCACCATTCTGGATAGCCAACCAGTTGGAAACATGTCTCTTTAGTGTGTTTCTTCATCCCACAATGAGTGCAATACAACTTGGATTTATCTTCTTTCTCTTTGGATATGAATTTAAACCTCTGTGGAGAATCTTTAACAGCCAAACCCATTCCAATTTCAATCGAGTCGCTATCAGAAGAACTTGATTTTAGTATATTAAGCTTGGCCACTTCCCTTCGTATTGTAGCATATGATGTTTCCAAGGAAGGAAGAGGATCTTTTTTCAGGATATCTCTCTTGACTAGTTCCACCTTGTCATTAATCGTCATTAACAATTGATAGAGTCTTTGGTCTTGAGTCTTCTTATTGTAGATCTGAATGTCTTCTGGGTCTTTCATAGGGTTCGGATCTCGCCTATCTATAGACATCCAGATGTTTTGCAGTTTGTTCCACAAGTCTTCTAGTGTATCGGACCCTTGCCTTAATGAATTAGCCCTCTTATGAAGGTCAAACACATGTAACGAATCTGTACTAGAACCGTATGTGGTGGCTAACCCATCTTAGAGGGCTTTTGCAGTGGGATATTGCGAGACATTATTCACCAAGCTGGATTCAAGATTCTGGATAATCCATGTGAAAATACATTGATCATCTTGTTCCCACCTTGTATATGTGTTGTCAGTTTTGGATGGAGGTATCGGCTCCCCTGTAATGTGAGAACCTCTCCCCCTTCCCCCAATTGTTTTCTTCATCAGGTTTGCCCATAGGGCATAGTTGTCACCACCGAGTTTAATCCCTATGGATAAATTCTCGGGGTTAGTTGTTTGTTGTTGTATTCTGATACCATTTCTCAGAATGGAAGCAATCTACATTGTTAATTTATCAGGAATTTGACTGACCACGACTTCATTGCCAGCCATCTTTGTTGAGGATGTTCAGAATTCCCAGAATCACACGTGCTCTGATACCATGTTAAAAACAAAGAGAAAAGTAGCTGCAGGAGGCGGCTAGGGTTTTGTGTTTTATTTGAAAATGTTCCTTTTTGTATTGAACTGTTTTTTTATAATGTAAACCCAAGTAAGGCTCTCAATATATAGAGAACTTAGAGGCCTATACAAGAAAACTTAATACACTAAATATTCTAACAATATCCAAACATGACAAACATTTTAATACTATGCAGCGCGAATGTGTTACATGCTAGAGCACTAAAAACATGTTATTGCGTGAATATTCTAACATAAAATTTCACCAGTAACAACTCTCGGGAAATCGAGAGAGTTGCAAACAACTCTCAGGAAATCGAGAGAGTTGCACACAACTCTCAGGAAATAGAGAGAGCTGTAACCAACTTTCAGGTTAGTTTTTCAAATAACTATCAGGTTAATTTTTTAAACAACTCTCATGTTAGTTTTTCAAACAACTCTGATGTATGATTTTCAAACAACTCTCAAGTTAGTTTTTCAAACAACTCTCAGGTTAGTACCGGTGAAGATATCAGCGGGTATATATAGTCGGGAGATATTTTTGTTCAAATTTTAGGTGGAAGTAACACTATCCTAATTTCGGGTAATAGTGGATAATTAGGTAGTTGAGTGAATATTTACTGGTATTTCTCTCGACAAATAAATATCATCCGTATTTGTATCAGTAGCTAATTTGAAATATAACTTTTCGCAGTAGGTAAATTTCCTAAAATTATAGTAGTGTAAGTGTTTAGATTTCTAACATTATCCTCCGTTCACAATTTTTGCAAATTTATACTTTAGTTCAAGTTTAATTTGACTATAGCACGTAATGTGCAGTTATAGAGACATCACAATTAAAAAATATAAAATAAGTTTCTATAACTGAATTTTTATATTAGTACTCTAAAGTACAAAATATAAATAAATAAATAAATAGATTAGAGAGAAGTCCACGTAAGTTATTTGAGTTTTTGATTCGGTAGATTTCTGTAGAGAAAGTTACCGGTAAATACTTTCTCAACTATGTAATTACCCAGTGGTATCCGTTTTTTGGATAGTATCACTTGGTACCTCGAATTGAAATTTGGACAAAAATACCCTCGACCAAATATACGCGCTGGTAAAAAAAAACTCTGGTATAATTCTCATGATAGGATACGAATTGCTTGCAACTCTCATGATTTCTGAACGATTCTCATGATAAGATGCGAATTGCTTGCATTTCTGAACGATTCTCATGATAAGATGTGAATTGCTTGCATTTCTGAACGGTTCTCATGATAAGATGCGAATTGCTTGCAATTTTGAACGATTCTCATGATAAGATGCGAATTGCTTGCAACTCTCAGGATTTCTGAAAGATTCTCATTATAAGATGCGAATTACTTGCATTTCTGAACGATTCTCATGATAAGATGCGAATTGCTTGCATTTCTGAACGATTCTCATGATAAGATGCGAATTGCTTGCAACTCTCAGGATTTCTGAACGATTCTCATGATCATGATGCGAATTGCTTGCAACTTCTCAGGATTTCTGAACGATTCTCATGATAAGATGTGAATTGCTTGCAACTCTCAGGATTTCTGAACGATTCTCATGATATGATGCGAATTGTTACTGGTGAATTTTTTTTAAAACAATATCAAAAAATATCATCAATGGATCTAGTTTTGTTCATTTTAAAAAAACAAAAGTGATGGTACTTTCATTTACTTTTTTCGAGCTCCGGTTCGAAAGATACAGATCTTTTAAAAATAAAAAAAAAATAAAAAGTAGGAAAAATAAATTTTGGTTACGTGGTTGTTCATGAATGGTGAGGGTAGTTAGGGTATTAAAATAAAGTTAGGTACTAGGTGGTAATTAGGTAGTTTAGATAGGTATTAAAAGATAATTGATCAAACTTTGGGTACTAGATGAATAAAATAGTTGAGTGGGTACCTTAGGTGCAATTTCCCATTTCTGTATTTATTTTATGTGAACAAATAAAATAAATATAATTTATAATCACCAATCAAATTAATTTTAATATAATTTGAGTTAAAGAATCGAAATCCATAGATTAAGGGTAAGTTATAGTATTGTCTTGAAAATATCAAAATTAATAATATTTATTTAGATTTTTTATATTTATTAATAATCTGTTTGCAATTAGTTAACGAACAAACACTCTCTCCTATTGGAACTCACAAAACTCTCCTTTTAAAGATTTCTTCGATAAATTCTAATGAAATCTCAAACAGTTCAACATAAAACAATTATTGGAACAAACTTTATATATTTTAAACTATAGCTCAAAAAAATCCTAAAACATATATATTTTTACTTATTAAAGACGTACAAAACTAAATCCACTAGTGATATTTTTGGAGAATTTTTTTTTTCTATTTTCGTAAGAAAATTACTTTTAATCACACAACTGGAACACATTTGTTTTTTCGCAATCAAATTACGCCAGTGGAAGAAAAATATTTTTTTTGTCTGATTTCGCAACCAGATTACTCCTATTTCCGCAACCAAATGTAATAAAAAATTATATAAAAAAATCTCTCATGAATCTAGTTTTGTTAGTTTTAAAAATGAAACTAATGATATTTTCATATTTTTGTTGGAGCTATTATTTGAAAAATATGAAATTTAAAAAATAAAAAAACCTAACATACTTATTTTTTTCACAGCCAAAATCCTATTTATGCAACTCTTTTCTTCTAATTTGCGTCACTTATTTGTAATTAATTCTATAATTGAATAACAATTCGCAACCAAATTACTCTTAATTACCCAAGTGGAACGCAATTTCATGTTCACAACCAAATTCCTCTTAGTTACGCGACTATAAGTAACATAATTATTTTTTACAGATTATTTTTGCAACAAGATGACTCCAATTTTCGCAACCAAATAAAGTAAACAAATTTCAAAAAACATCCTTCATGGAACTAGATTTTCTTGTTTTTAAAAAACAACACCAATGATATTTTTCAGATTTTTTTAGTTGTGGTTTGAAAGATATGACATTTAAAAAAATTATACTAATTTTACAACTATATTACTTCTATTTCGCAACGAAATGGTGTTAAAAAAAATTCATAAATCTAGTTTAATTTTTTAACAGGATACAGTTGTTTTTTTGCCACCAAATTACTCTTAGTTACCCAACAAGAAGAAATTTGCTTTTCTAGACTAATTTTGTAAAGATATTTCTCATCTTTTTGCAACCAAATGCAATATTTTTCTTAGATTTAGTTTTGTTCGTGTTTGAAAAACAAAACCAATGGTATTTTTAAAAAACATTTGGAGCTATGGTTTCAAAGATATGACATATTAAGAAACAAAAATGTTTCTCATACTATTTTTGCAACTAAATTACTTATATTTTCGCAACCGAATGTAGTAATAAAGATTTAAAAAAATCCTTCATGAATTTAGTTGTAAATTTGAAAGACAAAACCAATGGTATTTTCGGATTTTTTTGGAACTATAATTTGAAGGACGTGAAATTTTAAAATAAAAGAGAGAGAGAGAGAGAGAGGGAGGTATATTGGTTTTAATAAAAAAATCAGGTAGTTATCACTATTTAAGTTCTAAAACCAGGTGGTTATGGGTATTTTCTCAAATTGTAGGTGGTTATTGATAAATAATTTTGATGTTTGGTGGTTATAGAAATATTACATTGGAATTGAAAGATAATTTTTTTATCATTGTATTCGAATCAAAATTTTATATTTTTTACTTTGATATTTAATACTAATATTATAACTAAATGCTTTGATTTCGTCTATTTTTTTGTTTGTACACCATTGACTGTTATTATATTTACTTTTAAACTTATCCTCATTTTTATAGACCATTGATCATATCATTGATTAGTAACATGTGGAATATGTTTAATATATAAGCTCCAATTTAATGAAAAATGTAATTTTAGTTTAATTTTTTATAAAATTTTGTATTTAATATTTTTTTTTGAGAAAACATTAAATTAAATAAAATTTGTTCATACAAATACTTGGGGCATAACCCGAGGAGATACAATCGATAAAAAGGGTTGAAAAATAAGACTACTAATCCAAACACAGTAGAAAGAGTAAGCAACAGAGATAAATAAGAGTACTAAAAAACGCCACAAAAGCCAGTTGAGTCGGCATATAAAAACTCCAAGGAAATCTGCAGCAAAGAGGAGAACCTGCAAATGAAGAAGAAAGTAAGTAAATAATAAGCAGTTACATAGACCAGCAAGTCTTAGTGTCATGGAATCTGAACCGAAGATCAGAGTAGATTCGGTGGGAAACCACAGAGGCAATTGCCGAAGGGGAACAAAAATTCTTGAGTTCCTCTCCTTCCAGACGTGGTATATAACCGCGCCAAAGCAAGTGCGCCAAATATATCAGTCTCGAGAGTGAGACCAATTTGACGTATCGCACACCCAAGACTGCCAGCACAGGACGATAAATGAGAACTCTAGATTGGAGCTAGCATTATTCCAAAGACTCTTGGTGAAACTACAGTCGAAGAGAATATGAGGAATAGTTTCAGAGTCAGAGTTGCATAAGGCACAATCAGGTGGGGTGTTTATGCCCCAACTGAGAAGCATATCTCTAGTCTAAAGTTTGCCAATGATAGCGAGCCAAGAAATAAAGGGGTGACGAAGAATATTTAATTTATTCCATACTATCCGAACCCACCCCATGACAGGGGCAGGCGTACGATTCACATTATACATATCCGTAATTGAGAAGTTGTTGCAGCCAGCATTCGCAATCTAAAAATGAACAACATTGGAGTTGTTGTTAGGAGGATGCAGAGTGATGATGAGGGTATTAATCTCTATGAGATCGGTATGATTTCTACCCTTGTCGATCTGTCGTTAGAAGGCCAGTTCCAATAACTGTCGAGAATGATATCCGAAACCTTGAAGTTTTTTCCAAACCGGGAATCCTTAGTGTGAAGCAAGTAAACTAGAGAGGAACCATGGATCGTACGAGAAAGAAGTCTCGAGCCATTGTTAATCGTCACCCTATACAGATTACTAGCCGTTGTATTTAATATTACTTTTTTATTTTTTATACATTTAGTTGGTTTGCTTTTTAATATTTTATAAGTAAGAGTTATAACATTTTTAATATTTGTGCAAAATTACTTTTAAAATATATATATATAATCGAACGGAGGATAATTAATCAAGGCGGAAGCTATTTCCTCCATAATATTTTTTATTTCTTCCATATTCAAAAAAAAAAACCTATTTTGTTATTTCCTCCATAAAGGAAATTATCAATTTATCCTTTTTTAAATTTTACTCCAAAAACTCATATTTACCTTCTTCTTTAGCAACCATCCAAACATCATATCTACCTTAAATTGTTTTCCAGCAACTTTCTACCGACCATATTTACTTCCACCCATAAACTCTAATCCTATCAATATAAATACACGACCATTATCTCTTTTAACTGAGAAAAATAACATAGCCACCACTTTCGATTGGATCAATCTGTCAAGGTAAGAATCTTTCCTAAATAGTTTTTTTAATCTATTTTAATAGCAAGAGGAAGTCGAATAAGGGTTGAATAGTGCACGGTGGCATCATAATATAAATTAGAAAGTAAATTAAGGACAAAAAAGTAAAAACAAGTGTTGAATATTTTTTTAGAAATATAAGATGGATGAAATAATAAATTTTATGGGGAAAATAACTTCACCCATTAATCAATTGATTCTGCTTTTATAAGAAGAAAACAAAAAAATATTAAAAACATAAGAGAATAAAAAAAATAAAAAAACAATAAAACAAAAAATTATATTTTAACAATAAATAATTATATCATAATAATCAAAAATTATTTCAAAGTATCTGGCGGTAGTAAATGTGTTTAACGTGACATGATTTTATTGTATAATTAGAATAAGTGCAACGCTAAACCAAGACCCTTTTGTTATAATGAGACCCCGTTATAATGAGATCTTCTTCAGCTATAATTTTTATCAAATTCAAGTTGCAGCTCGCATCTCACCAATCAAAATCAGAAAATTATTCTCCAATTAATCTCTCACATAACTCATTTACTAATTAAAATCAACAATAGCACCCCAACCAGAAAAAAAAGCCGACTGAGAAGAAGATCGCCGAGAAATATCCCTTGGTCGCCGTAGGAATTGAGAAGAAACCAAAGGCCAGAAAAAGGTTACCAAACGAAGTTGGCGTCGGAGCTGATAAAAAGAAGAAACGATCCAAGAAAACGTCGAGACCTACAAGATCTACATCTTCAAGATCTTAAAGAAGGTTCATCCCGATATGAGTATTTCTAGCAAAGCTATGGGAATCATGAACATGAGAAATTGGCTCGTGAGTCTGCGAAGCTTGCGAGGTACAACAAGAAACCAACTATCACTTCAAGGGAAATGCAGACTGCGGTGAGGTTGGTGTTGTCTGGTAAATTGGCTAAACATGCTGTATCTGAGGGAACAAAGGTTGTTACAAAGTTTACAAGTTCTTAGGTTATGGAATTTAAGGATTTAGGGTTTCTGGTTGTAAATTTAATTCAAACTTAGAAATCGATGTTTTGATTTCAAATATTGATTTCTTTGATTGTTTAAAAAAAAAATTGCAGCTCGCGTCTTATCTTGCCATCAAGATGATCGAGTTCACAGTTACTAGTTTATTTCTTATTAGAAAATTATACAAATTACTAGGTCCATAGATTACTTCATTGTAATATAATTCTGTAAAAAACAGATTCGACTAGTATGATTCATTCTTTTTATGCTAATGAAAATTCGGAAAGTTCCACAAGGTGATTTAAAAATAGTGATATTAAAATATAATTGATTTGTTTGAATGTATATCAATCTCTTTAACAAATTTTGTTTGATTGATATAAGTTGTTTGAATTTGTTTCATTTATTTATTTATTTGATTTGATTTGATTTAATTAGTTTATCCAAAATGTTTAATCATTTGTTTGATTTATTTAAATTTGTTTGATTTATTTATTGATTTGTTTAATTAATTTTTTGAATTTATTTAATTTTTTTTCAAAGATTTTATTTGATTTAAAAAAGATATATTTGAAATGAGTTAATTGTTTGAATTTATTTAATTGATTTGTTTGAAATTATTTTACAAAGTATCATTTAAGATCCAATACCCAAAGTATTATCCACTTAAGACCATATTTTTATATATCTCAAAAAATACCGACTTTTGTGAAATATTTACCATTGAAGACCCATTAATTCTTTAAATATCCTTTCATTTATATAAAAGGCTTCTAGACTCATACTTCGAAGTTTGATTTTGGATATTTGTTTAGATAAGTCGATTTGTGTGTAGTAATTAGAATTTTGATTTCAGAATACTAGAAGTACTCGAGATATGTTTTTGTTTCTGATTCTTGGTATTTATCTGGTTTTTACGTTGCTAATGTAGTTTATTTGTTGTGTTTAAGTTAGTTTTTCATCGATTTTAGTCTATTTTGAGTTTTTGAGATTTTTGTGTTGAGTAAAATGGTTAAGGGAAGAAGATGCGAAACGTGTAACTCTTCTGGAATGGTAGATGCAAAAAACATGTGTTTGATAGATGCGAAACGTTATGTGTTCTATTTTTTTAAAAAAATCATAACATATCATGAGTGATACTAGTTTGTTCGTCCTAAAAAAACAAAACCAACTGTATTTTCGTATTTTTTTCGAGTTACGGTTTAAAAGATACAGACTTTTAAAGTTTTAAAATTTATAGGGATTTCGCGAAGAAAATGCGAAACCTTCTTCGTTATGTTAGATGCGAAACCTGTTTTGTTGTGTTAGATGTGAAACATTCTTTATTTTGCTAGATGCGAAACCTTCTTTATTTTAATCGATGCTAAACCTTCTTTATTTTAATAGATGTAAAACCTTCTTTATTTTGATAGATGCGAAACCATTTTTATTTTGATAGATGCGAAACCTTTTTTATTTTGCTAGATGAAAACCTCTTTATTTTGATAGATGCGAAATCTTTTTTATTTTGATAGATGCGAAACCAATCACTGGATGCGAACAAAACATATTATGAAAAGATATTTAAAAATTAAAATTAGAAAAAAACAAAAAAATAGAAGTTGGTTAGTGTAATTTATATAGAAAAAATCATTTTGAATTGATTAAATTGTTTGAATTAATTTAATTTATTTGAAGTTGTTTAATACATTTTTTTTGAATCAATTGTTTGAATTTTTTGAATTTGTTAAATTTAATTGGTTAGATTTTTTGAATTTGTTAAGTTTAATTGTTTGAATTATTTAAATTTATTGGTTCCCTTTGTTTAAATTATTTAATTTATATCAATTTAATATACAATAGTAATAATTTTATTGTTCATTGGTGGAAATTACATTATCTTAAAAATAGGAAAAAATTCAACAATAATATGCTCAACAAATATGGGGAGGAATACCATTAAAAGTTTATATCATTTTTTTAGATGTGAATGAGAAAATTATACAACAAAAAGAACATTAAACCTACTAACTAACATAAAATCTAGTAATAGAGATCACCTATAAATTTATATTCCTTTTTTCGCACCTTCACCTTCATTAAAGGTTCGATTTTCAACCTTGAAAGTATGCGCTTTGTTTGGAAGTGCAATAGCCAAATGGGTAGGTTTCAGTTCACCGGCCATTATGACAAAAAACTTTTCTTCCAAAACTCTTTCGCTTTCTTTCTCATTAAGATTTTCGCATTTTTCGATGTCTCTCTCCTTCTTCTCTCACAAAAACCCTACAACATATAAAAAACCTACAACATACAAAAACCTTATAACATACAAAAACCAATGTCCATAGAGCGCCCCCAAGTAATATAGGGAAGAAATCTTCTTCTCTCGTTAAAGGACTACAACATACCAAAAAGATCATAAGTACAGCAACCCCAAGTAATTCATGGAAGAGATAGAGAATTGCCTCGTAATAGACCATATCTAAAAAGAATTGTAAAAAAAGTGAATTGTAAATTAGTGCAAAACTATATGCTTACAAGGTTTTGCATGCACCAGAAAATCTGCATTGGTTTTATATGCAGTTTAAATATAATAGCAGTATATAGCACCGACTGTTATATCTGCATCAGTTTTTTATGCAGTTTGAATATAATAACAATGCAATTTATGTAGCACTGAATGTTATATTTAGTTTATTTAAAAATATATTATATGAAGCAAGTACCAAAATATTGGCATAACAAATTTTATAATATGATATTATTGGATGGTTTTATATTTAATCAAGCGGACAAGTGTCTATTTTGTATATTTTATAATTCTGGTAGAGGAGTTATAGTTTGTCTATGTGTGGATTTTTGGTACTGACTAAAATCAGGTTGATGAATCCAAGACATATTTATCATCTAGTTTTGAGATGAAAGGTTTGGAGAAGTCAAGAAGTTGTTTCGTATATGCATGGCAGGACTAGCACTAGGCCGGATATTGGATTTGTTATTGGAAAGCTTAGTAGTATATTCAAAAGCGAGTTATATTTCGAATATAGAAGTCCATTCTTTCACAAGTGGGTGTGTATTTCTACTTGGAGGACTTTTTATCTGTTGGGCATCTAAGAAATAAAGTTGAATTACTGATTTAACAATGAAATCTGAGTTTGTGGCATTAGCAATAGCTAGTAAAGAAACTAAGTGGCTAAGAAATTTAATTTATCAAATTCTATTGTGGCCCAAAAGATATCACCTAAATCTGTCAAAATGTGATAGTGAAGTTGTCTTGGCTAATGTTTATAGACAAGTTACGAAGGCAGGTCTAGACACTTAGGTGTTAGACAAGTATGATTCATGAGCGCATCACGCATGATGTTATTTCAGTAGGGTTTGTGAGAACTCAATATAATTTAGCCGATTATTTAACTAAAGGGATGAGTAAAGATCTTGTGCATAATCGGTTATTGGGATGGGATTAAAGTCCATTTAAAATCTCTCATGTTAAGATACCCAATTCCAGTCTAATATGACATTAGGTGCTGAATTCAATGTGTAAAGCTTAACATCTAGAGGTTGGAACACATTAGTAATATTATCCTAAAGTATGTGTTCAGACATGCAAGTTGTGGAGGTTGAAGTTTATCTTCTCAATAGTTCTTTTGAAAAATTACATATGCATGTGCAAAAGTAAAAGATCTACCTATTTACGCATGAAGTTTAGCCGCTTTAAGAAGCTAGGACTTGGCTTTGATATACTTAAGAAGGATAAGGACACAAGGCTAGTAAAAATAGTGTCAAGTGAGAACATTTGAGAATGTAAATTTGTGTGTATATTATCTTCGAGTATTCATTATATATAGTAAAGGTTCAATCCTTAGTGATACCTGGATATTCGAATATTTGAAATGTGTAATATACTTGGTGTGGTTTATTTTTGTCTGAGGGTAAGTTTTTAATTTTTGTTTAGAGTTTTGTGGAAGTTTGTAAGTATTTAATGTTTGGGTAGTGTGTAGAGAGAGAATTAAACAGTCTGGTTGTATTTAATTTTCATTACCCTCATTTAATGTTGGTGGTTGGGTATTTATACCATTATATATGGACCACATGGGCTTTCGGGTCTTGTTTTAATGGACCCGGGTCAAGTTTAAGGACCCATAAGTTCTAAGTAGGAGAGCAGACAGCTTAGTCAGGAAGTGATTATGTTTTAAATACTTTAGTTCGGTTCGAACAGTCCAATGGATGATGGTGTCTGAATTGCCACTGTCCGGTTAGGTAGACATTGTCTGAACTGACCCTGTCCGAAGTGGTAACGGAATCCGGACTCATCAGTAGCCCATTTTTTAGAGGGTGTTCAAAAACCTTTGTGAAGACCTAAAAAATAGTCCTTTGCTGGTGACAGTTACATCCAGACAGATCCTTCGATTTGTGTTATAGTTTTATCCGGACTGAAAAAGGTTCTTTGAATCTAAACGGTTTTTTTGCCAGAGTTCGTGGGACACGTGTCTCTCTCTGTTTCGTTACTTCAGCCGTTTTTTCACCTTGATTTTTGCTCCCACCTTCTCTGAAAAGTGACCTCTTCATTTAATGAAGGTGAGATCAGCGCCGTTTCTTAATCATTGCTAATCCTTTCGAATTCTCCTAGGAATACAAACACCTTTTTGGGGTTTACTATAAACTAAACACTTTTCCACTGTTTTACCATCATCTTCATATTCACTTTGCTAATTTTCAGAGCTTTCTCTCTCAAACACAAGTTCTTCAGTTTGGTTGTTTATGTTCACGGCTAGGAACGCTTTAATCAGAGGCGGGTGGCTCAATCTATCAGAACTAGAAAAGGCAAAAGAAGTTGAAAGGGAAATGCGCATTGCAGCAGGCCTACCTAGGAGATTGTTTCAGACCAGGGTTCCTCCTCAACAAAAAGTGTCAAACCGAGGAGATTGTTTCAGACCAACCTTTCTCCCATTATCTCAGGTTCATCGGTCCAAGAATTTGAACCCACTGTTGAACCAGGGTTAGCAGTTACCAGCTTCAAAAAGTCTTCCCCATTTATAGCCATGGGGTCAGATGCAGATTCCTCTCCTATTAAATTGATCGATCGAAGAAGAGGCCGGTTGGTTAAAGGGCAGGCTTCCAAAGGCACACCTTCAAAATCAGGGGCCAAAGACAGTAATACAGGGTCAGAGGCACCCATAAAAGTTTCTAAGGACAGGTTGTCTGGTCCAGAGGCTACTAGCTCAAGCCTCCGAAGAGAAACCACCTCACCTGAGCCCCAGCCGGAGGCCATAGTCCAGGAGAGTATTGAAGCCCAATAGTCTGGAGGCCTGATTGAACCAACTTCAAACTCCCTCCTCCCGAAAACAACTGAGAATCCCTCCCTGGTGATGGAGGAAGTAATGGAGGACTCTATCGAAGAGGCTCCATTTGAGTCTGAACCCTCCGGGAAAACCAGTGATGCTGCTGTTGCCAAGAAGGATAAAGGCAAAGAAAAACTATGTCTGAGGCATCCAGATCTGCCAGAGGTCCTAAAGGGAAAAGTTGGACCTTGTTTCCACAAGGTCACTATCAAATATTTACTTACCTTACAAAATATTAATTATGCCTTTATCCACACAGCCGAACTGGGTCGGATGCGAATGAAGCGGGGGATTCCGGAGAATGTGAAATTAAAGATCCCAATAGACCCTGAAACCCCAATGGACTGCAAACTTAGTGAAGTAGTCATCTTTACTGAGCTCTTTAACTGGGTGCTAAGGTTCCCCTTCGATCCAGAGATAGTTAGGTACCTCCATCTCATCAAGCTTTGTCCAAGCCAACTCAGTCCTAACGCCTGGTATACTCTCATGGCCTGCATCATGGCCTCCAGGCTCTCCGGAATTCCTCTCCCGATGGAGGAATTCGCTGATGTGGCCGGTCTCTGCAGGAACCCTCATATCCTCTTTTATCACTTCAACATGGGTGATAACTATAAAGTAGTGGATAACCTGCTTTAGTCTGAGAGAAACTGGAGGACTCAGTTCTTGTTTGTAAGTGGCGCTTGGGAGAATGGGAGGAAAATCAAAGCTGGAGTCAACCCGAGTCTCCTCACCAGCAGATGGAGAAGCGATCGTAAGGATCCTACCTTACATTCTTATTTTTACTTTTATCAAATTTGTTTAAACTGATTGGTCTTGTCGTTTTTTTTGACAGAGCTGCCCAAAGACTTCAACAACTATTTAAAGGCCGGGCAGACCACTTGTACCAAGATCAACACTTGGGCTGCTGAGAAGTGGGGGAACCGTTTCCATGATGCCTTCACCGGAGGAAATCTGGCAAGGTCTCACCTCTGGCACACTACTGGCCGGAGGGACTTGACCTGGGAAGAACTCACCACTCCACCCCCTCCGGATGTAGTCCTCAAGAGAACACACGAACCAGAAGGGTCACTATACTTGCCAGGTCGATCCAAGGCCCCAAGTAAAATGAAAGGTAAGAAAGGGAAGGGCAAGAAGGCTGCAGGTGAGGCTAACCCTGCCGAGGTGGAGGAGGCTACTCCAACAAACCCAGAGGGGCCAGCCCCAAGCGAAATCGATGGTGCTCTCCAGAAAGTGGTGGAACAGGAGAATGCTAAGGAAGAGGTAGGATCTCCCAAACCTCCAAGGGTTCCTAAAAAAGACCGAAAACGCGGAGCAGAGAACAAGGAGAGGGAGGCCAAAAAGAAAAAGACCTCCAGGGGTGATGAACTTTCTCTCCGGCCTCCGGAGCCTCTCCCCCCTGTTGAACCTAGTGATCCGACAAGAGTAGAGGAGATCCCTGGTGACTTTCAAACTGACGAGGTTGGAGGAGGAGACCTTAGCATCGATGGTGTTGACATCATAGGGCTTCATGGACTTGGTGACTATTTTGTAAACCTTCCCAGAGACTACTTTGCTGGGCCTTACCTCCCTCCAAGCCCTTTGAACACCGTTACTTTTAATGGTAAGACTTTTACTGTTTCAAGTGAAAGGGATATTATAACTCACTCCATATTAAGTAATGTTCAGCCAGTTCTTGTTCTGGAGAAACAAGTTCGAGGTCAGGCAGATATTATCAAAGATCTCGAATCTGACAAGGAGAAACTGTCCAACGATCTCCTCACTGCCACCCAAAATGCTGACATTCTGAAGGGAGAAAACGAGGAGCTAAAGAAGAGCCAAGAGGGGTGGACCACAAAGGTTACCAACTTAGAAGATACTATCAAAGACCTCCGGGAAAAGTTGTCCGGATTAGAGAAAGATCTCACCTCTTCAAAAAAGGAGGCGAAGGCCAAGGACCAAGTCATCCATAACTTGACAAATGACAAGATTGCGCTCGAGAATTCAGTGTCCAAGGCTGCAGAGGAGAAAACAGATTTGCTAAGGGAGCAATAGGCCAAAATTCAAGCCAAGATCGATGCTTATGCCAACAACGTAATAGATACTCAAGAGCAAATGTATGCCAAAGTGAGGTCGGACATGGTCTTGCTCTTTCATGAGAAGTTCCCGAAGAGGAACCTGTGAGATTTGTGGCTTCATGTAGAGTACGAGGATCTTCCCTTCCACACTATAGCTGATGGAGACTTGCATGATTATTCTAGTGCTTCCTCCTCTCACGAAGAAGAGAACACTGGGGAGAGCCCAAATGAGGAGAAGGACGATCCCAAGAAGAAGAAGACAAGTGAGGTTGAGCCATCTTCAAAGGCTCAGTCTTAGATTATGAATTATCTTTTTACGTTAATCTGAACTAAAGTCCTTGGAATGCCAAGGCATTTTTGTAATTGTGTCCGGCATTTGACCGGATAGATATTTTATTTTGTCTGACAGTTGTAAAGTCCTTGGAAGGCCAAGGCACTTGGGTTATTTCAATGAATATCTTTGTTTTGCACAACTCTTGTATTCTTTCATAGTTTTTTTCAATTTTGGTGGCTAGTGTTTGAACAGCCCTTAGTTATTTCATAAATATTCTAAAGTGAGAGTGTTTAAATTCTCCGATGACAAATGTTTAAGTAGTCATCATTCCTTTAATTCAATCCGGATGGCGTGGCAAGAAAAAAAGTTAGAACACTTCGAATTTTTAAGAAGGCGTCAAATTTTCTAAAAAGCCCGGACACCTCATTAAAACCTCCCCGCGCCACCAGGGTAGGAAAGAGTATGCCCCCAAATATTTACATGGATTTTTAAACAAGTAAATATTTACATTTCTACTACTCTAAGTACATCCGGAGATGTTCAATATTCCAAGGGTGATTCAAAACCCTTCCATCCTTGTCTTCTAGCCAATATGTTCCAGGTTTGAGCCTTTCAATGACCATATAAGGTCCTTCCCAAGTTAAGGCTAATTTGCCGAGCAACTTCTCTTTAGTGTGTAAGAAGACTTTCCTTAACACCTTGTCCCCCGTCTGAAAATCTCTTCTTTTAACTCTGGAAGGAAACCTGCTTCTAATCAAACCCTGATAGTGTGCAGCTCTAAGGTGAGCTTTAACTCGTCTTTCCTCTATTAGGTCAAGCTGACCCCTGATTGCCACTTCGTTAGCGTGTTCGGAGAAATTGTGAACTCGAAAGGAAGGGAGAGTTGCCTCTATGGGAGCTATGGCATCCATCCCATAGACCAAGGCAAAAGGTGATTCTTGTGTTGCAGCCCCAGGAGTAGTCCGGTAGGCCCACAATACCTCTTGTAAATAACTAGGCCATTTTCCAGCAGTCCCTTCTAAATTTTTCTTCCAACCAGACAGTATAGTTATGTTAGCCACTTCAACTTGACTGTTTTCTTGTGGGTGGAAAGATGAAGAGAAACAATGTTGTATACCCCTAGAAGCACAGAAACTCTCCATTTCCTTGTTGTCGAACTCTGGCCCATTGTCTGTTGTTATCTTCTGTGGAACACCAAATCTGCAACATATATTGGATAAAATGAATTTTATGACGGCTTTTGATGTTGTTCCTGCCAGTGGGGCTGCTTCAATCCACTTCTAAAAATAATCAGTAGCAACAATTATCGTCCTGCGTCCTCCGGATGCCATAGGAAGAGGTCCCACCAAATCAAACCCACATCGAGCAAAAGGTATAGGCTCAGAAATTGACTCTAAAGGGATGGCCCGGATATGAATTTCATTGCTATATCTTTGGAATGGGTCACACCTTCTTACCAACTCCTTAGCATCTTGCATTATAGAGGGCCAATAATAGCCAGCCAATAAATATCTCCTTGTTAGATCCCTGAATCCATAGTGAGCTGATCCCTCACCCTCATGTAATTCAGAGAGGACAATTTGAGACTCATCATCCTCTAAACATCGCAAAAGAGGTTTACTGTAAGACTTTTTATACAGAATGTCTCTTAGTATGATAAAACCATGAGCCTTGTGCTTCATTTTTCTTGCTAGTGATTTATCCGGAGGCAAGATGCCATCAGAGAGATAATGCAGGAGATGAAATCTCTAATCTTGGGGTTGTTTCATCTGTACATTGAAAATTTCTTCCCCTTCACCCACCTTGAGTTGAATGGAAGGGCACTCTAGTACATGGATCCAAGGATATGACTCAGTGTATGCTATGGTTGCCAAGGAATCTGCTAGTTCATTTTCTGTTCGGGGTATGTGCTCATAAATGATGCTTTTGAACTTAAGTGCCTCATTTTTAAGAAGAAGTAAGTACTTCACTAGTTGCTCATTTTTAGCTTCGGATTGACCCCGTGCATGATGGATAAGAAGTTGGGAATCGCTCATTAACGTGACCCTTTTGGCTCCACAAATGGAAGCCAACCTCAAACCGGCTATAGCAGCTTCATATTCGGACTCATTGTTAGAAGCCCTAAAAGCAAAACATATAGATTGGTACATTTTGTCACCATATGGAGAGGTCAAGCATACCCCTGCACCACATCCCATAGTACTTGATCCACCATCTGTCCGGACGATCCAGACTTTTTTATCTTTCAACTCAGTAGTCTGCTCCATATCCCTATCAGAGTGGAATTTAACTAAGAAATCAGCCAAAGCTTGGGCTTTGATTGCTGTTCGAGGAGCAAAATCAATATCGAAGTCCCCCAATTCCACCGACCACTTAGTCATTCTACTTGAAATGTCTGCCTTTTGAAGAACATTCTTCAAGGGAAAAGATGTCCGGACGATAATAGGATGAGCCTGAAAATAAGGCCTCATCTTTCTTGCAGCAATTACCAAGGCTAATGCTAATTTTTCAAGCTTTAAATAGCGTTTTTCTGCATTTATTAAGCTCTTGCTGATGTAGTACACTGGATGTGGGTAATTATCCACCTCTCTTAGCAATACAACATTGAGGGCACAACTGGAAACTGCCAAGTATACGAAGAGTGTCTCTCCATCAACAGATTTAAATAAAGTCTTGGGGGAGGACAGATGTTTCTTAATCTCATTGAAGGCCTCATCACACTGTGGAGTCCAATCAAATCCCTTTGTACCCTTTAATGTTTAAAAAAATGGGGCACATCTGTCCGAAGACCTCGAGATGAATCGATTCAAAGCAGCCAACCTCCCAGTCAACCGTTGTACTTCTTTAATATTCTGAGGAGGCTCCATTTGGAACAAGGCATTAAGCTGGTCTGGATCGGGCTGTATCCCTTGCTCACTTATTATATATCCCAGGAATTTTCCGGACTACACTCTGAACACACACTTCTCTTGATTTAGTTTCAAATTTACTTTCACTAAGCTAGCAAAGTTTCTTGGAGATCTGCCAAGTGTAGCTCTTCATCCACACTTTTTACCATCATGTCATCAATGTACACTTCCATATTTTTTCCAATTTTATTAGCAAAGGCTTTGTTCACTAACATCTGATAGGTAGCCCCAACATTTTTCAACCCAAATGGCATTACCTTGTAACAATGAAGACCCATATCAGTGACAAATGTGATATGCTCATGATCCTTCGGATCTACTTGAATCTGATTGTACCCAGAGAAGGCATCCATGAAAGACAGTAGCTTATTCCCAGAAGTAGAATCCACTAGCTGATCGATCTGGGGGAGTGGGTATAAATCTTTTGGGCAAGCCCTATTGAGATCTGTGAAATCAATGCACATACGCCACTTGCCATTTTTATTTTTCACCAAGACCGGATTGGCTGTCCATAAAGGATACTGAGACTCCTTTATATGCCCCATTTTAATGAGCCTCTCAACTTGTTGAACAATAACATCAGCATTTTCCTTGGAAAAAGCCCTTCTCTTTTGTACCACAAGTGTTCCGTATCTCCGAATTGATAGGTGGTGTGATATAATATCTGCTGGAACCCCAGTAACATCAGCATTGCACCAAGCAAAAACATGTTGATTATCTTTTAGAAACTTCAACATTTTAATCTTCAGTTCGGATGGCATTTTGGACCCTATCTTAACACTTTTTCCCTCTTCCAAAGAATGTGTTTCAACTTCTTCAACCGGTATCAACACTCCAGGGGTCTCTCTGGGGTCATCAATTTCACCCTCACCCCCAGAAAGCCCCTCAAATTGTTATTCTTCGTTTATACGAACTGCCCCCAACGTCCGCGGAGCCAGTGCTGTGGCATAACATTCTCTTGCGATCTTTTCGCTGCTCCGAACAACTCCCACTTGTCCTTGAACAACATATTTTAAACATTGGTGGACCGTGGAGGCCACTACATGCATCCTAGATAGCCAAGACCTCCCTAGAATAGCATTATAACAAGTGGGACAATCCACCATAATAAAAAGTATTCTAACCATCTTCTTAAAAGGGCCCTTGCCCAACAAAACTTCCTCTTCGAACTCCCCGATCACATCTACTGAGCTTCCAGTGAAACCCACAATTGACCTGTCCGAACACTGGATTACGGCTGGATTTTTCATTTTCTTGTAAGAGGTTAAAAACACGATATTGGCTGAACTCCCAGTATCCACCAAGATTCGTCTTATGTCATTGCCCCCAATGGATGCTCCTATGACAACAGCATCTTCATGAGGGCCAGCTATATCCCTCAAGTCATCCTCATCGAAAACAATGAAGGGAAATGAAATTTATGATTGATAGGAGGGCATTCCTCCTTCCAGCTGGGTAGCTAAAGTATGAACGTGCCTCTTCCTTGAAGAGGGAGTAGGAGCTGTCATAGTATCCCCTTTGAAAATTGTGAGTGACTCAAAAAACTTAATAAGCCCGGAGACTGTTTTGCAGCGTTACTCAATGGCACCCACTCTATTTCGAGTCGGATCAGGATCCAAGTACTCTGACTCTACATCAAATCTTTCGATTATAACCATAGCTCCCTCCGGAGCAGCATTGTTCGGACCAGCCCGATGATCATTATCAGGCCTATTTCCACCTCTTCTTTTGACATATGCCCCCAGCTTTCCTTTTTCAATTAAATTATGGACTTCTTGCATTATCGCAATACAATCGTCAGTGGTATGGCCAGTATCATTATGGTACTGGCAGAAGGAATTGTTACGATGTTCCCTAGGAGATTGTAATGCAGCCGGCCTTCTATAGTGAACTTCTTCCTTTGTTTTGTCATAAATGGTGGCCACACTTTCTTTTAACTCTGCGAACCACTCCGGTTGAACCCAAGGCCCTCTCTTATTTCTAGATTGTTGACTCTGGGCAGGCGCAGCTGGCTGAGACTGGGCTTAAGCTCTGTTATGTCCCTGTCCGGTCTCCCTTGCCTTGTTCCCGGACTGATTTTGGTTGGGGTTTGGTGCAATCGGGGCAGACCTCACCTGCCTGTGCACCTTAGTTTTCTTTGTTTCATCAACGTTGATTTGCTTTCCGACCTGATTCAGTAGACCTCCCCAAGTCATGGCTTTCTTTCTGGTCACTGAATCAGCTAAATTTCCAGGGTTTAAGCCCTGCCTCAAAGATGCTATGGCTACTTGCTCGAAGCAATCAGCCAACCCGTTTTTGGTGTTCACAAAATGACTTATGTATTCTTTTAGTGATTCGTTTGGTTCTTGGGCACAATGGATTATTGTGTCCCCATTGCCCTTTAATTCTTTACTCCCAACAAACTGCCTTCGAAAGCCCACCCAAAAGGTATCGAAATTTCGGATGCAGCCTTGTGGTAGGCTGTTATACAATTTCAGACCACTCCCCGTGAAGGATTGGGAGAATGCTCTACAGAGTAACTTGTCGTCATCATCGAAATTCATCATAAAGTTTTTAAATTGTTCCAAGTGGTTGTCCGAATCTTTGCTGCCATCGTACTTCTCCATTTGTGTACTATCGAACCTCTTAGGGAGGTTTCCGGACATAATCTTGGAAGACAATGGAGATTGTCTCCAATTTCGGCCACGACTAAAAACGATATCCTCATTGGGAGTTGCAAAGATACATGGTTCATCGTGGAAGGCAAAAGGATCCACCAGTATCCGGTCTACATATCTCCGGCTATGAGACGATTCTTTGCCTATATTACTCTTTAATTTCCCATGTATATCCCTTTTTCTTGAATACTTCTTAATCAACTTTTGCTTCTTTTTGGATCGGCCCTCATCACTGCTGGAGGATAAGGACTCTTCAACACCATCCTCGTCCGAGGAGCTACCAGAAGATTCTGAGTCTGAGTCAGAACTCTCCACTCGCTTTGACCGGTGAGACTTTTTGGAGCTAGCATGAGTCTTCTTGGTACTTACATGGGTTTTCGAAGGCTTATGCTCTCTAGGGTTGTCGGTATGATGAGCAACTGATGCCTTTGACCTCTCTTTTATGCTCATATTTGCCTTCTCTGCCCTCAGAGCTTCTATCTCGCCCTTTAATCTATCACGCTCCTCGATGGTATATTCATCATTTTCACCCACCACTTCAAGCAAAGGTGGTGGTACTTCCGGGACGTCCGGATTCATTCGGACTGATTTTTCCTCGTGGTTTCGAATGCTTGATTGAGGCACCGTTGTGCTCCCACTGTGGTCGCCAATTTGGTGTGGTTTATTTTTGTCTGAGGGTAAGTTTATAATATTTGTTTAGAGTTTTGTGGAAGTTTGTAAGTATTTAATATTTGGGTAGTGTGTAGAGAGAGAATTAAGCAGCCTGGTTGTATTTAATTTTCATTACCCTCATTTAATGTTGGTGGTTGGGTATTTATACCATTATATATGGGCCACATGGACTTTTGGGTCGTTTTTTAATGGACTCGGGTCAAGTTTAAGGACCCATAAGTTCTAAGTAGGAGAGCATGCAGCTTAGTCAGGAAGTGATTATGTTTTAAATACTTTAGTTCTGTTCGAATAGTCCAATGGATGATGGTGTTCGAATTGCCACTGCCCGGTTAGGTAGACATTGTCCGAACTGACCCTGTCCGAAGTGGTAACGGAATCCGGACTCATCAATACTAATATGAAATTCAATCGTCACGATATTTCATGTATGCATAAATTTGTTATTTGCTGTGATTTTGTTTTAGTTAATCATGAATTGCACTAAAATGGGGGAGATTGTTGGATATTTTAGTATAAAAAGATTGACTAGTCGACCAATGTAGTCGTAATATATTATCAAACAAGTCGGAGAGTGTGAAGTACACGTTTGTTAGAATATATTATGATTAGTGGGTCCATGAGGCGGAGCATGGTTGTGGTTAAATTTAGTTTAATGATAAGACTATTATGAAAATTCACAAAAAATTGAATTTGGAAAATTAATTTGAATTTGAATTTTAGTCGGTTTTATCATTTGAAATTTTAACCATTTTTGGACATCAAACCGTTTTACAGTTGGAGTATTTTGGTTGAATAAATTAGTATGGTTCTGTGAAGGAAAAAGACAATCACAATAAAAATATTTATTCTATTTGTTCAAAGAATATGCTCTGATTTTATCCGTTTGAAACCACCAAAATAATTTCAATATGAAATTGTAAAAACAATACATCAGAGTTTATCCGAAAATCTATAAACAATATTTCCAATATATATATATATATATATATATATATATATATATATTCTACCTAAATATAGTTTGACGTCGTAATTACAGATTATTACATAAATCTTGAAATCCAACTTATTTATAGAATATAATAAGGGTATGGCTATATATACCCAAATGTGGTTTAAGTATACCCAAAAAACGCAGTTGACTTTTGTTTGACTTTTTAAGGACGAAAAAACCCTTGAACTTTCATTTAAGATCCGAATTGCCACTAAGTAAAAAAAAACACTAAGTATATCCTAGAAAACACCCAATTCACAAAACAATCTATTTGGTTATGTATACCCAAAAAAACACAACTCTCTACTAGATCAAACCCCATATTACTACAATTTTGTGAAATTCTTCAAATTGTTCTTGAACATTCAAAGTTGCCTCAAGAACATTCAAACTCTTTTCAATTTTTTTAAACTTCTTCTAATGAAAACACAAAATCAAAACTTGTTTTTTTGAAGTTTTTTTTTAAAAAAAATTAAAAATTTAATTACTAAAAAAATCATAATTTTAGAGTGTTTGGAGACCATTTTCCGGCCGAAATTCGGCCGGAAAATGGCCATTTGCTAAGCCTGAGCGTACCATAGGTACAGAGTGTATCGTGGTACGCTCTGTACAGGTCGGTAGAGACCCTCTGTACCGAGGGGGGGGGGGGGGCGTACCAGCCGGTGCGTACCCCCTGTACCATCGGTACAGAGGGTCTGTACCGACCGGTACGCCCCCCTGTACCTATGGTACGCTCAGCCTTCGCAAACGGCCATTTTCCGGTCGAATTTCGGCCGGAAAATGGCATCCAAACACCCTAAAATTCTGATTTTTTTACCTAATTCAACCATAATCCTAAATTTTGATACTAAGACTAAGTTTTCATATTTTAGTTCGCCGGATTTTAGTTCGCCGGATAAATTAGAGAGAACTTGAAGGTTTTAGAGAGAAGTTAGAGAGTGTAAGAGAAAAAATGAGGTGGATAAGATTAGTAAAAAAAAACCTTATATACCTAAAAAGCGTATTTTTGTCAAAATTTGGGTAAACTTATACCACCTTTGGGTAAACTCAAAATTGGGTATACTTAAACCACATTTGGGTATATATAGCTTGACTCATATAATAATAGTAAAAAACATAAATTTATAAAAGGAAAATAATTAATTTGTAGGCATATGTATCCAAAAGTGTATATTTCTCATACCATAATATGTATCCAAATCACTTTTACGTATATGTATTCAAAAATGTGTATTTGTCAGACCAGAATTTTATTTGAGTTTAGTACACACGAACCCAACAAAATGAAGTATGAGACCTAAACAATAACATAAATTGTACTTCTACGATTTACAATAACATTGTACCATATGCAATCGGTTGAATGTAAAAAAAATACGAAAAACGTAACCCCTTGCTACGCTGATTATATCAAACCACTGCCTCCTGATCGTCCATCATTCTTATTGTAACTCCAATGTAAGAAAAAATCGTTACAAAGAAAGTGGTGGCTAAACCAACAATAATCACACCATCTCCGGCCATAAATCTATCGCCTGAAATATGATGATGCCCTACTATATCTACACTATCTTCAGTTTTCTATTGGATTGGAGGCTCTGATTGCATTCCGTTTTCGCTTTGTTGTTGATGCTTTTCCAATTTTCCGGTTGCAGGTGGCTATACTTTGCTCGATGGATGTAGAGCTTGCTTTCCAACTTTACTTTTTAAGTCTAAAACCAATTAGTTATTTCCCATTTGGTAGACAAACCAATACAAACGGAAACTGTTTATTTTTTCTAAAATAGAGTATCGCAAATTTTACGATACTCTGTTTTCATAAAATTAAAAATTAAAAATTAAAAATAAAAAATAAATATTAATTGTATAAAAATTATTTGTGAGACAAAAACCATTTAATTACGATGACACGTGGCACCACCAAGGAAAAAACCACGCGCGAGGATTAAATTTATAGATTTTTAATAGTCAAGGGACCTTCACCCGTGATTTTTTAGTCGAGGGATTAAATAGTAGAAAACGTGATAGTCGAAAGACTAGACAACGATTTAAGCCTTGATATGATATATTTTATGAGTTTGAGAATATCACTTTTGATCCATTTTAAATAACCTAATTCTTAGTAAATTTAGCATTTGGATTAATTTCTCTATTATAGTTAAAACCTTCTTTGTTCATGATTAAATATTTCAAACATTGACATTCTTTTGGATCAGTAATGCTTACAATAATATTAATCCGTGATTTATTAACACCTTATACTCTTCAATTCACCAAGAACCTTTATTTGGACTGATATATTAGTTTCATGATTCACCTAGCAACCATAATCATGTAACCACATTTATCATTTAAACACATGTAATTAAAATTATACAAAAAACAGTATATATAAACATACTATGTAGTCATTGATCCTAAGGAAAACCTTACAAAGCACCCTCATAGATTGGTTGTTACAACGATATATTTTTTCGTGCAGTAATATGTTTTAACCGTGGCAAGAAAGATCATTGTCGTAGCAAATATGTTTGTTCACATGGCCAGAACAAAATTTGTCGTGGTGACACCCGCTCGAAAACACTTCATCATGAAAACATCAAGGTTGTCGCGAATGAGTCTGTTCACGTTGGCAAGAAAAAAAGTTGTGGTGGTTACACCAGCTCGAAAACACTTCATCATGAAAACATCAGGGTTGTCGCGAATGAGTCTGTTCACCTCAACAAGAACAAAGTTTGTCGTGGTGACACCCAGTCGAAAACACTTCATCATGACAACATCAGGGATTGTCGCGACGAACTTGCACTATCTTGATTTTTAACTCAATTTAGAGTTTAGTTTCCTTGAAATATCCATTTTCTCAACAATAAATAAACCATAAGTTTACTGAAGACCCCTAATTTTGGTCCGTAGCTGAGACTAGAAACTAAAAAAAAAAATCAAATAACAATCTTCTTTTCTCTAAACAAATCAATTAATACATGTTTTAAAATCTCTAATCCAAATACTAACCAGTTCAACAACAAGCAAATATGGTTCGTAGCAAATATGTTTGTTCACATGGCCAGAACAAAATTTGTCGTGGTGACACCCGCTCGAAAACACTTCATCATGAAAACATCAAGGTTGTCGCGAATGAGTCTGTTCACCTTGGCAAGAAAAAAAGTTGTGGTGGTTACACCAGCTCGAAAACACTTCATCATGAAAACATCAGGGTTGTCGCGAATGAGTCTGTTCACCTCAACAAGAACAAAGTTTGTCGTGGTGACACCCAGTCGAAAACACTTCATCATGACAACATCAGGGATTGTCGCGACGAACTTGCACTATCTTGATTTTTAACTCAATTTAGAGTTTAGTTTCCTTGAAATATCCATTTTCTCAACAATAAATAAACCATAAGTTTACTGAAGACCCCTAATTTTGGTCCGTAGCTGAGACTAGAAACTAAAAAAAAAAAAAATCAAATAACAATCTTCTTTTCTCTAAACAAATCAATTAATACATGTTTTAAAATCTCTAATCCAAATACTAACCAGTTCAACAACAAGCAATTCGTAATGGTGTGCATTTTATACTAATTTTTTATATTAAAAATGGTAATAAATTGATTATACGTACTACAATTATTAAATGATTCTCAGGGAATTAACTTTGATATCAACTGGTAGTCTAAATTTAATATTAGTTTATATCATAATAAATCAAAAAATATATCTATATTTATCGATTAGACTACAAGAATTGTCGAATAAACTTACTTTATAAAATAAACATTTTAGTACTTATATGTCGTAGAACTGACCTTTTTTTTATGCTCAATGCTTGTTTTTTTATCTTGTTCTGTACTTTTTATTCTTCAATATTATTAACTGATCTTAGTAATCTTAAGAAGGAAAAAGATATATACAAATATAAAGGTTTAGCTTTCCAACCAATAATACTCGTGAAGAAATACGAGCGGTAAAAATGCAATTACGTTTACACTTTATCATAATTACATTCATAATTTTTAGCCTATTTTGTGAAAAAAAAATTATAAGGTGACTATATATTTATTCAATTCAGTTCCTAAATAATTTGTTTTTGTTTTTAATATCAATATTGATATTTATTTTTGTTTTAAATCTAAAATTTGACGTGACATCAACAAAATTATAATCAATATTAATATATTTATTATTTTCAGTTATTTAGGTAATTAATTATTTATTAATCGAATTTTTTTTAAAAGAAAAAAAAACTATAGATTTAATTAATGGTGAAATATAATTTGGGGATAAATAAGATTTAACACGTTAAAGAAGCACCAGATAATTTTCTTAGAACAAAATTGATTTTGAATCATCATCCATCTTTTTTTGAACTTTTCCTTCCGAACTTTTTCTTCCTGCAATGAAACCGTAAATGAGTTGGCTGTGATGAGAACTTCAAATGAAAATGAGGAAAATGTGATCCATTAAAGAAGAAACATGAGATTTGAAGAGATTTCAACTGAATAAGATTCTATTCACAATACTACATTTGATTTGGAGAGGATTGAAGAGATTTCATCTACTCGGAGATGACAAATTATCAACTTCTTTCTAAAACAAGACCTGCTAGAGTAAGAATCAACTGCTTGAGAACAAAGCAAATCATCTATTTAGGGGAAGATAAATTTCATTAAGCACCGAAGGGACCAATACATTGCTGAACTAGTTGACGATCAAGCTAATTAAAAAAATCTTTCAAACTAAGTAGAAGTCAATTTTCTGCATGCCAAATTTAGAGAGACATATGAAATCCAACAATGATGGGTACTAAACCCTGTAAAAGAAGAAGATGGAGGCTACTGCCAAGCTATAGCCTTCAACCTCAAGGTTAGTGAGAAATTCGAGAACAAGATATTTAAGAAGAATCCAAAAAGAATCCCCTGAAGATGATTTACTTGGAATACATACTAGAGGAATACGAGATGGTATAGGTAGAATGGCATGGGACGGATAGGATTTTGGAGAATAAAAATAGAGATGAAGCTTCTACTTGTCTGTGAACTTAAAATAACTGAGCAACGTGTCAAATTAAGACTGAAAAATGCAAAGAATGATCTTCACGTAGGTTAGAGCCATTTATTTACCAAGAGGCAGAATAACTCTAACTACAGATAGATAAGAGGGAGACTGAAATATGTCTAAGATTCAGCACTGATATAACCAATCCACATCCATTTAAGAAGAATGATTGCACTCAGCTGGGCAGGGGTTTGGACATTGTTAAATTCAATCTTCATTTTCACTTGAAAGTCCATTTAGCAAGCCAATCGGCTGCTTTAATTTTGAATCTAAACATGTGCTTTATGTTCATAGAACTATGAATAATACACATGCGACATGATATGATATGTTCTAAGGCCAAGGATAGTGACCAATTGAAAGGAAATTAACAAGAATGAAAGAAATTCAATTCAATATCTACATTTAAAATGTTTTTTCTCTTGTAAATTTGAAGCCCGTCTAGAAGAGATCTAGCATGAGACATAATGGGAGTAAGCTTTCCATAAAGGTTTCCACAACCATCACAATATCACATTAGCAATCCATGATAATGGCGCCTCCATTGGATTCTCCGTTTGCAAGACAAGATCTGTCAGGGATTCAACTTGTATCTGTCAAACAATGAAGAAGCCCATTTATGGTAAGTATTCTTCTTCTAATCTTTTAGATGATTATAACATCCTAGATAAATAGATTCATTCTCATCTTTGTCCCAGTGTTTAACATTAAATTGATCAGAAAGATTCAGATTAGATAAGATATACTTTATATAGGTAATAGTAGAATTAAAATATATTAGACTGTCATTGAACTTAGCTTTGTTTCTCCCCTGCCATATAGTCCAACATATAAATGGTGGAAGAATATTGCGAATATGGATTTCATTCTTAGAAGACCAAAACCAGGTTCTAGTTAAGTGGACAATTGTCATATGTCTTCCAATATTGATCCTGGAAATGGTAGCAAAGTAGTTCTATATAGACCAAGAGTATTTACAAGCCACAAATAAGTGATTAGGATTTTCACAATTGTTGTAGAATTGGCATTTAGAAGCCATAGTTGTGTACCTTTTCTGAATCATAGAATCCACAAAGATCCAGTTTTGTAGGATTCTCTAGTGAAGAAATGAACGCTTTTATGAGAGTAATTCTGTTCCAGAGCTTGCTAAATATGGTAGTTTGATTATGCTTAACTCTCAAGAAGTTCCAAATATCTTTAGTATTAAATCTACCATCTTTAGATAGAAGTCGAAACAAAGAATCCTCCTTCTAGTCATTGATAGATAACTTGAGAATTTGCTAAATTTCATAGTTAGAAAATGAACCAGTAAGCCTATTAATGCTTATAGCATTGTTCTCCTAAAAAAAACTTCACTTTCATTTGCCTATACCAATAATTGTCATAATTAGAATCAAGAATAATAAGAGGACATTTCCTCTACCAATTGTCCAACTAAAATTCCATAACCCTTTGCCAATAATCCAGTTTATGTTAGCTTTAGCAAAGTTTTTAATCTTCCGAAGCCTTTTCCCAGTTGGAGAACCTTTAGTGGAGTAATTGATCTGCTGGGGATGATACTCTTTACAATAGATATTGTGCATATAATTAGCCCATAAAGACTTTTTGTCTCTAAACCTAAGCCAAATTTTGTTGGATAAGGTATCATGAATATCAATTCAATTCATAACATTTAATCCACCCTCATTATAAGGCTAACAAATCTTAGACCAACAAGACAAGTGGACATTTTTCTTGTCCTGATTAGAACCCCACAAAAATTTATTTAAAATTATTTCAATGATATTCAAAATACATTTAGGAGAGTACAAAAATACAAGACATACATAGGAATAACTAAAAGGATAGAATTAATAAGAGCGAGTCTACCAGCAAAAGATAAGTTCTTATCTTCCCATTCTTTAATCTTGTTTCTAATATTATTAAGAAAGGGTTCATAGTTACATTTTCTATTATTATTAAGGGTAATTTCTAAGTAATATATAGGGAGGGTACTACTATTGAAACCTGAATGATTAACAATAGTAGAAATATTAGTTTGAGGGAGGTTATAAAAAGTATGATCTTATTTTGAAGAAAGGTACAAAGTTTATTGATAGAAGTGTTCAAACCATTAGAAATGATTAAGATGTCATTAAGGAAACCAAGACAAGCAATAAGAATATTACTTCTATAAGAGTACTTCATGGTTTTATTTTTATCACGTAGATTGAAGAGACCACTAATCAACACTTATTCATAAATAATAAAGAGAGTAGGGGACAACGGGTCCCACTGTCTAATACCATTTGTAATTTAAAATAGCATTTAGATTGACCATTAATGAGAATGGAAACATAAAAATTTCTGATGATCTTATCAATACTAATGATAAACTTAGAGCTGAAGCCAAAAACATGAAAACCTTAGAGGTGAAGCTGTGGGACATCCTGTAAAAGGCCTTCGACATATCCACTTCAACTAGGATGTTCCCATGTTTAGTTTTCTTGTTAAGGTCATATATCAGCTCTTTAGCAATGAGAATGGTATCCTGAATATATGTGTTAGTAACATAAGCACCCTGTACATCAGTTATTATTTTACGAAGAAGTTTTACCATCATGTTGTTAATAATGTTTTACATGACTTTGTCATCTGAGTGTATAAAATGATAAGCCTGTAATCTTTCCAGGTAGTAGGGTTGCTTGACTTGAGAATAAGACATATACCAATCCTTCTTGATTATTTTCCAGCAAGTTACATTGAAGAAATTGTTGAAACCATCTAACCCAGCTGCACTTGAGGTGTTGAGACTCTTGATGATGGTGAAGGTTTCATCTTCAGTAGGAACTGCTAGAAGAGATGTATTATCCTGATCTCTGATTAAAGTAGGAATAATACTGAATATGTTGTCATTCATACAAGTAGTTTCAACATCGATGTTAGGGTAAAGATATTTGGTGATAATATTTTTGAAGTAGTTTTCGGCACAAAAGCCTAATAGTAGGCTACCAACAATCCAATCCCTCACATCCTTAATACTAAGAATGCAGTTCATTCTCCTTCTTTTTTTAACGTTATTGTGGTATAATTTAGAGTTCATGTCACCATTTTAACCCTGTTAGAGTAACATTTCTGATGTTAATAAGACATCTTCCAACGTTAAAGCATGGAGGTATAGAGCATTAGTTTTAGAAAGGTTATTTTGTTCTCCATGTTATTGGTTTCTTGAAGATTAAATTCAAATTTCTTTACAAAGTCTTCAGCTTCCACCATCTTATAAAAATATTACAAAAGCATTGTCTATTCCAAGTTTTAAGAGTAACTTAAAGTCTCTTAAGCTTATTCCAAAAAACATAGAGAGGGTTTCATAGTCTCATTAGAAATATAAATACATAGAGGGGAATGTTTAGATCACGTTCTGCACATATGAATGACTTTAGTGTTACTAAAGTATTTAGACCAAGCATTGTTGAATAACACGCAATCTAAATGCTTCCACTTAGTTTTATTTGTCCAAATAAACCTTGATTCAGCAAAACATGAACCTTCTAGGAAGAAATCACTAATAACATCATTAAACTCTTCATTTCTTTTATAATTATAAAAGCAACAAGCTAATTGTCCATTGACAAAAGTAACAACATTAAAGTCACCCATTAGCAGCCATTCTTTAATGGAAGATGAAATAATCTAAGAATATTTCGAAGATCCAACCTATCTATTTGTTGACATTTAGCATAAACACGAGTAATCAAGAACATTTTATCAAAAGAAAAGTGCTTAATACCAACATGAATAAGTTGATTGTGACCATTTAAAATATTGACTTCAAATTAATTATGCCAAAAAGCTATATTTTGTTAGACACATTAGCAAAATATTTTTTGAAACCTAATTTGAAAGCAATACTATCCAATAAGTCCGTATTTATAAGAGGCTCTTACATAACAATAAATTTGATCTTTCTTTGAGAATAATAGATTTAAGCCTTTTGATGGAGCTTTTATTATTGATACCTCTGATATTCTGACAAGGAAACTCAAAGAGAGACTTGAATACCATGTTACCTTTTCTTTTTTTACTGTTTGCTTATTTAAGCTTCTTATTAGGCAGGCCATGAAAATCTTTATCAACCTCTTTTTTTTAGCACATGAGTGGTAGGGACTTCTAGTATTTTACTGACAAGGGGTATGTGTTTCAGATGTCAAGTTGTCATACTTAAGAGAAGAGGATCAAGTGAAACCATAGTCAAGGGTTTGAATAGCCTTAATAATTTTTACTTCATCAGGAGTATTGGTGCCATCTTTAAAGATAGTTTTTGTGTTTTCGTTGGGATATTCATTGTGTGGGACTTGAGATCTTGCTTTGTGATTTTCTTTTAAAGGATAATTAATATGATTAGGATTATCGTTGTATTGGTTTAAACTATCACTATCAGTATCAATCTTGTTTTTATTGGGGTTTACCATTAAGGAGTTCAATTTTGGTTTAATTGATTGAGAGGTAACATTGTCTTTGTTGTTGGAAAATTCAAACCTCGTTTCATTCTCCTTGTTCTGATCTTTAATTTGAACTTTTTTTGCATTTATCTAAAGAATGCCCTATATGTTAACAAGAATGACAATAGATAGGCTGATCCATGTAGCGTAGGTCAGTCCAACAACCATCATTGTTGCCGAAACCAACCTAAATATTTTATTGTATATTTTTTGTTAAATTCATTTCCACCCAAACATAATATGCAATATGCGTTATACATTACATGATTTTTGTGTGGATCCCAGATCTTGAGGGGCTGACCAACAGATGAAGAAATACTAAACATAATGTCTTCAATGTAAAAGTATTCCGGAACATTAGCCATCTTTATTCATACCAACATAACTGGATTTTTTGTTTTGGGATTGAAATTTATAACTCATTTGAAGACTCTCATTGAAATTTGTTCCACGTGATATGGAAATAGAGTCTTAAGAATTAATTTGTAAATAATGTAAATTTAAGGATTTAATTGTAATTAAAGTAAGTTTTGTCCTTAATTTATGACTGGTGTAAGTTTTAGAGGATATTTGTGACTTTGTATAATTTATAAGGACTAAACAACAATTAGTCCACTTTTGTAACAAATTCAGTTTGAGACTAAGTCTTGGTTCCTCCATATAAAGGACCAGACTATTCTAATAAAGAGGTTGAACACTTTTACTTTGAAACTCATTTGTACTTGTGTTTTCTCTCTCTAAAAATTCTTTAACATTTTCTCTTTCTAAAATTCTTCCTTAGCAATTTACTAAAGCAAAATCAAACCTCATCAAATTGGCGACTTCACTGGAGACTGAATAAGAAAAATCAGTGGCTTATTTTGTTCGAAAGTGATACTATTCAGTGGTATTTCTTCACTAAAATTCGTAAAATGAATCCCAATAATAATCCTACACTTCAAGCAGCAATAGAAATTGTGAGAGATGATTTGCAAAATAATGGAACTGATGGGAATAGAACTGATGGATCGTCTTCGGTCCAAGTTTGATATGATATTGAGGAAATAATGAATCAACTCTTAAATAAAATTAATGCTCTGAATGAAAAATATGAACGGAGAGAACAAGAGATACTTTATACAAGAATTAGATCACAAGTTAGACAAGAAATGGAAAAAACCGATGTGCAAGGTCAGTCTGATCGATCTTTTGATGATCAACATGCTAAGTCTGGGCATTAAAAAGCACGCTTTGTGTCTCATAAAGAGCGATATTCGTCTCGAAATGAGAAAAAAGACAAACAAAAGTTAATAACTTCTAGTAACGAGGAGGTTGAAAGTTCTACCTCGACATTTAAAAGGCATAGAAGTTCTTCGAAAGAGGAATCAGAAAGAGATTATTCGAGGAGGTATAAAAAGACGAGTAAGTCTAAGAATGCTCCTCGATCAACTTGGCATAAAGGGAATCCTTCGAATCAGTATGTTGAAACTGACAGGAATCTATATGTCACAATGGGAGCAGATGATTAATTTGTTCAAGGCGTTGATTGGAGAAATTCTCAATTAACAGATGAAATTCGTTCCGTGATGCTTCCGAAGCGTTTTGATATTTCGAAAGTTGAAAAGTTCTATGGGATGCAAGATCCCAATGATCACATCGAACAATTCAAAAATTATATGATGATCTTTGGGGATGACGATCGGCTTGTGTGTCGTACCTTTTTCTCAAACTTTTAAGGGAACAGCTCTCAAGTGGTACAACAGGATTCTGAGGGGGACCATATCAAATTTCAGAGATTTTTATACTGCTTTTCAAAGGAAGTTTATGCGAATCAAAGAGATGAGAGCCAATGGTGATACGCTTATTCAGTGCAAGCAGACACCGGGAGAAAAATTGAAAGACTACATCAACAGATTTGTGTTGACCAAGGCTAGTTTGGACAACTGTGAGGAAAATGTGGCGATGGCAGCTTTTCGCCAGGGATTATTGCCAGGGGATCTGGCTAATGAGGCGACAATGAGAAAGGCCTTGACTTTTCGAGCGTTGATGGCTCAAGTCAAGGATCAGATTAAGGTGGAGGAGTCGAGTAGAGTCCGAGGTGGACCAGCTAACATTCCGAAAAATTCGAGATAGACAGCCGATAATCAGGGGCAACCCTCAAATGGTAATAACAATGGTAATGGAAATAATCAGCACTCGAGGCAGAAGAACAATAATTTACCTCCTCGAAGTGGTGGTTATTCAAACCACACTCCATCTAACAATTACAGCATGCCTAGGCTAAAAACATGGGTCAAGCCAGAGTACTATGCTGATTTAACATACAGTGTTTTTGTCATTTGGGATAAGACTAAGAATTCTGTGAACTTTAGGAAGCCAGCTCCTATCAGCAGACCGAGGGAAGAAATGAATAATAAATTTTGTAGGTATCATTCTTATATAGGGCATGATATGAATTATTTTATTGCTCTAAAGAAAGAAATCCAATATTTGATTGAGAATGGAAAGCTCCTGACTTATGTGAAGTCACATGAGAGTGCATCGAAGAATAATGGCGCATCAACTTCGAAGGCAGCACCGCCGCCTGAGAACTTGATGGTTATGGATTGAAAGATGGAATCATTCGATGCTTCTACTGAATATGTTGAAAAATGATCCAAACAGGTTGCTTCTGATGTCAGTCGCGAAGCTTATTGAGGTTGCTTCGGTGGAAAAGGGACATGTTCGGGAATTGTGCAAGTTTTTCGAATCGTTGGCAATTTTTTGGGGCGATTCAATGACCGGAAATTTAGACAGTTCGAGGAAAAGGCATGTTGTCAATTGGGAAACTCAAATTGAAGGGAGGATGTCAACACATTTATATGGAAAGAAAGATATTCCCTTCATTTTGTTTGATGAAGATGATTTGAGAGGGAATGTAGGACCACATAAGGATGTTGTCGTCATTGGAGCTGAGGCGGCTGGCGTCGAAATTTGACGTATGCTGATTGACACTGGCAGTTCTACTAATGTCCTTTTTAAGTCCACCTATGATAGAATAATAAACCCACCTCAGATTAATCAATCGGATCATACAATTATCGGATTCACGGGTGTAACAGCTCGTGTTGTTGGAGAATTCGAGGGTGAAGTTAGTTTGGGAAAATGACCATTTGAGAAAAATGTCCAAGTACTCTTTGTGGTGGTGGACTGTCCCACAAGTTATACTACTAGTTTTGGAAGATCATGGCTTTCAAGAATGTACGGGGTGATTTCAATTGTTCATCAGTTCTTTAAGTACGTGGTTGGAGACAAAGTTGGAGTGGTTCGAGGCGATAAAAAGGTTTCCAGAGAGTGATATGCCACTGCGATTCGGGTTCGAGGATCCAGCAGTGGAGATTTGATGCGAGAATAACAGTTAGAGGGGGCACCCTCAGATTTGGAAGAAAGGGTTGACGATCTGAGGGAAACCCTAGGGTCTTTAACATTGAGTGAAAAAATAAAGGAGTTTATTTTTTTGGAAGGAAAAGTACTTTGGATTGGAACTTTATTGACCCATTCTCTATGTCAACAACTATTTTATTTTTTTATCTCAGAATTTAGATGTCTTCGCTTGGAAGACAGAATATGTAACAGGAGTACTTATTGAGGTAATTCGACACAGCTTGGGCATAAATCCGAAGGTCAAGTTGGTGAATCGGAAAAAGAGAGTGTTTTCCTCGGAAAAAGCAAAAGCGATTATTGCAGAAGTGGATCGGTTGTTTAAGGTCAGACGGATAAGGAATCAAGGTACCCTTTGTGGACGGCGGATCCGGTGGTAGTTAAAAATAAGAACGAGAAATGGAGGATGTGTGTGGAGTTTACAGATTTGAATAGAGCTTGTCCCAAAGATCCACTTCCTGTTCCTGGAATAGATTAGTTGATTGATTCCACTTCAGGAAACAAGATTTTGACTTTTATGGATGCTTTTGCAGGGTATAATCAGATCCAAATGGATTCGCTTGATCAAGTGTGCACGACTTTTATAACTGATAGGGGCCTATATTGTTATAGAGTGATGCCCTTTGGATTGAAAAATGATGGAGCTAATTATCAGAGACTAATGAATAAAGCTTTTGCTACGCAGATCGGAAAAAATATGGAAGTATATATAGACGATATGGTAGTGAAAATTTCAAGGGACGAAGTGCATCTTGAAGATCTAGAGGAAACAATTTTGAATCTAAGAGCGATCATGTTGAAATTAAATCCTGAGAAGTGTACCTTCGGAGAATCGGGGAAGTTTTTGGGTTTTATTATTAGTGAAAAAGGAATAAAAGCTCATCTAGAACAAATAGAAGATTTGATAACAATGAATTCACCTCGATCAATCAAAGAAGTGCAAATATTGACAGGAAGGTTAGCAGAATTTAATTAATTTATTTCTATATTTTCTGACAAATGCTTTCCTTTTTTTCAAGTGTTACAAGGACCCAACAGGTTCAAATGGACGTCGGAATGCGAAGCAGCGTTCACAAACATTAAAAATTTGTTGTTATCACCAGAAATATTAACAAAGCCTCGAAATGATGAGAAATTATTTGTGTACATCGCGGTATCAGATTTTGCACTCAGCGTAGTATTGATTAGTAAATATTCGAGAATTCAGAAGCCGTTGTATTATGTTAGTAAAAGTCTGGTGGCAGCAGAAAATAGATATATGAAATTGGAAAAGGTGGCTTTAGCATTGGCGATTTCCGCTACGAAGATGCGTCCATATTTTCAAGCTCATATTATAGAAGTCTGAACTTTATTTCCCTAAAAAAATGTATTGCAACGACCTGATATCTCAAGGAGGATGACCAAGTGGTCAGTGGAGTTGGGGGATTACGATATTTTATTTACACCTCGAACAACGATCAAGGCACAAGCATTGGCTTCTTTTTTTTGTTAAGTTCCACTCAAGTTGATCGGATGAGGAAGAAAGTATTAAAGCTTTTCCTGTAGATTCGAGGTGGATTGTTTAAACGGATGGAGGATCCAGTATTTCATGGTGCAGTGTTGGGGTTCAATTGATAGCTCCGACGGGGAAATAATGGTCCAATCAATTAATTCGGTTTTCATGCTTTAAACAATGAAGCTGAGTACGAAGCTGTTTTGGAAGGTCTGAGATTGGAAAAAATTTGTGGGGCGACTTCAGTCCGTTTGGAAACAAATTATCAGTTATTGGCAAATCATGTATCTGGATTTTCCGAAGCAAGGAAGGAACGTTTGATTTTATATCTTTAGGAGCTTAGGAATTTAATGCTTGTGTTTGACAATGTGATTGTTGAATATATTGGGCGAGGAAGTAACATGGTGGCTGATTTTTTAGCAAATGTTTCCTACAAGGAAAAATATCATTGGATTTTGCTACAAGAAAATCCTTCAATTGTTACTCAATATAGCCAATGTGAAATTATAGAAGAATTTTTTGTCACTGATGAAAGCCGACGTGATTGGCGATCAAATATTCTTAATTTTTTGACTCAAGTATTACTGCTAGATGATTCTCAATTGGCTAAAAAATTAAGGGGGAAAGCCGTCAGATATGTAGTTCTGGATGGGATTTTATATAAAAAGGGATTAAGCATACCATTATTACGATGTTTAGGCAAGCAAGAATCATAAGAAATATTGTCAAATTTCTTGATGGTGAAGGGTCAGCTCATTGTGGGTTCAAAACTTTATCCCGTCGAGTTTTACTCACAGGGTTTTACTATCCTACAATCATTAACGATGTTAAGAATTTAGTCCGAAGTTGTTATACTTGTCAAATATTTGCAAATGCTATTCACAGACCGGCAGTACCGCTTATGTCTATATTTGAGACAATACTATTTGATAGGTGGGGAATTGATCTGGTTTGACCTTTGTCGTTGGCCACTAGGGGAAGGCATATGATAATTGTGGCGGTGGATTATTTTATGAAGTGGGCCGACACAGAACCACTATCAGGAACAAAAGCAAAGGATGTTATCAAATTTATTGTGAATAATCTGTTGTCGTTTTGGGGTTCCTCGGAGAATTACAACAGATAATGGCCCTCAATTTAACAATAGGGAAATGGATGTATTTTGTACTTCTAAAGGAATTCAACAATGTTTTTAGACGCCCTTTCATCCTCAAGCTAATGGAAAATTGGACATAACAAATAGAACGATTTTAGATGGCTTGAAGAAGAATCTATCGGGGGCAGCAGAGAAATGGCCAAATTATTTGCAAGAGGTGCTTTGGGATTATCAAACAACTCGAAGAGAGGCTACAAAAGAGACTCCTTTTTCTTTGACATATGGTACGGATGTAGTTAGTCCTATTGAATCTACGATTTCATCTTTTAGAATATCTCAATATTCTGAAATATTTAATAACAAAATTAGAAGGGAAAATTTTGATTTGATTGAGGAAAAAAGGGGTTTGAGCTTATTTGAATGCAATACATTATCAAACTCTTATGAAAAGTAGATATGATTCGAAGCTGAAAAGAAGAGAATTTAAAGAAGGTGATAAAGTGTTGCGAAAAGTTTTCATGCACACAAAGGAAAAGAGCCTCGGAAAAATGGCTCCAAATTGGGAAGGGCCTTATACAGTTGTTGAATGAATTAAGCCGAGGTCTTATCGTCTTTGTGATTTTGTGGGGAGAATGTTACAACATCCATGGAATATTCAGCACTTGAAGCTTTATTGGGAGTAGACATATTTTTGTACTTTGGAATTTTTGTTTTGAATGGCGCACTCTTTCCTACCCTGTTGGCCCACGAAGGTTTTAACGAGACGCCATGTACATGTACATATTCAAATTTATCAATAAAGTTCGTTTTTTGGCCAATGGTTGTTTACATTTATTTGGACACTATCTTAACAAATCATCAAATATTGATCACCTTTGAGATTAGTTAAGAGTAGAATCTTCCGAAGTGTTTATGATACTATTCGAAGAGATAACCCTGTTTTATAACCACACTACATTTACTATTTCAAAGTGTATGCTTAAAAGCGCACTGAGAATTTTGATGAGCTAATCAAGCTTAATAACACATTCATATCTTTTCGAAGAGCTACAATTTTTTCGAAGAATTATAATATCCATCAATTTTAATTAAGGTATTTGAGGTTGTAAGTTTATGTTATTTTGTTAAGATTTTGCAATCATTTTGTTTATTAAGTATTCAGCATCGAATAATATGCAAGAGAATGGTGACATACAAAAAGTCTTTGTCATTTAGATCAAGTTGTAGAGTACAAAAAGAGAGATTTTAATTTGAGAGAGAAAAAAAAGGCACTAAAAAGATAGTTAGTCAGAAGATTCCTCTTCGGATGATTTGTCTTCTGAAGATGATGAGCTGGGAACAGGGTCGAAAGCTTTGCTTGGACGTTTTTCTTCAGAAATATCGTTCCAAAAATTTGTGAGATTGATTTTCGGATAAACAACATGAAGTTCTCGAAGAAGAAGGATGGTTGCATCTTCTTTTCCGACGTTAATAATTGTTTGCATATCTTTGGAAAGCTCAGCTTCTGCAGCAGTTACAACAGTAACTTTTTATGCTTCGAAATTCTTGTTCAGTTTCTCTGTTTTATCGATCAACTCCTTGATATTTGCTTCACAAAGAGTTAGAGAATTTCGAAGTGTGGTGGAGTTAGATTTTTTGATATTCAATTCAGCAACGTACTCGGTTTTGAGTTTCTTTATTTTTTCTTCATGAGATTTTGTCAGGAGCTCTGTGTCAACCATATGCTTGATTCAAAGATGATCCTTTATACAAAAAGCGCCTTTTATCAGCTCGGATCTAGCTATCTCATAACCATAAAACTGTTCGGCTACATTGTTGTGCAAAGTCTCTCTAAATTTATTTTCAGCTTCATAAGATTCCTTATAGTAAACCAAATCATTGGCCAACTGTTTAAGATGGTCTTGAGAAGCTTTGATTTGAGAGGAAAGAGTTTTTGCAGCAACGGCAAGACCAGAAAATTGTTGAAGAGCGATGACAATTGTAGGATTTGGAAGAGGACTACGAAATTCAGATATACGAGGCTTGTGAATCATATCTAGAGATGTGACAGTTTCGTAAGAACGAGTAAATTCTGGAAGAACTTTGTCTGGGGTAGGCCTCGCAAAATCCAACATGTAATTTTGGATGACTTGAATAACAGAGTCTTCTTCGCCAGCAAGCGCTTCTGTGTTCTCAAAATTGATAAACATATTTGGGTCGAATCTTGTAGGAGCATGATAAACGGTGGGGGAATTATCATCAATGAGAATCACGGGTTTGTCTTTGTTAGAATGTTCTTCGGTCGAAGGGTTTAGGGGGTGTTGTTGGTTTCCAACAGCATCGTCTTCGTTTTCATCAACCAAATTGTACGAAGTGATTTTCCTCTGTTTGTTTTTCTTTCTGAAGGAATCAGAAGATATTTTCTTTTTCTTTGATGATGATTCATGAACTTTTTCCTCTTCGATGAGCGAAAGAGGTTGTTCTGCAACTTAGCGTTTTCGACGCTTTGGTTTCGATGGCGTGGAAGGGTTAGAACCAGATGTGCTAACTACCTTTTTACCTTTCTTTTCTTTGGTGATTTTTTCTTTCTTCTTTTTCGGCAGATGGCTATCTGATCTGTTGCGAATAGGAAGAAAGACTTTGCAGTCATGATGGGGTATTCGTTGGCACATGAGTTTTGGATCTAGATCGGAAAACAAATCTTAAGGAGACAGCCCACCTTCTATGATCGGAAACATGTGGCATTGGAGGAAATTGATGGGCTGAAAGGCCGTATGAAATGCATTATTCCATTCCTTTTCAGCAAAGGCGACGAGTTTTTGGAAAATGTCTTTAGCAGCTTCTCGAAATGTTGAGTATCGCTTCGAAATTTCTAGTATAAGTTAACAAAATAAAACGTTAAAAAATAATAAAATGAAAAATTTGTATTAAAACGTAATTTTTTTGAAGAACTTACGATTGCTTCTCCAAACAAGAGTTAATTTCGAGGGATCGTCTTTGGAAATTGCCTTGCCATTTTCCCAAGCACCAGATATGAAAACAAATCTTTGTTTCCAAAATTTATCAGCCTCTAGAAGATCATCGATGATCTTGAGGTCATCCATCAATGTGAGGTAATAGAATGGAAGCTTCATAACTTTTCTATTTGAGTCAGTGAGATGAAGTCTTTAATGCTGATGAGTATTTTGGATACACGGGATGCCATGATCGCCGACATGAGGGTGAACCATTGATTCAGTGTCACCTGAGTAGAGCACAAACGGAGGACTTCGAAGTACTCTACGATCATCAGATCTAGTGGAAATCGAAGACCGGAGTTGATGATTTCTTGGTATACCACTAGTTCATCATCCTTGGAGTCGAGGGGAGTTTCTCCTTCTTTTGGTAGATGAAGGGTTATGTTTTCTCCGATTCCCAATTGTTTCTTTAGCAAAGAGTCTTGAATTTATCTTTAGTATATATATCGAACTTTCTTCAAGGCGATAATATATTTGCTTTCGAGGTTCCTTAGATTCCTTCTATTTTTTTTCTCTTTCTTCTTCGGAGATGGAGCAAATGTCAGCCTCTTCTTGAGAGTCAGCCTCAAGATCAGTTTGTGTAGCCTCCAACTCAGCTTCGTTGGCTTTTGAAGTTTCTTCTCGAGGGTCTTGAGAAGTTGGAATAATTGTTTATGTAAGAGGGTTAGAATTTCGAGGTACCTCATCCATCACTTCTCTTTGAGGAGAATCATTAGTAGTGGGATTTGGAGGAGAGAGAGTTTGAATGATTGTTGATTCATCTCCCATGGTGATGCAGGTCTTTCTTGATTTGGTTAATAAAGATATTTCTGAGGAAGGGTTATTTGTTTTCAATTTCACACGAGAAACTCTGTTTTGAGATGATGAGGCTCGAGGTGTTTTACAACCTGAGATTCTAGACGACGTTTTTTCTTTGATTCTGGGAGAAGGTGAAAGCTTTGGGACTTTGGTAGGATCGAAATTATCGTAATAAAATGTCTCAGTTGTAGTTCTGATTGGACCACCTCGAATTAACCCTGCTCTTCGGTATTCTTCAGCTCTTTGCGTAATACAAAAATAATCGTAAAATCCGAACACTAGGTTATTGTCAGTATCAGAGGATTCTTGTGTTTTGGGAAGAATGGCCTTCAAACTTTTGGTTCGTGGTTTCTTTCTCATAAACCAAGTATGGGTTGATCGGAGAAGATGAAGGTTGATCGGAAAATTCGAGTTTTGCGGTGAAAATTCTTGGAATAGGAGAGGAGCAGATGAAGGTAGCCAAAAACTCTAACTTCTCTCTAAAGTGGTTTTTGTGTGAAGAGAGTTGGAATGAGAGATATGTTGTATTTATACTAAAGTAAGTGAAGACTTGTGAAGATGGAGAGACCTATATAGTGATAGGTTGGAATATGAATCGTTGGGTGGATTAGATGTTCGACATATGGCAGCCTAGATTACTAGGGTCATGATGAATGTAACGGTTATATACGTAACTGTTAATTCAAGGATGGTCTATCTACATTATACTTCGAGGGAAATTTTTATAAAAAGTAATTACATCGATTCGAAGCTAGCTAACCGATTGAATATTATCGTTTGGTTCGAATATGTTTTTAAGGTTTTATATTGTATACATGCTTCGAATAATAGTTTAAGATAATGACCTCGAACAATTGTTTTTTTTACAGGTTAAAGATTCGAAGATAACGGATTTAAAGACTTTTTAGTTCTCATTCATTTACTGACGTGACAACTATGGGTGCTTCTGATATGGAAATAGAGTTTTAAGGATTAATTTGTAAATAATGTAAATTTAGAGATTTAATTGTAGTAAAAGTAAGTTTTGTCCTTAATTTATGACTGGAGTAAATTTTAGAGGATATTTGTGACTTTGTATAATTTTTAAGGACTACACAGCAATTAGTCCACTTTTGTAACAAGTTCAGTTTGAGGCTAAGTCTTGGTTCCTCTATATGAAAGACGAGAGTATTCTAATAAATTAGTTGAACACTTTTACTTTGAAACTCATTTTGTATTTGTATTTTCTCTCTAATTTTTTTTTAACATTTTCTTTCTTTAAATTTTTTCCTTAACAATTTACTAAAGCAAAATCAAATCTTTGTCACGAGACACCAAACATTGCGAACCCATGTTAACCGAATCCAATAATACCAATCACTTAAGTACATATTTTAATATAAAGCTATATTAATTTCCAACACTAACCTATAAGAAGTTGCTGACACCATGCCAATTTAATTAACTATATACCTCTATAAATAAATGATTCTTACGTATTTTATTATTTGATGATCAGTAGTCTTTCATTGGTCTTCAAAACTCTACGATAAAGTTAAAAGATGCTAACGTGTTCAAACGTTAACCTTTATTATTATTAATTTATGCACAATATAGTGATATATGTTAATCATCGTCATCATGATCGCGTTAAGTCTACGAAGGTGCTAACGTCTTGAAAGGTTTATATTAAATATTTTGCGGCAAAGTTGACTCAGATTGATAAAACCTTATATAATCATCGAAATATATTCGACAAACAAGCAAACGGCTAAAGCCTTTGAGTGAGTTGAGAGAGAAAAGTATGGCTGAAGCCATTGTTTCTTTTGCAATTGAAAAACTAGCTAATTTGCTTGTACAAGAAGGTATATTGTTATGGGGGTGAGCGATAAAGTAGAGGACCTAAAAGATGAGTTGATGCGGATCCAATGTTTTTTGAAAGATGCAGAGGCTAAAAAACATAAAAGCGAGAGCATCCGTCACTTGATTTCAGAGATAAGAAGGATGGTGTATGATGCTGAGGATATTCTCGAGGATTACGTCCTCCAAGTAGCATCCAGAAGAGGAGGAGGGGTGAAAAGCTTTATGAAGAGGTCTGTTTTAATATTTGGTGAAGCCTTAACTGTACACAAGGTCGGATCTAAGATCGACAAATTCAAGGCCGACCTTCAGAACATAAGAGAGAGTTTTGCAGCCTCTGGTGTCCAAGAAGCATTGCAAGCATCAACAAGTTCTGCACAAGATATGCAACCTAATCATGTTTTTCCTCATGTGGTTGACACATATCTTGTGGGTTTGGAGGACATCGTTGACGAATTGGTTACAAGTTTGGTGGATATAAAGTGTGAGGCTGTTTCCATTTGGGGCATGGGCGGCGTAGGGAATGTTGGATAAACATTGAACAGACACGTGTTATTATGTCAGTTAGTAAGGATAAGATCAAACAGTTAGTAATTTGTCTATATAAGAGACAAACCGTGTACATTTGATCTTCGCAATGACCGTTATCATTCCCATACTGATCACGGAATGACCGTTATCATTCCCATACTGATCATGGAATGACCATTATCATTCCCATATTAATCTTATGAAATGACATATATCATTTCCATACTTGCTGTCTGCTTTGTTTGTTTTAATAAGAGGGACCTTGTTCCTTCATTTGGTATCAGAGCCTGTGTTGCAGACGGCAATATCATTTTTCAAGACGGAGAAACAGAGGCAAGACAGCCATTTCTCAAGGCGGAGAAACAGAGGCAGCCATTTCTCAAGGCGGAGAAACAGAGGCAAGAAGCCATTTCTCAAGACGGAGAAACAAAGGCAAGACAACCATTTCTCAAGACGGAGAAACCGAGGCAATGCATCCATTTCTCAAGACGGAGAAACCGAGGGAATGCAGCCATTTCTCAAGACCGAGAAACCGAGGCAATGCAACCATTTCTCAAGACCGAGAAACCGAGGCAATGCAGCCATTTCTCAAGACGGAGAAACCGAGGCAATGCAGCCATTTTTCATGGAGAAACCGAGGCAATGCAGCCATTTCTCAAGCGGAGAAACAGACGGCAACAAGATCTTAAACAACTCTTCAGATAAAGAGGAAGATCAGGCAGACGACGAAGAAGACAGGAGTCCAGTTCAATGTTAAAGGGGAGAATGTTGGATAAACATTGAACAGACACGTGTTATTATGTCAGTTAGTAAGGATAAGATCAAACAGTTAGTAATTTGTCTATATAAGAGACAAACCGTGTACATTTGATCTTCGGAATGACTGTTATCATTCCCATACTGATCACGGAATGACCGTTATCATTCCCATACTGATCATGGAATGACCGTTATCATTCCCATACTGATCATGGAATGACCATTATCATTCCCATATTAATCTTATGAAATGACAGATATCATTTTCATTCTTGTTGTCTGCTTTGTTTGTGTAATAAGAGGGACCTAGTCCCTTCAGGGAAGACGACTCTAGCCAAACAGATTTATAAACACAAACAAGTGAGGGATCATTTTAGTTGTTTTGCTTGGGCATCTATTTCTCAGCAGTGTCAAACAAAGTCTCAATTGGAAGAAATCTTAATACAACTCTCCTCTCCATATGATAGAGAGAGAATTCAAGGTTTTCAACTTCAAGAACTGGCAGAAGAACTTGGTACCTTTATGACAGATAACAAATGTTTGGTGGTTGTTGACGAATATCTGGAATGTTGAAAACTGGAACAGTCTAAAAAGTGCGTTTCCATACGAATCGGGCAGCAAGATACTACTCACTACCCGTGAAAAAGAGGTAGTTTTGGCCATGGATGTAGATCTACAAGAACGTAGTGTTATTAAAGGGCTAAGCTGCTTAGACGACAAACAAAGTTGGGAATTATTCCAAAATATAGTTTTTCTCGGAGGAAAGAATGCAGGTATGTTTGTTTCTTTCCTTTCATTTTTATAGTTGAAGTAATATTTTTTGCGTTTCGATTATTAGTTACAATTGATTTGAAAAAGAAAAATGTTCATAAGAGCATGTACAATGTTGACGTTAAAGGATATGCTAAATCTGTTATGTTTGTTAATACATTTCTAAAACTGGTCCAAACTCAAAAAAAAGTTCAAAAAAAAGTTAACTATTTGAGTAATTAGTCAGCCAGGTAAGCAAGCATATTTTAATTTTTATTATTTTTATTCTTTATTTTTTTTAATATTTTTTGTTTTCAATTATTTTTTTTTCATTTTTAATGTTGGTTAATAAATATAAAAATATTTTTTCTGTATAAGAAACAATAAATTTTAATATATTTATTTTTTAAAATATTTTTAAAACTAAGATATAAAAAAAATGAAGTTTAATATTTCAAAAATAGTTTAAAGAATACATGAAAATAAAATAAAATTTGTTTGATAAAATATATTGTTGCAAAATAGATGGAAATAAAATCTAGATAACATAAAATTAAGTTAAATTTGTATTTTATTTAACACTCTCAAATATACGGCTCTAAATCAACCAAAAAATTAGATTTTAATTTTTCTTTTCTTTTCTCAGTTTCATAGTTCTAATATTTCTTTTTTAAAATGATATCATTTATAATTTTATACCTATATTTTTATTCTTTTTTTGACTTCATCTTTTTTGTCTTTTCAATTTCTTAAAAAAAAATTAATTTTTTTTTCACTACAAAAATAATAAAACAAAATATTTAAAAAATTTCAAGACAATAAAATTAAGTTTGTTATTTAAAATTAATTTAAACAACGCTTTCAAATTACAATAGAATAAAATTACCATAGACAAACATCACAATTTATGTTTGTGATGTTATCGTTACTATTATTATTTTGGTCTTGTTTGTCTATGGCGTATAAGATAATTATGGTTACCCGTTATTGTTCATTTGCAGAACTGGAAGATTTAGGAAATAAAATGGTAAAACACTGTAAAGGTTTGCCATTAGCCATCAAAGTACTTGGAGGTCTGCTCGCCAGAAGAAAAAACAAAAGCGAATGGGAGATATTGTATAACGACATTGAGTTACGTCCTGAAGGAGATGATACTGTCACAGTTAATAATGTCTTGTCCTTGAGTTATGATCATTTGCCAATGGAACTCAAACCGTGTTTTCTTTATATGGGTGTGTTTCCAGAAGATTGCGAGATACCTCTTGAAAAATTGTTTTGCTACTTGGTGGCTGAAGGATTTGTGTCTAGTAGTGCTGGTAATACAGCCTACTCTATATTTCTGATACAGATCCGCAGGTTAATAGAGATGAGTATGGTTTCGAAGGGAAAATCAGATCATATGAGTTCCGAAATGATAACTTGTTCTATGCATGATCGAATGAGGGACCTTTGTATATCCAAAGGAGAAGAAGAATCTCAATAATTTATCATCAAAAAGACGGAAGAACGATGTCTTATCAAGTAGACTTGCTGTTCATTTTTCGGAAATTGACAGGGTAAGAGAAGAAAAGGAGAAAATAAATTCTGGCCTTAGGTCTCTTGTCTATATAGTTCATGATTATAATCATTTTCTAATAAAGAGCTTCTTGGGTTTACTATATCTGAGAGTTCTAGATCTTGAGAATGTTAGATTTGATATAGGAAACTTTGAAGGAGGAAAGTTGCCCAAAGGTATAGGAAAACTAATCCACTTGAGATATCTAAGTCTAAGAAATTCTTATTTGACAACATTGCCATCATCAATAGGTAATTTAAAATCATTGCTTACTTTAGATTTACGCATTTCTTTAGATTCGGAGATTATTATTCCGAATGTGATATGGAAAATGGAAAACTTGATTCATCTATACTTGCCCCGCAAAGGTATAGATAATTCAAATATAGATTTAGGAAGTTTGATAAACTGAAACACTTGTGAATTTCGAAATAGGGTTCATGGATGTGAAAGACCTGTTGAAGATGGTAAACCTCAGGAGATTGACTTTATTCTTTGGTGGGAAAGATAATAGAATTAAAAAGAAGTTGATAATCTTCAATGGTACTTTGAAGAATCTTGTGTACTTGGAGGTTAAATACTTTAAAACATCAGAGTTACTTAATGATTTCACATCTCAAATGGTGTCGGCATGTACCAATCTATCTACACTGAGAGTGGATGGAGAGGCATTCATAAAGAGTAACACAATATTCTCTGAAACAATCACTTCCATGGAATTTATGGAATATGTGGTTAGTCCATATCAATTTTTGAGAGGCTGCCCAACTTGATTTATCTTAAGATGGAATATGTGGTTAGTCCATGGACACCAGAAGGAGGATTAGGGAGACCAGAGAGAGAATTGGTGTGCTCCAGCGGAGGTTTCCCTCAGCTTAGATCTTTGTATCTTATAATGGTGCTTCAAATGGATGAGTGGTGGGTTGAAGAAGGAGCCATGCCCAATCTTCACCATTTGAGTATTGACTACTGTCATGGGCTGAAGATCCTTCCAGATGGACTGCGGTTGATCGAAACTCTTGAAGAACTGGACATAAGGAATATGCCAGAAGAATTCGAATATAGGTTGAGAGAAGGAGGAGAAGATTTCCACAAATTTCAACATATTCCAACTATTCGATTTACTAGTTATGAGGTAAGTAACTGTTTTTCGTTACTCAAAACTTTTTCTTTTTGTATTTATCCCTTTTCTTAATTTCATCAACACAAGATTTTCTACATATCTCAAAATTTCCAATCAACTCTAAAATAAAATTGTTTTTTTTATTTTCAAATGTTCATTATTTGGTTATTTGTGGGCACGACATAGTACTCAGTGACATACATACATGAAAAGGTAACATAAATTCCATTGTTGTATTAACTGGTACTTTGTATATACAAATTCTATATAATGATATGGTATGATATGATATTGCCACAAAATCTGAGTATTGTGATCTTGTTTGATATAGAGACGGAAGTACCACATCATCAGTAAGGCGCGAAGAACCCGAGATACGCTGCAGAGGCTCAGGAGGCATAACAGCGGTCCTGTGTGAACAAAATGGAGAATGGCAGTTCAAGTTTTTCTTAATGTTTGAACTTCATTATGGAAGTTTTTAATTTTAAGGAAATATTGAGGAGAGTTTACATGTCTTTAGAAGACATGTAAGAGTCCTGAGTCGAGTTTCGGTTGTTTGTTGAGACTGGAAAAACCAGTAGCTGTGTACGGTTTTGAAGTCTTTATGTTTTTCAATTTAGAGTCAGACTAAGCTTTGTTTGTTGCTGTTTTATTCCGTTCTATGTCTTCTAATGTTGTTTAATGTTCAGATTTTGTATTCACTTTGTTCTGGGTTGATTTTAGGCTTGGACAACCAGATTCTTTTTAAAACTTAAAAGATCAATTTTATTGGTTACAAAAGATATGGTCATCTTAAAAAAACCTCAAATTTACTTTTTTTTTATTATTATTATCCGTCCAAACATTTCATTTTTACAAATATCACAAATCTTATCTAACAACTTTACTTTCTCTATACCCTCAAGGGATAGCCGAGCTGGTTGAGTAAGCCATGCTTATGACCTTATGACCAAAGGTCATGAGTTCGAGTCCCTCTACATACGCTTTCTCGGTTGAGCCTGTCACCTTGTGTGGTTTACCTTCCGGCTTGGTTTGCATACTATTGCGTCAGACTCAGGGTTTACCCTGTGCGCACTCATTTCACTCTGAATAGCAGTTGCGGATTCCCTCCGAAAAAAAAAACAAAAAAACCTTCACTTCTCCTATTACTTTTCAAGCCATCCACCTTCTCCATTTATTTTGGAATCGTGCTGCAATCTTGTTCCAAAGAAGAAGAAAAAAAGTTCATACAAGTCAATAATTTATCGTCAAAAGACAAAAAAACGATGTCTTATCGCGTAGACTTGCTCTACATTTCTTAAAAGCTAAAAACCTAAGAGAAGAAAAGCAGAATAGAAATGTCTCCTGGCTCAAGACTTTCCACACCTTCCCCTATCACTTCCCATGGAGCTGAAGAAAGAGAGGTGACCAAAGTGTGTCACATCCCACATCGGTTAAATATGGAAATGATGAGTGGTATATAAGTAAAAACATACCTCAACTAGTCTGAGGCCTTTTGGTAGTGGACCAAATGCAAAACTGTGAGGGCCTTCGGGTGCCAAAACAGACAATATCATACTAGTGTTGAGATCGGTTGTGTTCTTACGTATATACGGAGGCGGAATATGCAGACCAGACCCCCAATTCACAACATGCATATTCCCAACACGTGGTATCAGAGCGTCAGGCCTTGACGGAACGCGGTGGTGGTAAAATTCTCGGAGGTCGAACATGATGAATCAGTAGCCATGCTCAATGTGATCTACTCTAGAGATCCTAGTTCGGAGCGTCCATGACTCATCAAGCAGTGGTACTTGATTGGAGTGGATAGTGGAGCTAAGGAACAAGGAAGGATGTTCGAGAGCAGTAGATCCGCTGTAAAAGGCTCTATTATTGCTCAGGTGGAGCAATCTCTGATTAGAGTGAGCGGATGAAAGTCAATTGAGAGGAGTAGATCCGTTGTAAGAGGCTCTATTATTGCTCAGGTGGAGCAATCTCTAATTAGAGTGAGCGGATGAAAGTCAATTGAGAGGAGGCTATATTATTGCTAAGTGGTACTTTGTTCGAGAGGAGGATTTGTTAGGATGGCGACCAAAGTGTGTCACATCCCATATCGGTTAAACATGGGAAGGATCAGTGGTATATAAATAAGAACATACCTCAACTAGTATGAGGCCTTTTTGTAGTGGACCAAATGCAAAGCCGTGAGGCCCTTCGGGTGCCAAAGCGGACAAAATCATACTAGTGTTGAGTTCGGTTGTGTTCTTACTTATATACGGAGGCGGAATATACGAACCGGACCCATATATTCCCAACACTTCCCCTATCACTTCCCCATGGAACTGAAGAAAGAGAGGTTTCTAATGTTGCTATTTTTAATATTTGTTTACTGCAAACATACCATTTACGCACAATCCTATTTTGCTCAACTACCACCAAAAACTCTGTTTGGTGTGTAACCAGTTGCTTTTGTTATGTGCGGACTACTTTTATTTCACTGCCAAAAACCGCAGGCCCTGCTTTTTTATATTAAGTCGTATTGATATTTCCTTACAACTACTATGAAATTATGTATTTATAAATTTGTACATGTCATTTACCTATATATAACCTGTTTTGCAGCTATTGATATAGTATTCGTTAAAGTTAAAAGTGATAAGGATATGAAATATCGGAAGAGTTAGTGTAATAATGCTTAGGTTACTTATGATAAATTGTATAGTTGTAAGAGAGTATTTGGACAATTTGTAAATATAAAGATGGTAATGTAATTTACTGATTTATATAACTCGTCTAAGTCTAACACACATATGAATAAGGGGTGAAGCGATGATTAAAGGACGACTCTTTTCATAAATCATATTTTTTATATTCTGAATAACTTTTTTTTTCTCATTTAATTCACTTTTTTACTTTCTCTTTTTAAAAGTATAATTCTAACTCAACAAATTTAATTCTAACACAACAAATTGACGATCATAGTGGGAGAATTTCGATTGGTACTTTGATTTCACGTTTGAAATAAAAAATTGTAGAATATTTTGTCAGTAATATCGTTCTTGTTCGATATGGAGCCAGAGCATGAAGCTGCTCCAACAGTTCGCAAAGCTATTGAAACTTTGAAATTTCATTTACGTACGAAGGAAAGTAGAGAAAACGATCAAACTCCTGTGCAGCCAGGTCATTCTGATATTGAAGATCGGATGAATCAATTGCTGAAGAAAATAACAACGTTGAATGATAAATACGTTCAAAGAGAACAACAGATGCAGTCAGGTAGGCTAAGATTTGAGGTACGACCAGTTGAGGAGAAAAACGAAATGTTAAATCAATCTGATCAATCGTATACAGCTCATCAAATTTGGGTCGATCGAAATAAAGCATATTTTGAGTCTGATAAGAACATCGAACTTCACGAAAAGAAAAGAAAGATAAATATAGATATATCACGTCCAGTGCTGAGTATGATAGCTCGGAATCTGAGGGAGGATCGTTTAAGCAGAGGAAGTACCGGAGCTCTTCAAAATTAGAAAGAAGTCGGCATCGGGAATCACACAAAGAATATAAATCAAAGAGAGATAGTGAACCTCGTCATATGGTATGAAAGGAACACATCTAAACAATACACAAGTGTTGTTGATCAGAATTTGTATGTTGTTATAGGAACCAGAGGAGATGACCAGTATGTGCATGGACTAGATTGGAGAAACTTTCCTTTAACTGCTGAGATTAGGTCCATTTCTCTTCCAAGCGTTTTCATATCTCTAAGGTCGAAAGGTTTGTTGGGACAGATAATCCTGATGATCATATATAAAATTTGAACTTCAAATATGATGATAGGTTGGTGCACATAGCATTTTCTCAGATTTTCAAGGGCACTGCATTAAAGTGGTATAATAGAATTCTAAGCGATCTATTAAGAACTTTAGAGATTTTTATACAGCTATCCGACGATAGTTTGTGGAAAGAAAAGAAATACGTGTTAATGGTGATACAATAATACAGTGTAAGCCAGTTGTGGGAGAAAAATTGAAAGATTATATGAGGAGTTTTGTATTAACAAAAGCGGGGTTGGATGATTGTGAAGAGTTGGTTGTTATGATTTCTTTTAGACAAGGGTTTTTACAAGGAGAGCATTAACTTTTGGAGCCTTATGGCTCAAGTAGATGATCAGATTAAAGTGGAGGAGTCCACTAGAGTTCGAGGTTGGCTTGACCCTATACAGAAAAAATCAGGGTAAATAACTATTAATTATGGTTATCATGAACCTCCTCGTCTGAGGACAAACAACATTCTACCTCCTCGAACAGGAGGGGTTCCTTTTCAAACAACAACAAATAATCAATATTATAGACCAAGGTCAAACCAGTGGATAAGGCGAGGGTATTATGCTGACTTGACTGAGGATCCAGCTACTATTTTTGAGAAGTCTAAATTTCATGTAAGTTTTAGAAAGCCAGCTCCAATAAACAGACCAAGAGAGGAGCGCAACAATAGATTATGTAGGTATCATAACAATATGAGGAATGACACTACAGATTGTATAACATTGAAGAAAGAAATATAGGTTTTAAAAGAAAATGGAAAATTAGTTGCGTTTGTTAAACGGAAAAGTAGGGGATCAAAAAAATTTAGCACGTCAACACAAAATATTGTTATTCCAAATTTGAAGAAAGAGATTATATTGATGATTTTGGATTCTAAATGTGATAAGTTTGATGCATCCGCTGGATATTTGGACACAAATCCAGATCGGTTAATTTTGCTAGCTATGGATGAGCCAATAGAGCAAGGATGAGTTCGAAGTTTGTGTGAGTATTTTAAATATTTAGCAATTTTTGCGGGAGATTGTATGGCTGGCAATACTAATAATTCCACGAAAAGACACGTAGTAAGTTTAGCTACTCAAATGGAATGAAGAATGTATACTCATTTGTATGGAAAGAAATACACTCTTTTTATTTTGTTCGATGAGGATGATTTGAGGGGAATAACAAGACCTTATGAAGATACAATGGTTATTGGGGCAGATATAGTTAGGACTGAAATTCGACGTATTTTGATAGAGACATGGAGTTCTGTAAATGTATTATTAAAGTCAACATATGATAGGATGTGTAATCCACATTGAATTTGTCAATCTGATCATTAATAATTGGATTTACAGGATTGACAACTCAAGTGATTGGAGAATTTGAAGAAGAAGTGTGTTTAGGAAAATGACTTTTTAAAAAGAATTTTCAAGTTTTGTTTATGATGGTTAAATGTCCAACTAGTTATAATGTTGTGTTTGGAAGATCTTAGCTTTCAAGAATGTATGTTATTGTTTCTAGTTCATCAATGCTTGAAGTATGTTATTAGAGATCGTATTGGGGTAGTTCCAAGTGACCAAAAGATAGCCGGAGAATGTTATGCCAGCAGGGTTAACCTTGCATAAAGAGGGAATAGATGTTCCGAAGGAAATCCCTGGTTCTTTAATATTGAGTGAGAATATAAAGGAGTATACGTTTTCTACTGAAAACTCTGCAAATACGGACGTTGTTATCACCAACATTTAGTTATCAGTTGTTACACTCTTTGTTGACTATTTGGATGTTTTTTCTTGGAAAACAGAGGATGTAGTGGGGGTTCCATCTGAAGTGATATGTCACAACTTAGTTATAAATCCAAGGATCAAATCTGTTATTCAAAAGAGACGTGATTTTTCTGTCAAAAAATCAGAGGCTATTGTGGTAGAGTTTGATCGCTTGTCTAAGGTGGGACATATTCGGGAGGCGTAATATTCTTTATGGACAGCAAACCCAGTATTGGTTAAATAGAAGAATGGAAAGTGGCGAATGTGTGTTGATTTCACAAATTTAAGTTGAATATGTCCTAAAGATCCATTTCATATCCCTCGAATAGATTAACTGGTTGATTCTACGTTATGGATGCTTTTGCAGGTTACAACCAAATTCAAATGGATCTAAAATATCAAGAAAGTACTATGTTCATCACTTATATAGGGCTGCATTGTTATAAAGTTATGTCATTTGGGTTGAAGAATGTTGGAGCGACATATCGAAAATTGGTGAATAAGGCTTTTGCTTCTCAGATTGGGAGAAATATGGAAAGTAAATTCATGATATGCTAGTTAAAATTCCAGGAGATGGTGAACACTTAAAAGATTTGGAGGATACATTTTTAAATTTAAGGGCTATTCGAATGAAGTTAAATCCTGAAAATTGTACCTTTGGCGTGCGATCATAAAAATTTTCTATGGTATATCATTAGTGAAAAAGGGATAGAGGCAGATCTTGAGCGGTTAAATTCCCTAGTCTTAATGACGTTACCTCGAACTAGTAAAGAGGTGAAAATCTTGACAGAGAGGTTAACTGCTCTTAATCGATTTATTTCAAGATTTTCTAACAAGTGTTTTCATTGTTTCCAAGTTTTACGAAGATCTAAAGAGTTTATATGGACACGATATTGTGAAGCAATTTTTCAAAGATTAAAGAACTTTTGTTATGACCAAATGTTTTATCTAAGCCTCGAACTAGAGAGCAGTTGTTTTTATATATAGCAATGTATGATTTTGTTGTGAGCGTTGTTTTGATATGTGAAGATAATAGAGTTTCAAATCCAGTCTATTATGTTAGTAAATTATGTTGTCATTAAAGAAGAGGTATTTGAAGCTTGAAAAATTGGCTTTTGCTTTAGTAGTGGCTGCTAGGAAGATGTACCATTATTTTCAACCTCACATTATTGTGGGTCGAACTTCTTTCCCACTAAATAATGTGTTACAACGACCATATATTTCTTGTAGGATGACCAAATTGTCAGTAGAATTAGTAAATTTTGGTATCACTTTTGCTCCTCGAACGCATATTAAAGCTCAAGCTTTAGCTTATTTTTTGGTTGAATTTTATTGGAGCCAATCAACTGAGGGGACAGATAATGAGGTCATTCCAGAAACTTTGATGTGGGTGGTTTGAACAGATGGTGGTTGTAGCATATTAGCATCTAGCGCAGGGTTCAGTCAGTTGCTCCTTCAAGGGAGGAGATGTACCAAGCTATTTCATTTGGCTTTCATGAGGCTGAATATCAGGCTGTGTTAGTTGGTTTAAGGTTTGCGAATATTTGTGGAGCGATAATAATTCGTTTGGAAACATATTCACTAGTTAATGGAAAATCATATGACAAATGTATATGAGTCTAAGAAAGATCATTTAATTTTGTATCTACGAGAGCTTCAAAATTTGACTCTTTTGTTGGACAAAGTGATTCTCGAGCATATTAAGCGAGGAGATAATATAGTTTATCATTTTTTGGCAACACTTTCTTATAAAGAGGAATATGCATGGATATTGCTACATGGAATTCCTTTTATTTTAACATGATCAGAAGAATGTAAATACGTTGAGGAAACATTTGTTACTCCAGACATAATTCAAAGTGATTGGAGGTCTGATATCCTTAATTTTTACCAAAAGGTACGTTACCTCAAGATACACAACTGGCTAAAAAGTTAAGGTACAAGGTCCATGGTTATGTTGTATTAGATGAAGTCTTATACAAAAAATATATAAGTAGATCATAGTTGCGTTGTTTGGGTAAGCAACAATCTCGGGTGATTTTATCTGAGTTGCATGTTGGTGAAGGTTCGGCTCACTGTGAGTTTAAGTCTTTTACACGAAGGTTTTTGCTGGCAGGTTATTATTGGACTTCAATTATTAATGATGCTAAAGTTTTAGTTCAAGGTGGTGTTACTTGTCAGCGTCTTGCCAAGTCTATTCACAAACCAACAATACCGCTTAATTCCATTTCTGAAGCTATTCCTTTTGATAGATGAGGAATAGATTTGATAGGACCATTTCCTATGGCCTCTGGAGGGCGTCAAATCATTATTGTTGCGGTAGATTACTTTTCGAAGTGGGATGAAGCTGAACCATTATCTTACAGAAAAGTCATGGATGTTATTAAATTCAGTGTGAATAATATTTGTTGTCGCCTTGAAGTTCCTCGAAAAATTACCATATAAATGACTTTTTTGTTTGCAAATCAAGGGGTATCACACAATGTGTTTCTACAACTTTTCATCCCCAAGAAAATGGTCAAGTGGAGGTAACTAATAGGTCTATTTTATAGGGTTTAAAGAAAAATTGAATTGGTGCTTTAGGGAAATAGACCAACTATTTGCAAGAAGTGTTATAGGCTTATTGTATGACTCCTAGATAGGTTACTCAGGAAACTCCTTTTTCCTTGGGATATGGAATGGATATTTTTAGTCCTGCCGAATCTACTTTACCTTCTTATAGAGTACTTTATTATTCTGAAGATCTAAATGTAGAGGAACAAAGAACATACCCAAACTTGATCAAAGAGAAAACAATTAGAGAATATTTGAATATGACTCATTACCAAACTTTGATGAAGAGTCCCTTTGATTTGAAAATGAGAATGAGGGATTTTAAAGTAGGTGATAAAGTCTTTAGAAAAGTATTTCTTCATAGAAAAGACAAGAGACTTGGAAAGATGGCCCCAAATAGGGAGGCTTTTTATGTGGTAGTGGAGCGAATAAAACTAGGTACATATCTCCTTCATGATGAACATGGGAGGTTACTTCAATATCATTAGAATATAAAACATTTGAAATTATATTGGGAGTAATTTTCTCTTTTGATACTTTTTAAATAACTGAGATACTATTTCCTATCGTGTTGGCCCATAAAGGTTTTAACGAGGTGTCATGTATATATTCGAGGATATTAACAAAATTCTTTTTTACCCAATGGTTGTTTTAAATACAAGAATTTAAATTATCTTTGTAACTACTCAAAGACTGATCATCTTTGAAGCTGTTGACCAAGAGTAACTATTTTGAATCGAAGTGTTATATATTGTTTTAAAAAAACCTGTTTGAAAAAACAACCATGTTTGAGGTGCTAACGTTCTCTAAACGCACTAGTTGTATTAGAGGTGTTAATGTTCTATAAACGCACTATTTGTATTCAAGGTACTAATGTTCTTTAAACGCACTACTTATATGCAAGGTGTTATACGTTATTAAAATTCACTATTGTTATTTGAAGTATTACACACTTATTTAGATGTTATATTGGGATTCGAAGTGATAATGAATTAATCATGATATTAAAAAAGTATTCATGATAAGATAAAAGTTGGCAAATCAATTTGAAATGAAGAAAGTATTTGTTCATTGAAGTAAATTTTCCATTCTTACAAAAACATGGGTTTAAATCCCAAGTGGTTAAGCATTCACAAAATATTAGTCATCGACAATAAATGATTGCTTTATAGCAAAAAAACAAAATAACAGTCAATCATCTTCTTCAGAGTTATATTAAGATGAATTTGGTTGATTCTCATAGAGATTCTCATCTTCTTTTGAGTCGGTTTCTTCCAAGGAGTCAGGTGGTATAACTTCGAAGGCTTCACTATGACGATTTTCCATGGGGACTAATTCTCAAAAGCTTGACAAATTTTCTTTTGGGAATGTTGCATGGAATTTGCGGAGCAAACTGATTGTTTGTTGCTCATCTGCATTCTTAATCGCAGCAAGGGTGTCCCGTCCATATTGAGTTTTGGCAAATTTCACAATTACTTATTTTTTTTCCTTCGAATGTCGTCTTGAGTGCTACCAAATTTCATTTTTATCTTGTTCACTCTTTTTAGGGACTCTTGAAGAGAGGTGTACCTTTTCTGCTCCTCGGATATCTCCTTTGTGTGCTTGGCTTTAAATTCATCCATCTTAGCCTGATAGGAAGTCTGTAGCTCGATTGTTTTTTATTATGCACAGACCAGTCAGACGACGTTTGAGGTGGATGGCTCCTTTTATAAATTCCGACATGTCATACCGGAACACGTGAAACTTTTCCACAATATGTCTCCCAAAGATCTCCCTCATCTTCTTTTCTCCATCAGCTACGTTTTTTCCATTGGACCATATCCTTAGCCATAATTTCCTAATGGTTTCAAGAAGGGTCTACTTTTGTAAACAACATTTTTAGTGCAGCTCCAGGGTTAGCAAATCGTTGCAGTGTAAGAGCACCTTCTTCAGATGGATCTTCGATAGGAATGGTAGGAGATTGGTTGTAAATCATGAGAGCGGAAGATAAGGTAGCTAGAGGAAGATTTGAATTCAGAATTTCATGTAAAAGAGAAGCAGTAACCTGATGACCAATCTGTTGAAGTTGTTCTTAGATCTATTGGACCATCAGATCCATATCTTGGTAGAGGTCTTGAATTTCTTCTGCACTAATGGGCTCTTCAAAACTGAAGTTGTCATCTCCTCAGTGATCTTCAACTTCATTTTGTTCAGCTTCGAAGGGAGGCACTTGTGAGGGAGCTTCTTCAGTATTCTTTTCTGCCCGATTAGATAGAGGAGTTTGTGAAGTGTTCTTTTTATTTTTGAAGGTCGCGGTTTTTTTTATTTTTTGAGAAGTCTCGGCCTCGACTCACACTTTGATAGTTTGAAGATTAGCTTTGTTTTCCTTCTTATTGCTTTTTCTCTCTCTCTCTCTTCTTTAGGATCAAATATGATGAACAGCTAGCACCAACAGTACTCTTAGAAGTAGCTATTTTGCTTAGCCTTTTTCTAGGGAAAATTGATAAGTTTTTATCTCATTTCACGATATAAAATAGAGAGAATTAAAGGATATAAAGAGAAATAGACTCTAGAGAGAGAAAGTCAAATAACTAGAGTAGTTAATCTCAAAAGTGGTAGAACTTTATTAGATAGGCATTGGCTTTTATATAAAGGCATAAAGACTCATTTTTAACTAAAACGGTTACAAAATGGGACTAATTGCATATTAGTCCATTATCAAAACATAAAGCTTTAATTCTCTCACATGATTATACGATATGTCACAAGAGGTTTTATTCCTTTATATTCTGTGTAAGCCACCGTTGCCAAAGAATCAACAAACGTATTGTCTCCTTGAATAATATGTTCTACAATAACATGATCAAATAGAGCAATAAAATTTTGAAGCTCTTAGAGATATAAAATTAAATTATCCTTTTTTGCTTCGAAATTCCAGCTACTTGATTTTCTACTAACTAAGAATCTATTTCTAAATTATCTGAGGTTACCCCAAAAATATTCGCAAGCTTTAGACCAGCCAATGCAGCTTCATATTCAGCTTCGTTGTTTGATGCATGAAAGCCAAATTTAAAAGACCAAAACATTGTTACATCGGATGGAGCGACCAGCTGCAGTCGAACATTACATCCTAAAATGCAAGAGCCCCCACCAGTTGTACAATCCACATTGAATTGTTTGGTCATCCTCCAAGAAATATCAAGGTGTTGTAAAAAAAATTAATGGGAATGAACTTAAAACCTCAATAGTATGAGCTTGAAAATAAGGGTGCATCTTTTTAGAAGCTACTACTAAAGCCAAAGCCAATTTTTTAAGCTTCAAGTACCTTTTTTATGCTGATACCAAACTTTTAATGACAATAAACCAGTAACTTCACTTATTAATACAACACTTACTGCAAAATCTGATACGCAATGTATAAAGGGAGTTGAACTCCAGTTTGAGGTTTGGAAAGTATCTATGGTGAAGTAATACTTCTTTGATATCTGAAAACGCCAGTTCACAAACCGAAGTCCATTCGAAGTACTTTGGTCTGCTTAATAACTTAAAGAAAGGGAAATATTTATCAGAAAATCTTAAAATAAATATGTTAAGAGTTGCAAACCTCCCTGTTAAAATTTGCACTTCTTTGATAGTCCGAGTAGATTTTGTTCATACTACACGTTGTATCTGTTCTGGGTCAGCTTCTATTCCTTTTTCACTAATAACATAACCCAAAAACTTCCATGATCGAACCCCAAAAGTAAACTTCGCAAGATTTAATTTTAGCCTAATTCCCCTTAAATTCAAAAAAGTCTCCTCTAAATCTTTCAAGTGTGCATCATCTATTAAGCGTTTAACCACCATGTCATCAATATACACCTTCATGTTCTTTGGCTTGGAGAGTCAGATGCTTTATTCATTAATCTATGATATGTAGCTCTAGCATTCTTTAATCTAAATGGTATAACCCTATAACAATTCAAGCCTCAATCTGTGATACAGGTGGTACTATCTTGATCTTTTGGATCCAACTAAATTTTATTATATCCTGCAAATGCATCCATAAAGGTCAAGATTTTATTTCTTGAAGTGGAATCAATCTTGGTCTATCGGAGGAACGGGAAACGAGTCTTTAAGGCAAGCTCGATTCAGATATGTGAAGTCTACACACATTCTCCATTTCCCATTATTCTATTTAACCACCACTAGGTTTTTTATCCATAAAGGATATATTGACTCTCTTATATGTCCATTTTTTGATAAATGATCCACATCGGGAACAATTGCATATGCTTTTTCAAAAGAAAATGCACGCCTTTTTTGCATAAAAAGTTTAACCTTCAAATTTATCGCTAAGCTATGGAAAATCACCTCGACTGGAACTGTTATTACATCATTTGTTTTCCACACAAAGACATCTAAATTGTGAGACAAAAATTACAATAGCTGCTGACGTAAAATTGAGGTTAGTAAAGTTCCTATTCAAAGTACTTTTCCTTCAAAAAAAACCTATTCCTCGATATTTTCACTTATTGTCAAAGAGCCCAGGGTTTCGTCGTCTATCATAAGTTTTCTTGAAAAGAACGTTAGCAGAGCTTCATGTTTCTATCAGCACGCGTTGGATTTTGACGCCAACAACCTCTGCTCAATAACCACTGCATCCTCATGTGGTCTTGTAGTGCCTCTTAAACCATCTTCATCAAAAAGAATAAAGAAAATGTCTCTCTTACCATACAGATGAGTAGACATCTTTCCCTCTATCTGAGTAGCTAGACTTGTACATGTCTTTTCCTAGAAATGTCAATATTACCAGTCATAGTATCACCCCTAAAATTTACCAAGGACTCAAAATAGGCACAAAGAATTCATACATGGCCTTGGTTCACTGGCTCCTCTACTGGTTTTAAAATCAATATGTCTGGATCTGCATCTAAATATTTTGATGCTGCATCAAAATTATCAACCTTTGAGTCCAAAATCATCAAATATTTAGCATGTGTATTTGGATTTGTTGTATGTGAAGTTGATGCGATATGAATCTTTGACACATTGCTCTGCCCTTTTACATAGGCCAACAACTTCCCATTCTCAATCAAAGTCTGTAATTCCTTTTTTAACACAATATAATTTGCAGTATTATGTCTGATATCTTTATGATACTTGCAAAACCTATTATTTCACTCCTCCCTTTGCCTATTTATCGGGGCAAGCTTCTTGAAACTGGCATACCCCTTAGATTTTTCATAAGATAGTAGCAACATTCTCAGGTAAATCGACATAATACGCAAGCCTTACCCATTTATTGGGCCTTGATATATGAAATTGGTACCCTTATGCTTGGTTTGAATATTTTCCAGTTCGATGAGGTAAGTTGTTGTTCCTCGGACATGCAAGTTGGGCCGAATTCGAAGATTGCCCTAATTATTTGGCACCTGTCAAGCACTTTTTTTACCAGTTCCAACTACTCCTCGAACTCTAGTCGACTATTTAACTTTGATTTGGTCCTTAGTTTGAGCCATCAGTGGCCCAAAGGTCAAGGCTCTTCACTTTGTTGTTTCGTTTGCTAGTACGTTTGGTAACATACCTTGTTGGAAAGCTGCCATTGCTACCAGTTCCTCACAATTATCTAAACCCACCTTGGTTAAGACAAACCACTTAGTGTAATCTTTCAATTTCTCTCCCACTGCTTGCTTGCATTGAATTATCGTATCCCCATTCGCTTGCATTTCTTTACTCCCCCACAAAATATCTACGAAAAGCAGTATAACAATCTCTAAAATTTGAAATTGATCCTCTCAGAATTCTATGGTAACACTTTAAAGTCGTTCCCTTGATTATTTGAGAAATATGTCAACATACTAGCCTATTATCGTCCTCAAAATTCATCATGTAATTTTTAAACTGTTCAATGTGGTCATCAGGGTCTTGGATCCCATCAAATTTTTCAACCTTTGCAGTACCAAAACGCTTCAGAAGATAAAGAGAGATCTTATCCCAGTTGCCAAAGAAGAATTTCTCCACTGAACACCTTGAACATATTGATTGCCATCTCCACGTCACATCACAACGTAAAAGTCTGATCATCCACAAAATTGTATTGATTTGATATATGTATTTCGCACCAATGAGATTCTTTCAAGCATCGAGGTACGTTGTTCTCCTAGCTTTGTATTCCTTTCACGATTTTCGAGGTTGATATCTTTCTTCTTTTGAAGATCTTTGATATCTTTTAAAATTTGATCATGAACTTTCTATCTCTTCATCACTAGACATGATATACCTTTGTTTGTCTTTTTTTATCTTTTAGTGAAGTGTAACGCTCCGTAGAAGATTCAAACCACTCTTTTTTGTGTTCACTTCTAATCTGGTGTGTTGTGCAAGATCAATCAGAGTGATCATCAGTGTCAGTTTTGTCATCCAATTGTCTCACCTCCGATTCAAGTATAGGTGATTGAATTTCTTCTTCTCTCTGGTCATACTTCTCATTCCAGGATGTAATTTTATCTAGAAGTTGATTCATTCGTACTTTAATATCCGATTGAGTTTGTTGAAATGGAACAGATTCATCATGATTATCATCAGCTCATTGCGAATCATGTTTCAATATTTCAATAGCTGCTCGAACTAGTGGATCATTTTTGTTTCTTGGATTCATCGTCAATCAAAACATTTATCTAAGATTCGAACAAAAACTAAAAAGATGAATCAAACAGAAATAACCTAGGAACCAATCAATGATCAGTCCGCAGTGAAGTCACCTATTTGATAAGTATTTATTTGATTTCACAATGTAAAAGAAAGAGAAGTAAAGGATGTAAAGAAAAATATATTGTAGAGATAGAAAGTCAAATAACTATAGTAGCCAATCTCAAAAGTTTCAGAACTTTATTAGATCAACCTTGGCCTTTATATAAATGCATAAAGACTTAGCTTTAAATAAAAGTATTATAAAAGGGTTTTAATTTAATACTAGTTCCTTATCAAAACATAAAGCTTTAATTCTTTCATATGGCTATACAATATGTCATAAGAGGTTTTATTCATTTACATTTTAGTCCTCGAAGTTATATTCCCTTATCACAAGTGACTTTGAGATCTATATTGAATAGGCAAAATGACCTTAGCATCAGGTGCAAGTAATTTATTTACGACATCATCTGGGTTCGGGGGTCCCATCAAATCTTTTAGGACGAAATTATCCGAGGTGATCTTCCACAGGTGACTGTTGATGAAATCTATGGGCATGAGTAGAACCCCTTGCCCCATGTATGTTCTCCCAAGGTGGCCAGTTTGGCAAAAATATCTTTAGCATTCTTTTTGCGACCCTTATACCTCTTCCAAGATTCTACATACAGTAGTAATACATATAAAAATTAATATATAAGTAACAAAGAACAAAATAAAGTGTAAGAGAACTTACTTGTACTTCTCCAAACAATTCTGAGTCTTGAGCGGCTCTCTTTTGATACGTCATGACCTTTATCCCATGCACCAGAAATAATGACGAAATTTTGCTTCTAAAACTTTTAAGCCTCGAGAAGATCATCGATTACTTTAAAACAATCTCCAAACGTTAGATAATAGTAGGATAATATGGGACCCTTCAAATGACCAGTCATGACAATAAAAAATTTAATAGAGAGAGGGGTCTGACTTAACCTAGAACCGTAAATTTGGTGTTGCTTCTGTAGAGAAGGGATTTAGGAGTTTGAAATACTCCACTTTCATCGGATCTAATGGGAACCGAAGTCCCCAATTGATGATCTCAGGCTATACGACCAATTTATTTGCTTTACAGTCAAGATAAGTCTCTCCATTCACTAGCAGTCGAAGCTCCATATTATTTGGTAGTCCCTATTGTTTCCTTAGTCTTCCATCTGAATATTGACTGCAATAGTTATATAGTACATTCTTTAGAACCATTATATATTCTGGGAGGAGTGGGTTTAAGTGTAGACTGAGAATAACAGCGATATCTTTAGGAAGATCAACAAAAAGTGTCTTTTTATTCTTTTTTTTCTCTGCACCCTCTTTTTTCGAAGCATCATCTTCGTTTTCAGAAGCAACACTACTTTCTGTAGCCTCAAAATTTTAATTTATCTTTGTCATTTTCTATGGCCTCTGGAGGGCGTCAAATGATTATAGTTGCGGTAGATTACTTTTCAAAGTGGGATGAAGCTGGACCATTATCTTGCAGAAAAGTCGGGATGTTATTAAATTCACTGTGAATATATTTGTTGTCGCTTTAAAGTTCCTCGGAAAATTACCACAGAAATGACTTATTTTTGCAATTCAAAGGGTATCACACAATGTTTTTTTACAACTTTTCATCCCCAAGCAAACAGTCAAGTGGAGTTAACTAATAGGTCTATTCTATAGGGCTTAAAGAAATATTTAACAGGTGTTGTAGGGAAATGGACCAACTATTTGCAAGAGGTGTTATGGGATTATTGTATGACTCCTCGATAAGTTACTCAGGAAACTCATTTTGCCTTTGGATATGGAATGGATATTGTTAGCCCTGCAGAATCTACTTTACCTTCTTATAGAGTACTTCGTTATTCTGAAGATCTAAATGTAGAGGAACAAAGAACAGACCCAAACTTGATCAAAGAGAAAACAATTAGAGAACATTTGAATATGACTCATTACCAAACTTTGATGAAGAGTCCATTTGATTTTAAAATGAGAATGAGGGATTTTCAAGTAGGTGATAAAGTCTTTAGAAAAGTATTTCTTCATACAAAGGACAAGTGACTTGGAGACATGGCCCCGAATCGGGAGGCTCTTTATATGGTAGTGGAGCGAATAAAACTTGGTACATATCGCCTTCATGATGAACATGGCAGGTTACTTCAACACCATTGGAATATACAACATTTGAAATTATATTGGGAGTAATTTTCTCTTTTAATACTTTTTGAATAACTGCGATACTATTTTCTATTGTGTTGGCCCATAAAGATTTTAACGCGGTGTCATGTATATATTCGGGGATATTAAAAAAATTCTTCTTTACCCAATGGTTGTTTTAAATATAAGAATTTAACTTATCTTGGTAACTACTAAAAGACTGATCATCCTTGAAGTTGTGGACCAAGAGTAACTGTTTTGAATCGAAGTGTTATAGATTGTTTAAAAAGAACTGTTTGACAAAAAAACCATGTTTGAGGTGCTAAAGTTCTCTAAACGCACTAGTTGTATTCGAGGTGCTAATGGCCTCTAAACGGACTTATATGCAAGGTGTTATACGTTATTAAATTGCACTATTGTTATTTGAAGTATTACACACTTATTTATATGTTATATTGGGGTTCGAAGTGATAATGAATTACTCATGATATAAAAAAAAATTATTCATGATAAGATAAAAGTTGGCAAATCAATTTGGAATGAAGAAAGTATTTGTTCATTGAAGTAAATTTTCCAATCTTACAAAAACATGGGTTTAAATGCCAAGTGGTTAAGCATTCACAAAATACGAGTCATCGACAATAAATGATTTCTTTATAGCATAAAAACAAAACAACAGTCAATCATCTTCTTCAGAGTTATCTTCAGATGAATTTTGTTGATGCTCATAGACATTCTCATCTTCTTTTGAGTCGGTTTCTTCCAAGGAGTCAGGTGGTATAGCTTCGAAGGCTGCACTATGACGATTTTCCATGGGGACTAATTCTCAAAAGCTTGACAAATTTGCTTTTGGGAATGTTGCATAGAATTTGCGGAGCAAAGTGATTGTTTTTTGCTGATCAACATTCTTAATCACAGCAAGGGTGTCCCGTCCACATTGAGTTTTGGAAGCTTTCACGGTGACTTATTTTTCTCCTTCGAATGTCGTCTTGAGTGCTGCCATTTCTTCAGTCAATTTCCTTTTATCTTGTTCACTCTTTTTACAGACTTTTGAAGATAGGAGTACTTTTTCTGCTCCTCAGATATCTCCTTTGCGTGTTTGGCTTTAAATTCATCCATCTCAGCTTGATAAGAAGTCTATAGCTTGATTGTTTTTTATCATGCACAAAGCACTCAAACGACGTTTGAGATGTATGACTCTTTTTATAAATTCCGACATATCATCATGGAACACGTGAAAATTTTCCACAATATATCTCCCAAAGATTTCCCTCATCTTCTTTTCTCCATCAGCTACGTTTTTTCCATTGGACCATATCCTCAGCCATAATTTCCTAATGGTTTCGAGTATAGTCTACTTCTGTGTAAAACATTTTTACTACAGCTCCAAGGTTAGCAAATCGTTGCAGTGCAAGTGCAACTTCTTCAGATGGATCTTCGATAGGAATGGTAGGAGATTGGTTGTAAATCATGAGAGCGGAAGATGAGGAAGCTAGAGGAAGATTTGAATTCAGCATTTTATGTAAAAGATAAGCAGTAACCTGATGACCAATCTGTTGAGAGTTGTTCTTAGATCTGTTGGACCATCAGATCCATATCTTGGTAGAGGTCTTGAATTTCTTCTGCTCTAATGGGCTCTTCAGAAATGAAGTTGTTATCTCCTCAGTGATCTTTAACTGCATTTTCTTCAGCTTTGAAGGGAGGCACTTGTGAGGGAGCTTCTTCAGTATTCTTTTCCGCCCTATTAGATAGAGGAGTTTGTGAAGTGTTCTTTTTATTTTTGAAAGCCGCGGTCTTTTTTATTTTTTAAGAAGTCTCAGCCTCGACTCATACTTTGATAGTTTGAAGACTAGCTTTGTTTTCCTTCTTATTGCTTTTTTTCTCTCTCTCTTCTTTAGGATCAAATATGATGAACAGCTTGCACCAACAGTACTCTTAGAAGTAGCTATTTTGCTTAGCCTTTTTCTAGGGAAAATTGATAAGTTTTTATCTCATTTCACGATATAAAATAGAGAGAAATAAAGGATATAAATAGAAATAGACTCTAGAGAGAGAAAGTCATATAACTAGAGTAGTTAATCTCAAAAGTGTCAGAACTTCATTAGATCACCCTTGGCCTTTATATAAAGGCATAAAGACTTAATTTTAACTAAAACGGTTACAAAATGGGACTAATTGCATATTAGTCCATTATCAAAATATAAAGCTTTAATTCTCTCCCATGATTATACAATATGTCACGAGAGGTTTTATTCCTTTATATTCTGTGTAAGCCACCGTTGCCGAAGAATCAACAAACGTATTGTCTCCTCGAATAATATGTTCTACAATAACATGATCAAATAGAGCAATAAAATTTTGAAGCTCTTAGAGATATAAAATTAATTGATCCTTTTTTGCTTCGAAATTCCAGCTACTTGATTTGCTACTAACTAAGAATTTATTTCTAAATGATCTGAGGTTACCCCACAAATATTAGCAAGCCTTAGATCAGTCAATGAATCTTCATATTTAGCTTTGTTGTTTGATGCATGCAAGCCAAATTTAAAAGACTGAAACATCGTTACCTCGGATGGAGGGACCAGCTGCACTCCAGCACTACATCCTAAAATGCTAGAGCGCCCACCAGTTGAACAATCCACATCGAATTGTTTGGTCATCCTCTTAGAAATATCAGGGCGTTGTAAAAAAAAATTCATGGGAATGAACTTAGAACCTCAATAGTATGAGCTTGAAAATAAGGGTGCATCATTTTAGAAGATACTACTAAAGGCAAAGAAATTTTTTTAAGCTTCAAGTAACTTTTTTATGTTGATACCAAACTTTTACTAACATAATAAACCAGCATCTTCACTTACTCATACAAACTTACTACAAAATCTGATATGCAATGTATAAAGAGAGTTGCACTCTAGTTCGAGGCTTGGAAAGTATCTCTGGTGAAGTAATAATTCTTTGATATTCGAAAACGCTGCTTCACAATCTGAGAGTTGCACTCAGGATTTAATTATAGCATAATTTCCATTAAATTCAAAAAAGTCTCCTCTAAATCTTTCAAGTCTACATCCTCTGTTAAGATTTGAACCACCATGTCATCAATATACACCTCTATGTTCTTCGGATCAGAGAGGCAAATAATTTATTCATTAATTTATGATATGTAGCTCTAGCATTCTTTAATCTAAAGGGCATAACCCTATAACAATGCAAGCCTCAATCCATGATAAATGTGGTACTCTCTTGACCTTTTGGATCCAACTAAATTTGATTATATCCTCCAAGTGTATCCATAAAGGTCAAAATTTTATTTCTTGAAGTGGAGTCAATCTTGGTCTATCGGACGAACGGGATACGGGTCTTTAAGGCAAGCTCGATTCAGATCTGTGAAGTCTACACACATTCTCCATATTCCATTCTTCTATTTGACCACCATTGGGTTTTTATTATCCATAAAGAATATAATGACTCTCTTATATGTCCAATCTTTGATAAATGATGCACACCGGGAAAAATTACATCTATTTTTTCAAAAGAAAATGCATGCCTTTTTTGCATAAAAAGTTTAAACTTCAAATTTATCGCTAAGCTATGGAAAATCACCTCGACTGGAACCGCTATTACACCCTTTCTTTTCCTAACAAAGACATCTAAATTATGAGACAAAAATTACAATAGCTGCTGACGTAAAATTTGATTAGTAAAGTTCCTATTCAAAGTACTTTTCATTCAAGAAAAGCCTATTCCTCGATATTTTCTTGAATTGTCAACTCCTTCGATTGCCGAGGTTAACCCGCATGGTTGCTATTCAGATATTTTATCACCACGGTAAGTCGCCCGAATTCGGAAAGCCGTGGCATAAAAATCTCTAACAACCTTTTGATCACTTCGGACGACCCCCACTCGATCTCCGATGACATACTTAAAATATTGGTGGACTGTTGACACAACTCCATACATCGTCTATAGCCAAGATCCCAAAAATGGCATTGTAGCTTGTTGTATAATCCACCAGAACCTTCTTTCTGAAAGGTTCCTTTCCCAAACTCACCTCTTCCTCGAATTCCCCAATTACTTGCGTCGTCACTCCAGTAAAAGCAATGATAGTACGTTATGATTGGGAAACACGATGAGGGTTTTTCCTTCTATCATAAGTTTTCTTGAAAAGAACGTTAGCAGAGTTTCATGTTTCTATCAGCACGCGTGAGATTTTGACGTCAACAACCTCTGCTAAATAACCACTTCATCCTCATGTGGTCTTGCAATGCTTCTTAAATCATCTTCATAAAAAAAATAAAGAAAATATCTCTCTTACAATACAGATGAGTAGACATCTTTCCCTCTATCTGAGTAGCTAGACTACTACATGTCTTTTCCTGGAACTTTCAATATTACCAGTCATAGTATCACCCCCAAAATTTACCAAAGACTCAAAATACCCTTATAGACTTTATACATGGCCTTGGTTCACCGACTCCTGTACTGGTATTAAAATCAATCGGTCTGGATCTCCATCTAAATATTCCGATGCTCCATCAAAATTATCAATCTTTGAGTCCAAAATCATCAAATATTTAGCCTGTGTATTTGGATTTGTTGTCTGCGAAGTTGATGCGATGGGGATCTTTGACACATTTCTATGCCCTTTTACATAGGCCAACAACTTCCCATTCTCAATCAAAGTCTATAATTCCTTTTTTGACGCAATACAGTCAGCAGTATCATGTCTGATGTCGTTGTGATACTTGCAAAACCTATTATTTCGCTCTTCTCTTTGCCTATTTATCGGGGAGGCTTCTTCAAACTGACATACCCCTTAGCTTTTTTATAAGATAGTAGCAACATTCTCAGTTAGATCGACATAATACGCAAGCCTTACCCATTGATTGGGCCTTGATATATGAAATTGGTACCCTTATGCTTGGTTTGAATATCCCTCAGTTCGAGGAGGTAAGTTGTTGTTCCTCGGACATGCCAGTTGGTCCGAATTCAAAGATTGCCCTTGATTATTTGGCACTTGTCCAGAACTCTTTTGACCAGTTCCAACTACTCTACGAACTCTGGCCAACTATTTAACTTTGATTTAGTCCTCCACTTGATCCATCAGTGGCCTAAAGGTCAAGGCTCTTCACTTTGTTGTTTCGTTTGCTAGTACTCTTGGTAACATACCTTGTTGGAAAGCTGCCATTGCTACCAGTTCCTCAAAATTATCTAAACCCGTCTTGGTTAAGACAAACCACTTAGTGTAATCTTTCAATTTCTTTATCACTGCTTGCTTGCATTGAGTTATCGTATCCCCATTCGCTTGCATTTCCTTACTCCCCCATAAAATATCCTCGAAAAGCAGTATAAAAGTCTATAAAATTTGAAATTGATCCCCTCAGAATTCTATTGTAACATTTTAAAGCCGTTCCCTTCAACGTTTGAGAAATACCTCGATACACTAGCATGTTATCGTCCTCGAAATTCATCAAGTAATTTTTGAACTGTTCAATGTGGTCATCAGGGTGTTGCATCCCATCAAAATTTTCAACATTTGCAGTATCAAAGCGCTTCAGAAGAGATAGAGATTTTATCTCAGTGGTCAAAGAAGAATTTCTCCAGTCAACACCTTGAACATATTGATTGTCATCTCCAGTTCCCATCACAGTGTAAAATTTGATCATCCACAAAATTTTATTGATTTGATGTATTTCTTTCGCAAAAATGAGATTCTTTCAAGCATCGAGGTACATTTGTCCTCCTAGATTTGTATTATTTTCACGATTTTCGAGGTTGATATTTTTCTTCTTTCGAAGATCGTCGATATCTTTTAAAATTTGATCCTAAACTTTCTACCTCTTCATCACTAGACCTGATATACCGTTGTTTGTCTTTTTTTATATTTTAGTGAAGTGTAACGCTTCTTAGAAGATTCAAAAAACTTTTTTGTGTTCACTTCTAATCTGGTGTGTTGTGCAAGATCGATGAGAGATATCATTAGTGTCATTTTTGTCATCAAATTATCTCACCTCTGATTCCAGTATAGATGACTGAATTTCTTGTTCTCTCTGGTCATACTTCTCATTCCAGGCTGTAATTTTATCTAGAAGTTGATTCATTCTTACTTGAATATCCGATTAAGTTTTTTGAAATGGAACAGATTCATCATGCTTATCATTAGCTCCTTGCGAATCATGTTTTGATATTTTAACAGCTGCTCAAACTAGTGGATTATTTTTATATCTTGGATTCGTCGTCAATAAAAACATTTATCTAAGATTTGAACGAAAACAAAAACGTTGAATCAAACAAAAGTAACCTAGGCACCAATCAATGATCAGTCTACAGTGAAGTCGCCAATATGATAAGTATTTATTTGATTTCACAATGTAAAATAGAGAGAAGTAAAGTATATAAAGAAAAATATATTGTACAGAGAGAAAGTCAAATAACTATAGTAGTTAATCTCAAAAGTGTCGGAATTAGATAAACCTTGGCCTTTATATAAAGGCATAAAGACTTAGCTTTAACTGAAACTGTTACAAAAGGGGTTTAATTTCATACTAGTCCTTTATCAACACATAAAGCTTTAATTTCCTCTTATGATTATACAATATCTCACAAGAGGTTTTATTCCTTTACAGTTTAGTCCTCGAGTTCTATTCCTTATCACAAGTGACTTTGAGACCTATTTTGAATATGCAAAATGACCTTAGCATTAGGTGCAAGTAATCTTTTTACGATATCGTCTGGGTTCGGGGGTTCCATCAAATCTTTTCAGACGATATTATCTGAGGAAATCTTCCACAGGTGACTGTTGATGAAATTTATGCGCATGAGTTGAACCTGTTGACCCATGTATGTTCTCCATATGTGGCCAACTTGGCAAAAATATCTTTAGCATTATTTTTTCGACCCTTATACGTCTTCCAAGATTCTACATAGTAGTAATACATATAAATATTAATATATAAGCAACAAAGAACAAAAAAAGTGTAAGAGAACTTACTTGTACTTCTCCAAACAATGCTAAGTCTTGAGCGGTTCTCTTTTGATATTTCCTGACCTTTATCCCATGCACCAGAAATAAAGATGAACTTTTGCTTCCAAAACTTTTGATCCTTGAGAAGATCATCGATTATCTTAAAACAATCTCCAAACGTTATATAATAGAAGGATAATACGGGACCCTTCGAAAGACGAGTCATGACAATAAAAAATTTAATAGAGAGAGGGGTCTGACTTAACCTAGAGCCATAAATTTGGTGTTGCTTGTGTAGGGAAGAGATTTATGAGTTTGGAATATTCCACTATCATCGGATCTAGTGGGAACCAAAGTCCCCAATTGATGATCTCAGGCTAGACGACCAATTCATTTTCTTTACAGTCAAGATGAGTCTCCCCATTCACTAGCAGTCGAAGCTCCACATTATTTGGTAGTGCCTATTGTTTCCCTAGTCTTCCGGCTAAAGATTGACTGTAATAGTTATATAACACATTATTTAGAACCATTATATATTCCGAAAGGAGTGGGTTTAGGTATACACTGAGAGTGGCAGCGACATCTTTAGCAAGCTCAACTAACACTTTCTTTTTATTTTTATTTTTCTCTGCTCCCTCTTTTTTCGAAGCATCATCTTCTGTTTCAAAAGCAACACCGCTTTCTGTAGCCTCAAAATTTTAATTCATCTCTACCATTTCCTCTAATTCAGCTTCTTATTCAGAATCTTCGTTTAGCAGCCAAGAAGGATTTGAGCTTGAGGCCAGATTTTCATGTTGGGTATTCGAAGGATTTTGTTGTGACTCCAGTTTAGTCTTAATAATCTTTCCCTAGGGAGGAGATGATGGTATAAGATTGTATGTGGTATTTTGGGTAGAATTTTGTGGAGTGTTGTGAGCTTCAAGGTCTCGTATAGCTACAAATATTTTCTTTTTTATAGGAAGTTTTTGGGAGAGATGAACTTTTGAATGAACTCGAAGAGTGTCTTTGCGTGAAATTCTAAGTGGATCGGTGTTGATGGGTGTTGAAACGTTTTTGTCCCTCATAAAAACTAGGAGAGCTACTGATAAGGATATGAAATATCAAGGACTTAATGTAATAATGCCAAGGTTACTTATGATAAATTGTATAGTTATAAGATGATATATGGACTATTTGTAAATATAAGTGGTTGTAATTCAATTTACCCTATAAATAAGGTGTGAGGTGATGAATAAAGGACGACTCTTTTTATAAGTCATATTTGGATATACTGAACTACTTTCTCTCTCTACAATCTAATTCACTCTTTTACTTTATTTTTCAGCAAATTTAATTCTAACTCAACAAATTTAAATCTAACTCAACAAAAAGTACAATAATAAAACTCCTTCATTGAAAAATATGACGGAAACATATTAATCATATGATATAAACTCTTCTGCACTTTTGTAAAGATATATCAAACTCATTAAAGTATTATGTAAGAGTACAACAATGAACTCTTAGCGAATAGAGAATTGTTGGGAATATTAAATGTTTTAATATAATTAGGAAGTCTCCGATCTTTATACTAATAGTATGATTGTCTGTTTTAAACAAAGTTTTTTTATTTGTTTATTTTCAAAATGTCTCTTATTAGTTAACGTATGGTTTTATTTATACAATCTTGATCATTTCCATGTTTAACCGACGTGAGACTTTAACTGTATCTAAAAAATCCTCATCTCGAACCAAGTACCATTTAACCTCGTCACAATTGATTTTTCTCTGCTGTCTCTAATCATATTGTGGCAAGGTTCACAACCTGAATCATAATGCTTTACAACGGATCTATCTGCTCACTCTTATCAGACCATATTTCCAAAATATAAGCGTCACTCCAATCAAGTCTCGCCGTCATGATGCATAAACCCACAAACACTCAAAAGTAGGTCATACTAGTGATCTATAGAAGAGATTATTCACCTTTAGCATGACTACTAGTTTCATCATTTTCGAACTTAGAGAATTTCACCCATAACATGTTTAGTCTAGGCCTGTGATATACGTGCGAAAGCGGTTTATCTATAGAAGTTGATGTTCAGAAAACACTCACAACTTTAACAGATTTAAATGACATGTAAGGTTGTAAATAGAGTATTTGTTTGACTTATTTTTGTTCGGAGAACACTTACAAACGAAATCAGATGGAAAATTATTATAGATAGATGATGGATCGAGTTGTGCCACAAAGGTGATAGCAAGCCTTTGATAATCAAAACTCCAAATTGAATTTATCCCAGATAAATCATAATGAAAGATCAAAACTAAACTCTATTCTCACAAGATTAGTTTTAAGATAAGTCCGTTTCAGAAAAATATTTGAGTAAAAACTTGTTTTTATTGATATTTTTTCAGTTGAATAATTTTAATTTCTCCAATGGAGATTACAACTATATAAAGGAAAAATCCAACTGAAAATCTTAAAAACTAGAATAAAAAATGGCAAATAAAAAGATATCCTAATAGCTCATAAATCATAAAGATATCTTAACAACTAGCTTAAAGATATCAAATTAAGATATCTCTTAACAAACTAAAAATAACAGCTAATAAATTAAAAAAATGTTCTAACCAAATACCTAAAAGATAGCAAATAAAAGATACCTTAACAAACTAACTATTTTAAAGATCTGGAGCTTTATTTTCGTATCCCATTTTGACCAGATTATCTAGAAGCAATTTAAATACTTTCGTGATCTTTTATCACGTATAAAATATGCTGATATTGCTAAAATAAATAAAAGTTGATTTATGGTCCTATATCAGCCTGGAGCTCTGATACCATTCGTTAGGAATCTAGATGCAATATATATATATATATATATCACAAATAACTCATATAAAAAACATAATAAAGAACATAAGAAATGTGAAATTCAATGTAGTTTGATAATAATATTTACGTCAACGAGCACCGATAGAATAAAGTGTTTCACTATGATAGATTTGTTTTTATAAATTTGAGTGTTATGTTTTCTATAACCCTATGAATTTATAAGGGAATAAATAGATAACATATAATGGATTTCTTGATAATAGACATAATGGGTCCAATACTCCAAATATTAACAACTATAGTCATCACTATTTTGACTCAAGAAGGGACATTGTTAACATAAAGTACACTGTGCAAAAAGGGTAAATTGTGAATGAACAAATCACAAGGTACATTGTGAACTATTATATCATCAATCATTCAAACTTCATGACTATTAAAGTAAATATCATTCCTTCATTATCAAAAAAGAAAATTGTCTTCATATGACTCACCAAATGCTTCTAAGGCATTCACTTGATGATGTGAAGATCGATCCAGTTTATGCACTCCTTAAAATTCTAAACTAATACTGACTTGGTCATTACATTTGTTCGATTATCGCATGAATACATTTTGTTCACATCAATAATTATATTTAATATTATATAATGAATAAAATGACATATGACATATATTCGCTTTGTACGCTCGTTGCATATCATGTTACATGGCAAGGTGTATCGTTCTTTGACTATAAGAAAATACTTTTAAGGTAGTTATTTCTACCTTGCAATTATATTGCCTCTTCGGTTTCCTCTGTTACAATCATTTATTCGTCCTTTATTATAGAAAGCTAGAGTAGCTTGAAAATTTTGTTTCCAAGCGATCGTACTCCCACCCAGAGTATTTACATATCATGTCAAATATATACTTTTAACCATATCCCCTTAAAAATCATAATCAACAAAACCAACAACTTATCCTGCAACATTATTCAACAATCCTTGAATATCAATCCTGTTGAAGGATAAACCAATATTCACAATATTTTTAAGATAGTAAAGTATCTATTTTATTATATGTATGTGTTATTTTCTATGATATCGCATGTACATATAGATTACAATCACCGCATGTAAAGTATCATGACCCGTGTACACCATAGCATACATAATGATGACAGCTGAACTTGCGTATAGAACCCTAATATATGTTCTAACTCAACCTCGACATTAATATAACTATATATCAAGAGAATCAGAGAAGATGCAAATAAAACTAGTAATAAGATAGACAAGTAGGGTTTGCGAAAAAAAAATCTAAGTGAACTAAAGTAGTTGAATGCTAGCTATCGCTAGATTAAACATTGTATTTCCCTCAAGTTACCGAACTAGCATGGTTTCACTCACATCTCATTTACTCATTAAACAAGAGTTGGGCCATACTTAAGATTAAGCCCAACATAAATAAATCCAAAACTAACCCATTTCATTCAACATCTTCTAGTTACATAAAAGGGAAATTATCTATAGATAAGTTCAATTCATGGTATACTAATACCAACTCTATCATAATGTCATAATAAATCATGTAATATGTATATAGAAAGAATCCAATGAATCAATAAGGTACACATAAGATCAAATAAAAGTTAAATTTTCAATACTTTTGCCTTTTTTTTATTATTCTCATATGGTATCGTACTTTCTTTGGCTTCTTACATGGAAAACCATGATTCACATGCTCTGGATCCATAGGCTTGGATTTACCTACTGAATCTTTTTCCAATCACAAGACCTTGCAAATTAGCCCAATGAACTCAATCAAACACACAAGGTTAAACATAAATAAATTTCTGTTATGATCTTTGTAGTACTTTATATCATAAGGAAAAATAGGTCTGAATGTTTATAAGTGGATAAAATCCATACCCTTTAAATTAATTACAGGTACAAATGACACTATCTTTGAGAATTCATAATTTGAGAGATAGATGGTCAAAGATCAACTTCTATTGGGTTGGCTTTATATCACAATCACTTCTAAAACAGTAGCTCAGATAATGGTAGCAGAAACATAAAACTCTGTGTGGAATGCTACCACAAGACTAGATCTAGAGTTACATTTAACAAGTCTAAATTCTAGGGAAAATGGAAATGTACGTCTTTTGTAGAGGATTATTTAAACAAAATAAATTGTATATTAGACAATCTTAAACTATAAGATAATCCTAACTCATTTGATGAGCTGTTGAATAAAGTTTTTGATGGTTTGGACTTATATTACACATCTGTGATAGTATAACTGATAAGGAATTATTAAATCGGCTAGATAATCAAAAAGTCTTATTACCTTTTGAGAGTACGAAGGAGCAACTAAATAACATTTAAAATTGCGACATCAAATTCAAATCTAGAATCAATGGAAAGAATGGGTTTTTAGCTAAACCAGACTGTCCGATAAGTTCTTCGAAAGTAAAGCCGTGTTCGGAAATCCGTGAGGCCATGATACACGCCATAAGCGTATAACACATGTTGGGGCCAGCTTGTGTGGGGCAGCGATCGATTTTGAAGAAATACTCAACAAAGAAGGGATCTAAAGATACATTATCCCCCAGTTCATGACTTCCATATATACGACCAACTCATCGTCCTTCGCGGATAGAGATGTCTCTCCGATGCTTGGAAATCTGATGATGATATAGGAAGGGATCCTCGAATGGATTCTTAGCATCGTCTTGTGGGAGCAAGCAGTGGGAGAGAAATTGAAAGATTACACTGGTGGAAATCCAAGTACCGTAATAAGTACAACTGGTGGCAAAGGTCCAGGTTCGATATAGGTATCAGCTGCTTTTCTTTCCTCGAATTTTTGATTGATTGACAACCACTTTGAAATTCGAGAGGCTTTTGGGGGCATAAACAGTGTTTTCTCTCTATAAATATTTTGACAGAACTTTATCTCTCTAGAAAATGTAACTAGGGTGGTGAGGGGAAAATATTATATTGAGAGATGGTGGGCTCTAAAAGATGTTGAGGCTCAGAGGCGCATATGTTGTTTGCCTAGGGACAACCTGGGTTGAAATGTGTGCAAAATGGTTTGGGGAATTGGAAAAATTATGCCTAGATAAAGCATTGTTAGGTAGGGAACCACGCAATGGAATTTCAATTGATTTCTGACTTGGTAGGACGCGTTTTCATTGGTGCTGTCAGAGATCATTGTAACGTTATAAGTAATATAAAAACTAGAAAACGTTTAGTATTGGTGACAAGGTTCATACAAAGTTTAAAGGGGTCTGTAAATGTTAAAAGCGCTAAAACATTCAAAGAGGAATAATTTATTGTTGAAGATTCAAAGAGGTTTTGAATAGTTTGGAAACCTCTCAAATTTTGAGGGAGGAGATTACTTGTTAAAGAACCTTAGTATAAAGAATAATTCGATGAAGACGCCTTCCAATATTGATAGTTTTTGGTGATTGTCAAATATATACGATTCGAGGAGACTTCTTAGAACTAAAGATGTACAATTAGATTCGTGCTTAAAGACTAGCTAAATTTGAAGGCAACACAATGAGTAAAATCGGACGCTGTTAAGGATACTAGATAGTCATCGTTAAAAACATTTTCACAAGGACTGTGGGCTTACTCATAAGGGAAAATTAAAGATCTATGAAAAAAAAGGGAGTTTAATCAATAAAGAAAGTTTTTTAAGAGAAATTGTTAATTATGTAATAGAAAAATACTAATTTATAGCGAACAATAAAATTGAAGACAAGTCCATAATTAATGAATTGTTAGATTTGTGGGACCTACTTTTTTTTACTATCAAAACACGACCCTATTCTTAGAAATGGGTGATTGATAAATGATTACATATGATTTTCTCTCTCTAGAATGTTGACTTTATCTCTCTTGAATATTTTCTTGTTAGCTTGTAGTACGAATCCACCTCTCTAAACATAGTTCTACTATAATATCTCCACCAAAGACTTCTGGAACTATCAATATGTAGTGCCAGTATCGAGTATCCACAATGTTTTCCCACAATTCTCAACTCACAGACAATGCATCTCCAGTACTAACTGTCATCAAAATCGTTCACACCTTAAACAATGTTTGTTGCATTTTCCTTTTGATTTCTCTTCTTAACATTTAGTTTTGAAAAATCTCTCCTATAATGGCTCTGCTCGCCACATTCATAAAAGTTTTGAGTTATTTACCTTTGATTTAGACCTCCATTTCTTCCTTCTTGAAGAACTCGCTTTGCTTCCAGATCTTCCCCTAGGCATAAAACATTTTCCTTCAGCCTGATTGTCATGCTGCAACTGTCTCAACTCGTTTGATTTCAGCGGCCATTTGACATATGTTAGCGATAACTTATCCTTACCACACATTATGGTAGCTACGGAGTTTTCATAGGGAGTTGGAAATGATCTCAAGACAGACAAAGCTTGATCATCATCCTCAATATTGATATCAATATTCTTCAAGTCCATTATAATTGATTTAAAATTATTTAAGTGCTCAGTTATGGACATACTTTCTTTCAATCTGAAATCGTACAAGCGTTTCTTCAAGTATAACCCGTTCACCACTGATTTATCTAAGTAAAGTTCTCTCAACTTCTTTTATGCACAACAACGCGGGAAGAAGTCTTCTTACCACTAATCTCGCAAAAATCGTTGTCTTTCACATTCACTAATATCCAATATAAAGCTCTTTCTTGAAGATCATTTGTTTCATCTTCTTTCATCTCTTCTAGTAATTTATTCTTCACAACCTTCCACAACCCTTGCAGTATCAATGAAGATTTCAGTTTAATCTTCCACGATGCAAAGTTGGATCTTTCATAAAAAAATTCAATCTTGTCTTTTGTTGTTATAGACGCCATTGTGAAACCCTTATAGCAAAACATAATTTCACAACAAAAGATCTGATACTATTTGTTGGGAATATGGGTACCGCCTATTCCGCTTTCGTGTATAAGTAAGAACAATCTATATCCACACTGGTATATTATTATTCGCTTTTGGTCCGAAGACCCACGCGACTTTGCTTTTGGTCCACTTCCAAAAGGCCTCATGCTAGTTGAAATACGTTCTTACTTATATACCACTGATCTTTCCGATGTTATACCAATGTGGGATGTGGGACTTTGGTCACCATCCTAATAAATATGATATCATTAACAATGAATAATGACTTTATTCATAAAGTATCAATAGAAATATACTTCCTGAATCAGCATGACATATTTTCTCCCTCGTAATCAAGTTTAAGGTTTCAAGTTTTATACATTATTCAAAATTGCATCATATAACATATAACAAAACGCAGGAAATAAATTAAAAACCATTTTCTAGATTCACCTAATGAATAAACAAAGCCAAGAATATTTATGGGTTTGCTTGTAGCTTTTAATCTAGTATTCTCTTGTTCCTTTGTGTTCTTCAACGATTCTGTTCATGAAATTGAAAAAACTGCATAATCAAATTAGTGAAGAAAGGAAAGGTTTCCAGACACTGAAGGAAGCGTTGTATTTCTGATTAGGCTTCAGGATAATGAAATACCTAAACCTAGCCTTTTGTTTATATCATTTACAATGTGAACCCAACATTTTAAAGCCAATCCATTATTACTTTCTTGTGTTCGAGGACCATAACCCGATAAACTAATAATTCAATTTATATCCCTGATTTATTAATTCACGCTTAAGTATTGAGATTTTGGCCTTCTTCATCACAGTGCCCAAATTCAACCCGGTTACTAAACTTGAGCCCATAACGTCTTTTCACCCATAGGTCCAATTTAGTTAATTAAATAATTAACTCGATTACTTTTAATTCGGACATTCTTAAGATAGTGAACGAATATGTTTATTTAGCATGTCAGTCCAAATTATTTTCGGTCCATAAATATATTCCAACAATATCCCACTTGGACCACCACATCCTACTCAAAAATACATATTCAACTTTAATGGGATTCCTATATTCATTGCCAATGGAGAAACGGTACAACCCCGTACAAGACTGATAACAATAAAGGACTAAAGACCTCTTTCTCGTAATGTGAACAATATGATGAAATAGTTTTCACATTACCATTATAAATTAATTACTTAGGCCAATTATAGAGAATGGTCTAAGATAAATATGGCTTGTAATAGTACATATCTGCTCTTAAATGGTTCCTACCTTTGGAGATCCCATACAATACAGATATCAATAAATGTTTCCAAGCATATATATATATATATATATATATATATATATATTCCAATAAACTTCAATGTGCACAAAACTAAAAAATATAACATCAGATCTTATTACAAACTCTCCCACTGAAACTAAAAATCCTATAGAGGAACTAAACCCATACTTTTGGTGTGTCCATGGAAAACCTTAAGAAAAACCGCCTTTGTTAGATAATCTGTTGTCATGGAGTTTGTGCCGATGTGCTTTATACTTATTTGACCCATTTTTACTCTTTAACATACATAAACTTTATATCTATGTATTTGGATTTAGACAAGCTTATGCTTTTGTTAAAGTAATGCACTGCGGAATTGTTATCGCGATATAACCTCATGTGACCTTTTATCCCTTGTACAATGCATAATCCAGTAAAAACATTTTGCATCCAAAGTTCCTGGTTCGATGCGTCAAAGCACGCAACAAATTCTGCTACCATGGTCGATGATGGAATAACTGTTTGCTTTACATTTTTCCAAGATGTTGCAGCTCCAGTCAATAAGAATAGATTTCCCGACGGGCTTTTTAGTATGTCTGCGCATCCACCAAAATCTGAGTCGGAATACCCAATGATCTCCAGTTTATCTGACTTCCCATGTATCAACATGTGCCCTTTTTTTTCTTTCAGATATCGAAGTATCCTTTCAACTGCTTTCTAATTATCCATTCATGGGTTACTAACATATCTTCCCAACATATTTACAGCAAAAGCAATGTCTGACCTAGTACAAACTTGAGCATACATTAAACTCCCAACTGCCGAAGGATAATGGACAGTTCTCAATCTCAAGTTTTATCTTTAGGAATTTGACCCAGACTAAGTCTGTCACCTTTTGGTATCAGAGTACTTAAGGGTTTACAATCTGCCAATCCGTGACGTTGTAACACACTTTTAATGTATGCATTTTGTGATAATCCAAGAATACAACAAGAACAATATCGATGTATCTAGATTGCTAACACAAAACTGACCTCACCAAGATCCTTCATATCAGACTTGTTTGATAACAATCTTTTTGTAGTGTGTAACAATTCCTTATTATTTGAGGCAAGTAATATGTCATCCATATATAATATAAGAAATGTGAAGTTACTACCACTAAACTTATGATACACACAATCGTCAACCGAGTTGATCTCACAATCATAACCGACTATCACCTCAATGAATTTGTGATGACATTGACGAGAGGCTTGTTTAAGCGCATGTATGGATTTCTTAAGCATGCAAACCAGATATTTTGAGTTATTTTTCACAAAGTATTATGGTTACAACATATAAATTGTTTTCTCAGTATTATCATTGAGGAAAGCGGTCTTAACATCCATATGATGAAGCTCAAGGTCAAAATGTGCAACTAATGACATGATTGTTCTAAAGGAATCCTTCGTCGATACCAGAGCGAAGGATTCTTTATAAATCAATCCCTTCATACTGAGTATAATCTTTTGCTACAAGACGTGCTTTATGTCTTTCCACATTACTCAGGAAATCGCGTTTTGTTTTCAAAACCTATTTACAACCGATTGTATTTTTCCCTTTAGGTAATGGGACAAGATTCCATAACGCATTATCCTGCATTGATTTATACTTTTTCTTCATAACATCAATCTACCTCCAAAATCCAGAGCTAGTCATGGCCTGTTTTTTATCGTAAGGGATCATTTACAGTTCCAACACATAACTCAGCATGCTCCTCAAGATATACTATAGTAATCTTCCTTTCTCTCGTGGACCTTCTTAAGGGTGATGAGGAGATAAATCACCAAGTTGAAGATTACAAATATTAATTGTTAAGTGAAATAAATGTAATTGTCCCATTGATAAATTTATTACTTAGTTAGAGGAGAATATTCTTAAGGTATTAAAAGTGAGGGACCGAGTTGTAAAGGTGGAAGGACCACAAAGGAAATAAGTCGGGGCCACCTCACCCACTATATAAGGGAAGCCCTTTTTCTTAGGTTGGTGGACATTATTAAATACACTCATTTTCTACTTTCTCTTTCTACACTTTCCTCTCTAGTCACATCATACACTAGATCCAAGATTCCCTACTTAGTCACATTTTTACTCATCATTGGCGCCGTCTGTGGGAAAGAGTGATACCTAAAGGGCATCTTTTTCCTTAAAATCACGATTAACTAAATTATGAACGACGAGATGACTGGGGACGGGATCGGGAGAGTTGCAACCCGAGTTAGATCTCTATCTGAGGGTGAAAGAGTTCCCGACTATGAGCACTATGGATGCGGTCGGGATAAACGGTCGACTCTAATCATGACGAGAAGACAGCTAATGGAAAATATTGCGAAACTAAACACTGAAAAGGAGAAATCTTTGAACAAAAAAAGGACCCGAGAAAGGAAAGGAAAATAACATATGATTGACACTGACAAAGAAGATTCATCGGGTGAGAATCAAAACAAGAACAATTCTCATGGCCGAGGTCATCGGGAACCCAAACTAGACCTGGAAATGGAAAGAAGGACCAAACGTCTTTCAAAAGATGATCGAGACGATTCCAGATTTCACTTCGGTTGAGTCTTCGGGTAGAGAATCCCGACGCAGAATCAGACGCAATAAAATCATCAGGAAGAGTAAATCCCGATGCAATAGAGCAAGGCTTTTCGACTCTCCAAAACTCAAGAAGGACAGCACCGAAAAAAAGAACACTGAACTCTCACGAGAAAAAATAAATGTTAACAGCAAGTAGGGAAGAGCGGGTAGTGTTACCTCAAGTTCAGTGGCAGCCATCGGGAAGCTAAACACACGGGTACAGGGTTAGCAGTCAGTTAATCAATCCAAATAACGAGGGATTTTACGGGATTCCCACTGAGGGCCTGAGAGGCGGCACTTTCAGATTTGGACTTAATTGGAGAGCATCGCCATTATGAGATGAAATATTGTCGGGACATCTCCCGAAAAGATTTGACATTTCCAAATTGGAAAAGCACGATGCCAAAAAGGATCCAAATAACCATTTGGAGGCCATCAATAACTTTATGTTAAGTTTTGACAACGATGATAAGCTTATGTGCCGAGCTTTTTCGATGACTTTCAAATATCGGGCCTCCAAATGGTACAGCAGGTTGCCACAGGGCTGTATTAAAAACTTCGGGATGTTTTGGAGGATGGTTCGACAACAGTTTTTGGAAGCAAGAGCTTAGAGAAAATGGAGACACAATTGTCAATTGCAGATAAAGGTTCGTAGAGAGCCTCAGGGATTAAACTAGACGTTTTATCGACACCAAAACGAATCTTGACCATTGCGAAGAAAACGTAGCCTTGACAGGGTATCAGTTAAGACTTCTTCAAGGACTGATGAAGCAAGCGGTGACTAAAAAGCAAGCATTCACATTTTTTGCCCTTTTAGCTCAGGTGGAAAAACAAATATTAATTGAGGAGACAGAGACGTCCGAGTTGGCAGCAAAAATCCAACAGAGTGTGCACGCCTCGGTCGTACCAAAGGAGAATACTCAGTTTTGCTATATCCCGAATCCTCAACCAATTAACACACTTTTCCCAGCTCCTCAGCCAATCTCGGTCAAAAATCAAGCATCTCAAGTTCAGAAGCCTAAGCAGAAAAATCTAGTGCTCACCCGACCTTTTTCCAACAAGTGATCCGACCTGCTTATTTTGTCGACCTGACTGAATGTGTGTCAACCATCTATGAGAAGACTAAAAATAATGGAATCTACCGAAGACCATTTCCCATCCCGACCCCTCGGGAGAGCGGGAATAATCGATATTGTAGATACTATGAGGACATAGGGCAAGACACTAAGGATTGTATCTCTTTGAAAAATGAAATATAAATGCTAGTGGAAAATTCGAGGTTGCTTGAGTATGTGAAGAAACGGGCACAACAAGGAGCGACGTCAAAAGAAATAGTGGCAGTGCAGAAACCGGAAACAACAATGGCCATAATAGAGGTGACAGATCTTTTTGATGTATCAGTGTAATACCTTGATCCCGACGTCAATTGAAATATCATTGGGGTCATGGAGGAAGAAGTTATCGAGGTTTGGAAGAAGGTAAGTAGTCTCTGTTAGTTTTTTGAGTCTCTGACAATCTTTGGAGGTGAATCTATGACGGGGATCACTAATTCTTCCCGAAAACGACACATCATGAATCTGGCAACTCAGTTGGAGTCTCGGACATCTCCCCATTTGCGCGGGAGTCCATCATCAATCCTGTATTTCAACGATGACGACATGAGGGATATTGCAGGCCCTCCTGAAGACGTTTCCGTAATTGGGGCAGCAATTGCGGATAAGGAAGTTCGCCACATACTTGTGGACACCAGAAGTTTAGCGAATATAATCTTCTCATCTACCTCTGCTCAGTTTAAGAGACCTCCAGTAATTTTGAGGTCAGATCGGACTATTGTGGGGTTCCAGGGTCAACGGCAGTGGTAATTGGCGAGTTCAAAGACATTGTGCAGCTCGGTCCTGGGTAGTTCAAAAAGGAAGTCATGGTTTTGTTCGTAGTGGTAGATGCGCCCGCTTCACATAACGCAATTTGTGGCAGATCGTGGTTATCACGAATGCACGCGGTGACATCTACAGTTCATCAGTGTTTGAAATACGTGGTCGGCAACAATGTAGGGTTGTGAGAAGTAGTAAAAAGGCAGCCTGAGAATGCTACCGTGCTGCGTTAGCACCAAACGACGACTAAGAAATGGTATAGGCAAATGACTAGCAATTAATGGGGCTTCCTTTGGGGTCAGTACCTGTTCACGATCCTTGAGAAGCCCCCAGTCTGCTGACTACCGATAAAGATTGTGAAAATTACCAGTTTACAGAAGTAAAAGTTTTGAAGTTCGGGACCAACTTAACGTCGGACTTTTGGGCGAAGTTGATTTCGTTGTTGAAGGAAAGGGTACATTTATTCGCTTGGTGTTCGGAGGATGTAACCGGGGTTGCAGATAGCTTAACAATTCACAGTTTAGCAGATAACCGAAACGTCCGACCCATTTCACAGAAGCGTCGGGCCTTCTCATCAGAAAAAATAAAGATTATTCTACGGGAAGTTGAAAGAATGTTAAGTGTCGGTCATATTAAAGAGTCGAAATATACATTATGGACATCCAACCCTGTTATGGTCAAAAGGAAAATGGCAAGTGGAGGATGTGCGTGAACTTCACTGACCTCAACCGAGCATGCCCTAAGGATCCGTTCCCGATGCCAAGAATCGATCAGTTGATTGATTCAACGTCAGGAAGGAAGTTACTTTCTTTCATGGATGTGTATGCGGGATACAACCATATCACATTAAACCCGACTGACCAAGAAAGCACGACTTTCATAACCGGGCGAGGGCTATATACTGTTACAAGGTTGTGCTCTCCGGGCTGAAAAACGCAAGCGCAACGTATCACAGGTTAGTAAACAAGGCATTCGAGAGGCAGATTGGGAGGAACGTGGAAGTCTACATTGACGACATGCTCGTAAAAAGTGGAAGCGACGAGAACCATCTTGCGGATTTGAAAGAAACCTTCGATAGCCTAAGGGATATAAACCTCAAATTGAACGCGGAGAAATGCTCTTTTGAAGTATGAGCAGGAAATTTTTAAGGTTTCTTGGTGAGCGAAAGAAGGATTGAAGCGGACCCGAACCAGTTGCAGGCTTTGGCTAACATGGCACCTCCGAGGAGTGTCAAAGAAGTTCAGATACAGACCGGGCATTTGACAACGTTAAATCGATTTATCTCCCGTTCCTCTGACAAGTGTGCTCCATTTTTTTAGGTTCTGAGAAACACAAAATCGTTTGCTTATATATCAGCCTACGACGAGGCTTTCGTGGGGATCCAAAATTACTTGTCGTCCCCGAACCTTTTAACAAATCCTCTGAAGGGAGAATTTTTTTTTATATATAGCGGTTTCTGATTATCCGGTGATTGCACCTCTTGTCAGCGAGTCAGGAGCTGTCCCTAAAGCGGTTTATTTTGTGAGCAAAAGTTTGTTAGATGCAGAAACAAGATATCTGAAGCTTGAAAAGATGGCGTTGGTCGTGGTTACCGCGGCGCGAAATGTGCGACCATATTTCCAGGCTCATTTGATAGTCGTCAGAACATCATTTCCTCTCAAGAACGTACTACAACGGCCGGACATATCTGAACAAATGTCCAAATGGTCGGTCAAATTGAGCGATTTCAAAATCGATTTTGTGCCTCGAACGGCCATAAAAGGCCAAGCTTTAGCTGATTTCTTGGTAGAGTTTCATTCAAGCCAACCAGAAGAAGTGGAATCCCCGAGGATAATAGGGCAGAAGAATGGGTAGTCCGAACCGATGGAGGGTCATATCAGCGGATGCGGGGCGGGTGTACATATAACCACACCTTCACGAATAATGATGCACCAAGCAATTCGTTTCGGTTTCACCACATCCAATAATGTGGATGAATACGAAGCCACGCCAACTGGTTTAAGACTGGCACAAGTGTGTGGAGCCAGACATATGCGTCTCTTTAGTGATTCTCAGTTACTAACAAACCAAGCATCGGGTCATCAGAAGCCAGAAAATACCATTTTGGTTCAGTATCTAGCTGCGTTGCGCGTATTGACTGCATCTTTTACCAAAGTAACTTACGAACACGTTCCCAGCGCCGAAAACATGATCGCGGACTCCCTTGCATCATCTTTTTGCTCAAACCACTACTTGTGGATAATAACTCAAGAAAATACTTCAATTATTAAGAGGACAGAGCTCGACAACCGACCCAAAAATCGCTTGCCAGATATCTTCGATAGCCTTGTCGGACTGGATAAGAGATATTATCAACTTTATAGCAGAAGGTTCATTATCCCCAAGCACGATGTCGGCAAGAAAAGTGCAAAACAAAGCGCGGGGGTATGTGCTCTTGTGAGATGTACTTACAAGAAATCTTTTGGCAGACCTTTATTGAGATGTTTGGGAACGAACGAACCACAGATAATTTTGTCTGAGCTTCACGATGGAGAAGGAGCCGGTCACTGCAGCTTTAAAGCTTTGATAAAGAGAGTTTTCCATGCAGGTTTTTATTGGCCGATCGTAGCAGCCGATGCGAAAGGCATAGTGAAAACTTGCGATACTTGTCAAAGGTTCGCAAACGCAATACATACGCCCGCTTTTTCCTATAATCAATTTCAGAAGGCCTCCCTTTTGACCGATGGGGAATCGATCTAGTAGGACCATTACCAATGGCATCTGGCGGAAGGCATATGATAGTAGTTGCAGTGGATTATTTCTCCAAATGGGTAGAGGCCGAGCCGTTATCAGGAACAAAAACTAAAGATATTATCAGATTCATCTTGTCAAACATCTACTATAGATATGGGGTTCCACAAAGGCTCAGAATGGACAATGGACTGCAGTTTGATAGCAATGAAATGAAGACTTTTTGCTCGACCAATAGAATCAGGCAGTGTTTTTCGGCTCTTTTCCACCCGCAGGTGAACAGACAGGTCGAGGTCACAAATCAGACTATTATAGATGGATTCAAGAAAAACTTGAAAGGAAAAGCTGGCAAACGGTCGGACTATTTGTAGGAAGTACTTTGGGCCTACCGCAGAACCTCTTGAACAGAAACTCAAGAGTCACCTTATGCCCTAGTTTACGAAATGGATGCGGTAACACATGCCGAGACAATCTTCCCATCTTTCAGGGTCGGAAACTAAGACGAGAGCAGGAATGCGGACGACCGACTTTTGGCTCTTGATTTGATACAAAAAAAACGAAGTCGAGCTCAGTTAAATTCACTACATTACCAGACCCTAATGAGGAGCCGATATGCGTCGAGCTTTCACCGACGAGAGTTCAAAGTCGGAGATATGGTTTTGAGAAGACTTTTTCTGCATACTAATGACAAAATCCTCGGTAAGCTCGCTCCAAATTGGGAAGGCCCATATCAAGTGCTGGAAAAAGTCAAGAACGGCACGTACATGCTCCAAAACAAGTTGCGCCTCTTGAGGCTCCCTTGGAATATTAAACATTTAAAGATTTATCTGGATTAAATTTTTAGTTTCTTTCATGATTAATTAGAACTATGTAAATTGTTTTGATCGGGGGTGCATTATTTCCTACCTTGGTGGCGCAAGGAGGTTTTAATGAGGTATCCATGGCAACTGATTTGTTTAATCTACCTTTTTTGCCTTTAAAATTTTGGAGATGATATTAAAGGAAAGTCCATCAGATGACGAGCTGATAGACATAATCCTCGAGTTCGTTAATCCTCACTTTTTCAATAGATAAATATATTTACATATTACACAGAACTTTAACTGGTTTTTCAGTTTTTAACTAATCTACGAATTCTCCCGACCCTAAAGGGAAATTTTCAATTAAAAAATTGATCTACATATTATACAGAACTTGAACTGATTTTTCAATTTTTAATTGATCTACGAATTCTCCCGACCAAAAAGGGAAATTTTCAATTGAAAAATTGATCTACATATTGTACCGAACCTTAACTGGTTTTTCAGTTTTTAATTGATCTACGAATTATCCCGACCCAAAAAGGGAAATTTTCAATTGCTAAATTGATCTACAAGTTATCGTGATTCAAAATGGAAATTATCCGACCCTTTTTAAACGGAGAACAAATAGTTATAAAACAAACAACTTTTCAGTTCCTTCACCAATGACGCCTCCGCATGCAAATACTACATAAAGCTATTACAAAAAAAACACAAATTCATCAAGTCAAGGAAAACTGAATAATGAGCTCTTCATCAAAAGACAGTGATGATGATTTCTTTTACAAAAAAAAACAACAAATTCAAACATTTGTATCACCAAGATCGGTATCTAACATATCGGTATAATCTTTTTCCTCGTCCTTACAAACAGCACCAGGTGGGAGGTGTTCTTCTGGAACATCCAACCTCATTGAGCCCAGTAGCAGATCAGTAAATTGGCTATACAGGTTCAGAACGTAAGCAGCTTTGGCATCAACCGTTTCTCTCTCCATCAGCTTTTTACACTTGGCAGCAAAAAAATAGTTTTCAGCTTTACCTTGAGCTCGAAGCTCGTCAATTTCTTTGTTTTTATCTGCCACAAAGTGATGGAAAAATGGTTCTAGAACCTCAATGCCGCCGAGTGCCGCTCTTTACTATCACGATCTTTCTTGACTCGCGAAAGAGAATAGCTCAAGAAGTTGTTTTTTTCTTGAAGAGACGTAAGGGCCGCATCGGATTTCGACGCTTTCTCTTCTGCGTTTTTAGCCCTCTTCTACAGATGTTTGTTTTCCCTCGTCTCTCTCTTTAAGCACAACCTCCAACTCGGCTATTCGTTCATTTGCATCTGACAAGTCTTGGCTCAGCTGCCCCGCCCTTCTCTCTTTCATAGCCAGTGGTCAAATCCTGTTATAAAGTGACAGAGACAAGACATCGTTGCATTGCAAGGAAAAAGTGTTTGGGCTTCCAGGTACCGACAACACGGGAAGTTTTGTCCCCCTCGATGAGGCACCATCAGCTCTCTTTACATCAGAGGGGCCGACCTTTTTCTTTTCTGGCGTAAGCTCACCAACTCCATCTTCGTCAGGAATCACCATAACAGTTGCATTCTCTAACGATAGCGCCGCAGGAGCAGCAAGATCTCCGCCTTTAGCACCCTCTCCATACTGCTCAAAGAGAGTTGAAATCATAATATTCTCACCAAGCGGCGGAACAATCCAACTGCCTCTGACTTACCGTCTGCTTTCTTTTTCGATGCTTTTGGCATTTTGGCCCCGTTGCTATCAGCCACAGACTTCTTTCATTTCTTTTTCACCTCCTATGGACAATTAACCTTCTGAGCATCAGCGGCAACTACTGGCTCTTTTCCTTCACCATCAACCTCAGGCTCACCTTTATTTTCATTCTCGGAAATCTTATCAGATTTTGAGCGCTTACTCGGCGCCTTGTTGTGTTTCGACCGAAACAAATGTGCGTCAGGAGCGTCAGTTTTTGCCACCAAGTCCACAAAACTTGGTGGTTGGCACAATTGTTCTATGGTATGGGGCTCATTAGAGAAGCGCCAAAGGTTGCTCATTATCAAGTTGGTGTTCTTGAAGCATCTGTGGAATGCCGGACCCCAGTTCTTCCGAGCATAGTCCTTAACACCTGGAAGGTTAATTTGGCATCTTTAAAGTAATCATTTTCAGCCCGTGGATATAATCCTTGCAAACTGAAACAAAAGTTTGGTTATAATATATATATATATATATATATATATATATATATATATATATATATATATATATATATATATATATATATATATATATATATATATATATATATATATATTACCATCAGGAACCTACGTGCGCATCAACCGCCTCGGGTTCTCGCGGGTATACGGTCGTCCATTTTCCCAGCAGCCGTTAATGAAAACAAACTGATGTTTCCACGACTTGTCACCTTCCAAGAAATCATTCACAATCTTCCAGGTATTCCCTAAAGAATAGTAGAAGCAAGGTAACTTTGGCAATTTAGAAAGCACGGACATGGCGATGTACTCTTCCATCGGCATAACATGGCCAGACAACCGAGAAGCCATGATGCAGGATAAAAGCGTGTACCAAGTATTGGGAGTCAGCTAGGACGGGCAAATACCAACGACCTCAAAATATCTCGTAATCTCAGGATCCAAAGGGAGTCTGAGAACCAAGTTGAAGAGCTCGGTAAAGATAACTATCTTAGAGACTTAACATGTAATGGCGTTTCCCCAGGAACGGGAAATTGCACCTTTACGCACTCTGGTATTCCCCACCAGATCAGTAGCTCGAACTGCTCTTTAGGAGTGTAATACATATACTTTCCTTCATACAAAGTGATGACGTTGTCCATGCATAAAGAGCGATGATAGGTGGTCGTCATCACTGCATTTTTCTCAGCATGAAGAGGCTCTTCGGGAGGAACAACAATAATAACCCCTTCACTCACGACGACAATCTCTTATTCTGCCTCACGCTCCTCTGCGGGACCGACTTCTGGGTCGGCCAAGGTGGCCACCTCTGGGATGTTGTCACCAGCAGTCTGTATCCCTTCGGCATTCATAGGGTCAGCTTTCTCCGAAATCTAGGAGCGATTAACATTTTTTTCTCTAATGGAGGCACGGTTCACAAAGCTAGAGCTCTTACCGATGCGCTTGTGCTTGGGGTCGTTTTTTGCAGCTTTTTGGAAGCTTCTATTTCTAACCTATGGCGATCGGCTTCTCTTTAAGCAACACCCCGTGCAGTAGCAGCAATGTTAATGCTTGTCCGAACATCGACAATAGTGTCGGCCAGCTGCACCATTTCGGGTGAGGATGATGCACTAGAATCACCCATTGTAAGAAACTTGGGCCGAGGATTTTTCTTCAAGTTTGGGTCGGGAAACGGAGGAAAGGCTAAATCACCAATAGGAATTACCAGTGCAGGGTTCATGTCACCAGAAAGATTGGCAGAAGGGCTCGAGGAAGAACCTCTTGAAGAAATAAGAATTGCTTCGGGGCTCTGGACGGCAGGCGGTTCTGGCACGAGAAATGTCTCCGCAGGCACAGGTGTTGATTGAACAGAATCGTGAGGAAGAGGAATGAGCGTAAAAGGCGTTTTGTTGGAATCTCAAATCAATCCTGCGGCACGGTACTCTTCAACCCTGTCAGTAATGCTGGACCAGTGAATAAACCCGAACAAAAGCTTTGATTTCTCTTTAGGCTTCTGAGTTTTCTTCGAGACTCTCTTTCTCATAAACACAATGGTTTCTCTCTCTAGAACTGCTAAGGGAGACTCTCTCTCTCTCTAGAATTTTTCCGAGGAAGCAAAGAATGGTTGAAGAGAAGACATATTTATAGGCAGTCCTGTGCCTTGACCGTTTTCTGTATGGGGAAGTTCAAAGGAAAAGAGTCGCGGGAAGTTGAAAAGTCTCCTAGAGAGGTGTGCGATCAGACACGCTTCGAGTAAGGGAGTGACACGTGGTAGTCATCATCAGCTCCTAGAGAAATAGGTAATCATTGAGTTAGCTTCATAGGCGTACGACGGCGTCAAAACTCGCGTGTTCCTCAAGCGAGTCCCACGTGTACACCAGCGCCAAGAAGATAGACAGACTACTTCGCAGATGGGTCGGGTAATCCTTTAGACCCAAGATGGGCCCATCAACCAAGGCCCAATGGTGTCATAGCCAAAGATTAAACCAACAGAGACAGAATTGATCTTTTCTTCTAAGTATCGTGAAAAGTAAGAATGGGTCGGGCGTAGCGTTTCATACAGAAATAGACCGACACCCTCGGCAACATAGAGCGAGGGATGTCTTGCGACTAACTCGTAAAACCCGAAGCGATTGTATTTTCACCCATGAAGGCAAATTTACCGATGCAGCGTTTCGCCAGAGGCTTTTCTCGCTTATTTACAAGTCTTTACTCCCAAGCTCTTGAAGACTGGAGGGCTATTGATGAGGAGATAAATCACCAAGTTCAAGATTAGAAATATTAATTGTTAAGTGAAATAAATGTAATTGTCCCATTGATGTGTTTATTACTTAGTTAGAAGAGAATATTCTTAGGGTATTAAAAGTGAGGGACCAAGTTGTAAAGGTGGAAGGACCACAAATGAAATAAATGGAGGCCACCTCACCCACTATATAAGGGAACCATTTTTTCTTAGGTTGGTGGACATTATTAAATACATTCTCTTTCTACTTTCTCTCTCTACACTTTCGTCTCTAGTCACATCATACACTAGATCCAAGATTCCCTCCTTAGTCACATTTTTACTTATCAAAGGGAACTATTTCCTCTTGTTGCACTTATTGAGGATGCAGAGTTTGATCATTTTGAACGATGTCATTTTGATTATCTTTTGTTAAATTATTTTGAGGTCCCACTTATTCTACTTGGACCATATTTGTATCCTCGTTAGAATCCTCAAATGGAGATCATTGTTAATTTGAGAATTACTTTGTTCTAATGGGACCGAAATGATTGGCATTACAACCAATCTTCTGATATCTGAGTATCCCCATTAAAATCTTCACGAATCTCTCTGGATTATTCTTCAAAATCAACATCTGTTTCCTTATTCTTCCCCCAAAACTCAACATCCTCTGGAAACTTGGTTGTTCATGTCTAAAATATTGTACAATTGAGAGAATCATAAAACTTAAATGCTCTGAAATGTTCGGAATAACCTATGAAGAAATAACTAACTATTTTTGGTTCCAGTTTCTTTTATTGAGATTTTTAAGGCCTCGTCTCAGTTGGACAAGTCCACACATGCAGATGCTTTAAATTGGGTCTACGTCTATTCCAAATCTCATATGGGGTCCTAACAGTAGCCTTGGTGGGTACACAATTATGTATATAAGCAGCACATTTGATAACTTCCCCCAAAGGAGATAATGATAGAGATGAATTATTTATCATGCTTCTAACCATATCATTTAGTGTTCGGTTCCGTCTCTCAGATACACCATTCATGTGAGGTGAACAGGGAATAGTGTATTAAGAGACTATTCTAAACTTTTCTAGTTACCATGCAAAGGGTCTTCGATGTTGTTCATCTGATCCATCATATCTACCATAATATTCACCACTACGGTAAGATCCAACGGTCTTAATGCTTTTACCAAGTTGTTTCTCAACCTCGGTCTTAAAAGCTATGAACTTGTCCAAGGCCACAGATTTTTCTTGAAGAAGATAGAAGTAACCTAAGTGAGAGTAGTCGTCGATGAATGATATAAAATACCACTGACCGTTCCATAATATCTGTGGAAACAGTCTACATATATTGGTATGTATCAACTCTAGGACTTCCCTCGCTCTATATAACCCTAAATTTTTAACTTTGGTTTGTTTCCCTTTGATACACTTGACACATATATCGAAGTTAGAGTAATCAAGAGGACCTAATAAAACTTCGGTAACAAGCTTTTTCATCCTAACTTCGGATATGTGACCTAACCGTTTGTACCACAGTTTAGAAGATCTTTCAGATTTAGTAATATTGTTTGGTGTAGGTTGTGTATTCATAGCAATGTTATGATTATTAATAGTATTCAACAAATACAAATTATCCTCTTTAATCAAATTTCTATTTCTAACAATCACATTATATAGAGAGAGTGCAAAACAATTGTTTCTCATAAGACAAGAATAACCTTGCAAGTCAAAAACTAGAAAGAAATTAAGTACCTTCGAAAAGTGGGAACATACATTAAATTCTCTAAAAATAATACATGTCTAGTGGAAAGTTTTAAAGAAAAATCACATATAGCTAAAATATCACACGAGCTCCAGTCTGCCGTAAAAATGGATCATCCTCACTTAGCATCATGCTCTTTGACGTACCCTGCAAGGAAACATAGACATGAGTTTTTGCAGCCGAATCAACCCACAAAGTATTTATTTTCACAAAAACTATACTACTTTCTGAAACAACCAAAGATGTTGAGAATACCTTCGCATAACAAATAAGCCCGACGTTTCTCACAATCCTTCTTCAGATATCCTTTCTCTTTGCAGAAAAAGCATCGACCTACAGTCAATTCCTCAGGCTATTTATTCTTTACCGGACCTTGACTTGGTCCTTTGCCATATGACTTCAGCTTATGCCCTCCTCGTTCTGCACATGTAATCACAGTAACCTCAAGCGATGTGTCTTTAAGTTTTTCCTCCTCTTGTGGGAAATAAACTCAATGATATTCCACTTTTCTCGCATGCAGTTATAGGTCGACTGTAAATACTTAAAGCGATCCGGCAGCGAATGAAACGTGAACCTCACTATATATTTCTGAGGTAAGTCTAAACCGACTGCCTTTAACTTTTGGCCAATCATCGATATTCCCATAATGTGCTCTCGGATTTTACATTTGCCATTATAATTTTTCGTATCTAGCTCGATGAGAAAACTTTGTATATCTACCTTCTGATTATTGGCAAAATATTTGTCAACCTTTGCGAGAAATACCGAGGCAGTGGTAACACCTTTAAGGCCAGCCACAGGTAATGCTACTTGTATCCCCTCTAACAAGAGCGACATGTATAACTTATTTCACTTCTCCCACCTTTCATCGACCATAGTTTTCTCCGATGTACTTTCCGGACTAAGGGGGATGGTTTGAGATTTGACAATGCATGCTCATAATCATGTACAGACAAAAAAATAACATATCTTCCTTTCATAATTGGAAGTCCAAACAATCCAACTTGCGTTGACGGTTCCCCAATAGATTGTAATCAGTGGATACTAAATAGGAACAAACAACACAAAACATATATAGATTCTTGACATATAACTGAGAACATATGCATGAACATGGAAAATACATGTAAAACATAAAATTCCCCTGATAATGGATACCGGAGGGAAAATCATACTAACATGTAATTTTATGATTTCAAGAAAAATACCATGATCTTAAGTACCCTGATGGAAGGCCGATGAGACCTTCTGGAGGGCCGATGTCATTTACTTTGATTAAAATTACCCTAATTTGATTTTCTTAAGTACCGGTGAAACATTCCGGATGGCTCATTTCACCTACTTAAAATCAAAAAATTGGGAAGATGAATTTAATATATCTTAAGTACCGATGAATCTTCCAGAGGACCGATTTCATCTACTTAAAATTAAAATCAACACAAGGTCATTTTCAATACTTTTCTCCTATTCATGATTAATTTAAACTAAAACGTGAACCTTTTTTAGGGCCAATAATATTTGAATTTATATTTAATCCTCGAACCTTTCGACGCTTAGGATCCATAAGAAAATAAATTTTAGCATTCTGGAAGGCTGATTAAATTAATTCATTAGTTTCACCTACCGATCTACGAAACCTTAATCATGCATGACCATTTAAACATTCAAGCATATTAAATTTAATTCACAAATAAACTTACAATAATTACCATTCCAAATACATTATATTTCTGAAATAAATCATGTTATATATTTTAAATTAACTAATCAAAATAATTTTTCCCCGATGAATAGTGTTTTCGAAAAAACACTATTCATCATCCCACAATTATTGTTCATCATACGAAAAGAAAAACAGATTTCATAACCTTTCTTGTTGAATAGTGTATCCTATAAATAATGTTTCCGATGAATATTGTTTTTTAAAATCATTATTCATCCTCTGAAAATACTATTCACACACTATTCATATTTCAAAAAATACAATTCACAACACACTTACTGTTGTCATCGCGACAATAGTAGATTGCGAATTACCTCGCAAGTTGCTGTATTCATTCACAGCGTCAGCAGTTCACTGGCCATTGTGAATATCACCGGACAACCTTCGATCAACGTTAACATCAGGGGTTAAGTCATCGATGAGAAACTGCCCCAATAGTCTGAATTTATACAAAAAAAACATACAATCACATATCATGCTTTTTAATCAAATAAATCAAAACTCATAATTTTCACACAGTTTCTAAAGTCATGCCTTAACCAACTCAATCAACATATAATCCCAATGGCATGGATTCTTTACAGTGAAGAAAACCATGCATCAATATATATATATAATCAATATACAATTCGATTATTCTATAGAATACAAAAAAGGTTTTATCGGCTATGATATCAATTGTTATATATTATTCGAAATCCCATCGAATAATATATAACAAAACACGGAAAATAAATTAGAAATTATTTGTCTAGACTCACCTAATGAATAAACAAAACCAAGAATACTTACGGGTTTGTCTGCAGTTTTCCATCTCGTATTCTTTTGTCCTTTGCGTTCTTCAACGATTGTGTTTATGAAATTGAGAAACCTGCATACTCAAATTAGTGAAGAAAGGAAAGGTTTCCAGAAACTAAAGAAAACAGTCGTATTCTTAAGTAGGGTTTAGGATGATGAAATGCCTAAACCTAGCCCTTTTTTTATAGCCTTTACAATGTGAAGCCCAACATTGTGAAGCCCAACATTTTGAATCCCAACATTGTGAAGCCCATGATTTATTACTTCCTTGTGTTCGGAGACCATAACCCGATAAATTGATAATTTAATTTATATCCTTGATTTATTAATTCAGCCTTAAGTGCTGAGATTTGGGCCCTCTTATTATATTTGATTTTTTTGTAGGTGATGTTGAATTAAAATTATTGTGCTATTCGGTTTGTTTATTTGTTGATGTACAATTATGAATTCTATTTGAAGTTGTTCTAAACGGTTGAATTAGAAATCTCATTCATTTTTTATTTTCTAAACTTAATTCGACCTCGTATTTAGCTTTGTAGAACAATGTAATACAATATAATTTCAATGGATTAGTTGAAAACTTAAACACCCAGCTAGCTTAAAAGAGTGTAATTTAAATGAATAAAAGTCAGTTAAGAGCATCAATAGTCCTCCATGTTTCATGCTGGTATCAAACTAGTCACCTATCTTTATTTGTGTCTCCCACTGATCCTTTATGTTTCAAAAATTTCTATTATTAGCCCCTCGCACATGTGAGTACTTAGAAGCTGATGTGTGGCAACCCAAAAATCCAAATTGTGTCTCACTATTGATACCTAAAAAATTATCTAGTTATACTTCTTCCTATGCCCAATCAGCAGCCACCTATATTTTACCATTTATCTTACTTTTTATATTTATTCATTTAGTATAGTATTGGGCTGGACGGGTTAAAATATAAACCCAACAATCCAACTCAATAAAGGCCAATTAACTTACCCAACATCCATAAGACAAATCATAAACCATAGCTCAAACCTAAAAGTCTAATTCAAAACAAAATTCATAAATGTAATTCTAAAACCTAATATGATAAACCTTTCTTCTATTTTCTACAATCTCTCTCCTTATCCTAAATCTTCAATTTCTATAACCCTAATTCAAAACTTTTCTTCCACTTTCTCCATTATTATCATCACTTTAAAATTTTCAATTTTGAAAATAAAAATGTCTCCAGCTATTAAGAGCCTCTCAAGCTGGAGTTAACAGATTCTCTTTAATATTTGGAGTAACATATTTTTATTTTAGAGATCAAAGTATTAACGAGCTGATGTACAAATATTGGCATATATCTATGGATGTACAGTATATTGGATGCATAATTATGTGGTGACAAAACGATAACCAGGACTTTCTGTCACACTGTATCATACTCTTTACATTGTCAATCTAGTGTGACATTGGAGTGTATACTGTTTGTCTTAATTAGACTATTCAGAGTGCAATGAGTGCGCACAAGGTAAACCTACGTAAACCACACAAGGTGACAAGCTCAGCCAATAAAGCGTATGTAGAGGGACTCGAACTCATTACTTTTGGTCACAAGTATGCCTTACTCAACCAACTCGGCTACCCCTTGGAGGCTTTATGAATGTTGAGTTGTTGGGTTTATATTTTAACCCGATCCTACCGAGTAGTATCCTAAATTAATAAAACTAAAAGATAAGGTAAGTAGTATATGGTAAAAAATTATAGTATATAGTAAAAATCAGATGGTTAGCCACTTAATATTGGGTAAGTTAATTCGCCTTAATTGATTTTTAATATAAACCAACTAAAATATTACGAAACTAGTTAATTTTTTTAAAATTTCAAATAAACAGTATTTATTATAACATGTTGAAATTTTTTGAAAATAAGAGGACTAATAAGTTGAGAAAATAGTTGGAAACAAAAATGAAATGAATTGAGAATTTTAATATTTTCTGGCGGGTTTTAAAAATACTTTTAGATTAACTTTAATTCACATTTTAAGTGCATGTATATATATATATATATATATAGTTGGGAGCTTAACTGAAAAATATCCAAAGTAAACATTTTTTCTCATTTTACTGTTCAAAATACCGATTGTCTCCGTGTACAAAGTCTGTTTAAATTTCTTATTCTTGTTTCTTGCAAGATCCCATCAAAACCACACATACTCCGATTATTGGTATGTTTATCTACCTTTCTTTTTCTGTATCTTGACCGAAACACTGATATTGCTTCGATTTCAAGAGTTGGATTACGTGTCCCTCTGCGTTGGAGTTGGGTTGACGTGGTCTGATTGTTGCTGAGCTTGCTTCTTAGATTAATTTCGAACAGCCGGGTCTTGTAGTGCTATAATGTAAGAATAATTTCTGAGTTCTTGATACGTGAGACGGAAAATAAACATGTTGAATCTGTTATTGTTTTTGTATTGATTGTTTTTAGACTCAGCCAAACACCACTAATGGAGACTGGCGACTGGAGAGCCGATATAGAGCTGTATGGAAGGCAAAGAGTCGTCGACAGAATGTAAGTCTTTATATAATTGTCAGTCTTATTATAATTGGCAGCAAAATGAACCTCAGGCAATTTGTTTGTTTGTATGTATTTCTAGTCTCATCCATTTCTTAAGAATAATTTCTTCTACCCGCACTGTTATTAACGTACATTCGTGCATACACAGAATGGAATCATGGCACAGGAGATTTATATTTCCTGACCCTGAAGGACCTGTCAGACTCAGGCCACTCGTGGTTAGATTTGAGGCGGAGACATTTGCTGCAGCTGCAAGCCTGGTGATTACAATGTTCAGGCTTTCTATGGTCGTATATCATATATGTGATCCATTTCTGCACTTGTGAAGAACACTAGTTTTAGTTTTTGTTTTAGTTGTCTTTGTATTATATTATGAGTCATTTGTTTTATCATTTATATCGTTACAGGCTGATTATGCGAGGAAAATATATCTAGAACTTATTAGAATAGAGAGTTCAAGTATTTCATCCCGTCAAGTAATAGCTGGTTCAGGAATATTCAATTTAGTAAGAACTGCTTCCTCAACGAACACTGGTGGTGCCGGCAGTCCTCCTCCACCAACTGTAGATTCTGCCACGGAAATATCCTCAACTGATATTGGTGGTGACGGCAGTCCTCCTCCTCCAAGTGTAGCTTCTACCACGGAAATAGAAGCCTTTGGAGAGCTCAGGATTCAAGACGAAGTTGAAGACAAAGAGGTGTCAAAATGAGTGTGTTGTTAATTTTCTATTCAGTTTTTGCACATTGTCTAATTTGTTTGCTTTGCCTTGCTCGTCCTCGTTAACTTCAATGTACTACAATTGCATAATTGAAACATTGAAAGAGTACTTAAAGTTTTGTTAGTTATTTCGTGTAATTGGATCGATTAGTCGACCAATTTAATCATGATATAGTATCGAACAAATCGTAGAGTGCGGAGTCGTTAGATTATATCATGATTAATAGGTTCAAGAGTCGTAGTCCATTGCGAGGTCATGGGTCGGAGTCTTTTGCGGGATTAAGGGGCGGAACCCCTTGTGGAGTCCAATAGTACTATTTAAATCGGTTATTGTTGCAAGTAAACGGAATTTTAAAATTCAAAATTTGAACGTATTATTCAAATTTAAAATTGAGATGTTTTTATTTAAAATCACTTTAACCTTATCTACCCTAACCGCAAAACCTATATGTTGGTCGAATTGCTTAATGTATGGATTCTATTCTAGAAACAAAACACATCAAAATATCATTCTCCCCGTTAAAATAAAGATAGTGGATTTTATCCACTTGAAAAAATTTAGAAAACCCCAAAAATATTTCAATTAAAAATTATTTTACAAGTCTTCCGTGAATTATCCCCAAATCTTTAAACACCGTTATCTACAAATTTTCTGGTTTTGAAAGAACGGTTGAAACCAAGAAAGTTTCACTTGAAACCGGGGATGACAAATCATGTAATGAATTTAAGCCGTAATAAATCTGAAAGGTCTCAAAACGTTAAAGCGGATGCGGATAAATCACGTGATTCAACCATTCTATGTACTAGATTAGATCGTTAACTCAGTGAGTGCTTTTAGATCAAAACAATCATTATAGAATCATCATTCACATTATTTTCATCGTTAATAAAAAAAAAATAACATATAAACTAAAAATCACTGTTAGTCTAAAAATCACTGTTAGTCCAGTATGAATATATAGTTTTGCATTTAGTTTTTTACTCTTGATTGTTTGCAATGACAATGGAAATGGCATATTGGGAGAGCAAAGAAAAAGCGTCGAAAGTGACCCAACAATGGCAAGACGATTGGGACGATAACGATATCAATGATAATTTCTCGCTTCAGTTGAGGAGTGAACTCGAGAATAATACCCCTAAGAAATGGTCGATCGATGTTCGCTTCAGCATACTAGTTAAGCTTACACTAAATCTATTCGATATTATTGCTAATATGAGTACCGCATATTCCGCTTCAGTGTATAAGTAAGAACAATCTATCTCCACACTAGTATAATATTATCTATTTTGGGTCCGAAGACCCTCAAAGTTTTTCTTTTGGTCCACTGATCATTCTCATGTTTAACCGAAGTGGAATGAGAGAATTTGGTCGTCATCCTAAAAAATCCTCCTCTCGAACAAAGTACCACTTTAGCCTTATCTCAATTGATGTCCATCCGCCCACTCTAAACAGGTTGGGGCCATGGAGGCACTACGGATGTTGTTGCTTACCTCCTATTAGACCATCATCGTCATATTCCTTAGCGTCACTCCAATCAAATACCGCCGTATTGATACACTTCAATCAAGTCATACTGCTTGAAGAGTCACAGGTAGGGATAACAATGGGCCGTTCGTGGACCGGGTTCGGGCCGGCCCGTCCGAGCCTGCTTTTTGGACACTTGAACTCGAACCCGGCCCAATCCGCTCTCGGGCTTGTATTTTCAAACCCGAGCACGTCCGTTCGTGTCCGTCGGTCAACTCGGCCCGACCAGCGGACATTAATTTTATTTTTTTAAAATTTGTTTTAAATAGATTAATTTATTATATATATTATTGTTATTATATATAAAAAATATTAATTTATATATTTTTTTATAATTTTCGGGCCGGAAAGGGTCGGACACACTAGAAACCCAAACTCGGCCCGATCCGGTTGCGGGTTACAATCTCTTAACCAGGACGCGGCCCGTTCTATGTTTGGGCCGAACAAAACCTGGTCAGGCCGGAACGGGTCGGGCCGGACAACACCCGAATTGTCATGCCTAGCCACAGGCACTCTGAACTTGGATCTCTAGAACAGACCATTCACCTTGAGCATGGCTATTGGTTCATCATGCTCGACTTCTGAGAATTTCATCCACATCGTGTTCTGTCTAGGTATGATGCTTTGATACCATTTGTTAGAAATCACTATGCAATTTATCACAAATGACTCAAGCACATCAAACAAATAAAGAACATACAAGATAGAACACAAGACTTAACGTGGTTCGACAATTGTCTACGTCCACGGACGCCACCAGAGAAAAGAGTTTCACTATGATAGAGAAGTATAACAGATTTCCAGATTAATTTTTGTGTAATCTTAGTAATCTATTTATATGGACTAAATAGACTTATTAGACAACAGGCCCATATACACAAAACTGTTCATGACACCAGATTGTACCAAGAGACAGAGTACACTGTCATGACATTACAGTGTACCATCAAGCACGATACAGTATGGAAACATTATACGGCTCATTCTCAACATATAAAGTAGTCAACACTTAAATAGAAAAAGTGAATATTTCCAAAGAAATATATTGAATGTTGGTTCTTCACTATCAAAAAATATTTCCATTGAGGCGAATACCCTTTCTTCACTATCAACAAAGAAACTTCTCTTCTTCTGACTCATCAAATGCCCCTAAGGCATTCACTCTATATTACCAACACCAATCATGTTTAGGCACTCCATAAACTTTCGAACTGATACTGCCTTGCTCATTATATCTGCTGGATTATCGTGTGTAGAAACTTTTTTCACATTAAAAATTCTATTTGATATTATATCACGAATAAAATTATACCTGACATCTATGTGTTTTGTACGCTCGTGGTACATCTGGTTCCTTGTAAGGTATATTGCGCTTTAACTGTTACAAAACACCTTTGTAGTAGTCTTATCGAAGCTCAAGTCTGCAACCAAACCTTGGAACCATATTGTCTTTTTAGCTGTTTCTTTTAGTGGCATGTACTCTGCCTCTGTTGTAGACAAAGCTACAATAACTTGCAACTGTACTTTCCAACTTATCGCACTCCCAACTAAAGTAAAGAAATATATTGTCAGAGATCTCTTATTATCCATATCACCTGCAAAATTAGAATCAATAAAACCAACCACTAATCCTGCAATATCATTCAACGATCTACCAATATCAATCTCGTTAGAAGTTAAGCCAGCGTTTGCAGTATTCTTAAGATACCGGAATTATCCATTTCATTGTATGCCAGTACTTTATCACCGGGCATCCCATGTACCTGCTAAATACACTAACGGTATGTGAAATATCAAGACGTGTGTATACCATATCATACATTACACTACCAACTGCACTTGAATATGGAACCTTCGACATTTGTTCCAACTCAGCAACGCCCTTGGCCGCTCCTACTGTAGACAACTTAAAATGAGTAGCAAAGGGGATGCTAACTGCCTTAGCATCAAACATGTTGGATCGTTGTAGCACTTTCTCAATATAGCTGCGTTGAGACAAGTGTAATGATCGCACACTTATGTTCCTGATAATCTCCATACTAAGAATTTTCTTTTCTCTACCCAGATCTTTCATCTCAAACTCAGCACTGAGTTGCTTCTATATCTGCACAGTGTGTGACATACTACAAGGAGGAATAAGCATATCATCAATATAAAACAACAAGTAATTATAAGAATCATCTGACAGCTTTTGTTGATACACACAACTGTCATATGGACTCCTCGTGAACCCTTTTGACACCATGAATATATCAAAATGTTTGCACCATTGCATTGGTGACTATTTCAAACCATACAGTGACTTTTTCAATAAACAAACCTTGTCCTCCATATTAGGTTCGATAAATCCCTATGGTTTTCCCGTGTAGATTCTCTCCGCCAATTCATCGTGTACGGAGTCTTCACATCCAACAGCTCAAGTTCTAAATCTTGTAAAACTACCATGGCTAACAAAACTCAAATCAAACAATGTTTCACCACTGGAGAAAACACTTCATTGAAGTTTATTCCATTCTTTTGAGTAAAACCATTAACGACCAGTCTTGCCTTGAATCGAGTTGCCTCAACCCCTGGATTACCTTCTTTTTTCTTGGACACTCATTTTTTTCCTAATACCTTTTGTTCTTTAGGCGAGTCAACAAGCTTCCATGTATGATTTTTATGAAGAGATTCAATATCTTCCCCCTTAGCACCAATCCATCTATCTGCCTTTAAACTCGCTATAGCTTCTTTGTAGCTACTAGCTTCATACATCTCCAACTTCTTCTGTAACTGGCAGAGCATATGCAACTAGATTCGTATACTTTTTTGGAAATATCATATCTTTTCTCTCACTGTCCAGTGCTATGTTATAAGGTTGTTGTTCTTGTTCGGGTGCATAATGCTTTACCTCCTCATTCGAGATTCACCTTAGAACCACCCGAATGATTGAACCTGATAGGAACTGATTCTACTTTAAGCTCCACATGTTTACTCACAACCGATCCCAATTCGACCATTTCTCCTACTTTATTCCGATTGTCTATTGAAGTAAACTCGTTAAAATTCCAATGATTTAACCTGATAGGGACTGATTCTACTTTAAGCTCCACCTGTTTACTCACAACCGATCCCAATTCGACCATTTCTCCTACTTCATTCCGATTGTCTATTGAAGTAAACTCGTTAAAATTCATATCCTTAATGATAAAAAAATCTGGAGACTTTTGAGAGGTACACCATAACCTATATCCCTTCATTCTATTAGAATATCCTAAAAATATTCATCTCTTTGCACTCGACGCAACCTTACAATCTCTCACATGAGCATACGCAAGACAATCAAACACCCTCAACTGCTCGTAATTAGTCGACGATTCAGACCAAATCCATATCCTGGTTAGAACCCTCAAGTGGAGCATCATTGTTAATTTGAAAATTACCTTGTTCTAATGTGACCGAAATGATTGGTATTACAATCAATCTTACGATACCTGAGTATCCCTATTAAATTCTTCATGAATCTGGATTCTTCCTCAAAATAAATATTGTTCCCTTATTCTTCCCTCCTAACTCAACATCCTCTAGAAACTTGGTCGTTGCTGTCTCAAATATTGTACCAGTGAGAGAATCATAAAACTAAAATCCTCTGGAATGTTTGGAATAACCTATGAACAAACAACTAATTGGTTTTGGGTCCAGTTTCTTTTCTTGAGGTTTGTAAGGCCTCGCCTCAGCTGGACAATCTCACACATGCATATGCTTTAAATTGGGTCTACACCCATTTCAAAGCTCATATGGGTCCTCGCAGTAGCCTTGGTGGGTACTCGATTGAGTATATAAGCATCACATTTGATGGCTTCCCCTAGAGAGATAATGATAAAGATTAGTGACTTAGCATGCTCTAACTATATCCCTTAGTGGTCGGTTCCGTCTCTTAGATACACCATTCATGCAGGGTGGACTGGGCATATTGTATGAAAGGACTATTCTACACTTCTCTAGGTACTGTGAAAAGGGTTTTGGATATTATTCTACCGATCCGTCATATCTACTATAGTATTCACCACCACGGTAAGATCCAACCGTCTTAATGCTTTTACCAAGTTGTTTCTCAACCTCAGTCCTAAAAGCTATAAACTTGTCCAAGGCCTCAAGCTTTTCATGAAGAAGATAGAGGTAACCTACACAAGAGTATTCGTCGATGTATGATATAAAGTACTGCTGCCCGTTCCATGATTCCTGTGGAAAGGGTCCACAGATTTCAATATGTATCAAGTCTAGAACTTCCCTCGCTCTATGACCCTAACTTTTTAAAATTTGGTTTGTTTCCCATATTTGACACATATACCGAAGTCAGAGTAATCAAGAGGACCTAATAAACCTTCAAAAACAATCTTATCCATCCTAACTTTGGATATGTGACCTAACCGTTTGTGCCACAATTTAAAAGATCATTCAGATTTAATAATGTTGTTTGTTGTATGTTGTGTGTTCATAGCATTGTTGTGATTATTAATAGTTTTCAACAAATACAAATTATTCTCTTTAATCAAATTTGTATTTCCAACAATCATATTATTTAAATAAAGTGTAAAATAATTGTTTCCCATTAGACAAGAATAACCTTGCAAGTCTAAAATGGGAAAATAAATTAAGTTCCTCGGAAAAGTGGGAACATACATTACATTCTCTAATAATAATACATATTCACTGGACAGTATTAAAGAAAAATCACAAATAGCTAAAATATCACACGAGCTCCCGTCTGCCGTGAAAATGGATCTTTCATCCTCACTTAACAACCTGCTCTTTGACGTACCCTGCAAAGAAACACAGACGTGAGTTGCTGCAGCCGAATTAACCCACTAAGTATTTCTTTTCAAATAAACTATATTATTTTTGAAACAACGAAAGATGTGGTAATACCTATACTTAACAAATAAGCATGGCGTTTGTCACAATCCTTCTTCAGATGTCATTTCTCTTTGCAGTAAAAAGCATCGACCTACAGTCAATTTCTCAGGGTTTTTATTCTTTACCGGACCTTGACTCGGTCCTTTGCCATCTGCCTTACACTTAGGCGCTGTCCGTTTTGCAAATGTAATCATATTAACCTCAGGCAATATATCTTTAAGTTTTTCCTCCTCCTGTGCTGCGTGGGAAATCAACTCATTGATATTCTACTTTTCTTGCATGCAGTTATAGGTGGAATGGAAATACTTAAACCGGTCTAGCCAACGTGAACCCCACTATGTATTCCCGAGGTAAGTTAAACCGATTTCCTTTAAATTTTGGCCAATCATTGACATTTCCATACTGTGTTCTTGAATTTTAACTTTGTCATTATATTTTTTGGTAGCTAGCTTGATGAGCAAACATTTTATCTCTACATTTTCATTTTTTGCAAAGGCTTTATCAACTTCCGCGAGAAAGACCAAGACAGTAGTAACACCTTTAGGGACAACCATACGTAATGCTACTTGTATCCCTTGTAACAAGAGAGACATGCATAACTTATTTGACTTCTCCCACCGATTTCATCTACTTAAAAATTAAAATCAACACAATGACCATTTTCAATAATTTTCTTACGTTCATGATTAATTTAAACTCAAACGTGAACCTTCTGGAGGGTTGATAATATTTGAATTTAAATTTAATACCCGAACCTTTCAAAGCCTATGATCCGTAAGAAAATTAAATTTTAACCTTCTGGAGGGCCGATTGAAGTATATCCATTAGTTTCACCTACCGGTCTATAAAACCTCAGTCATGCATCATTATTTAAACATTCAAGAATATTCAATTTAATTAAAAAATAAACATACAATAATTAGCGTTCCAGACACACTATATTTGTGAAATAAATCATCTTACATATTTTAAATTAATTAATTAAAATAAACAAATTCCCCTATGAATAGTATTTTCAAAAAACATTATTCATCATCCGACAATTAATGTTCATCACTGAAAAGAAAAACAGATTTCATAACCTTTCTTGTTGAATAACGTTTATGATGAATAATGGTTTTGATGAATAGTGGTTTTTAAGATCATTATTCATCCTCCAAAAATATCATTCACACAATATTCACATTTCGAAAAAATAATATTCACAATACTCCTACTACTGCATCGCGACAACACTCCTACTAGTATTCACAACACTCCTACTAGTATTCACAACACTCCTATTATTTGAAATCGCATAAAATATAATATAACAAAACGCGGAAAATAAATTAGAAACCAGTTTCTAGATTTACCTAATGAATAAACAAAACCAAGAATATTCAAAGATTTGTCTGTAGCTTTTCATATAGTATTCTTTTGTCCCTTTGCGTTATTCACCGATTTGTTTATGAAATTGAGAAAACTGCATAATAGAATTAGTGAAGAAATAAAAGGTTTCCAGACACTGAAGGAAGCGACCGTATTTGTGATTAGGGTTTAGGATGATGAAATGCATAAACCTAGACCCTTATTTATAACATTTACAATGTGAAGCCCAACATTGTAAATACCATCATTTATTGTTTCCTTGTGTCAGGGGACCATAACCCGATAAATTGATAATTCAATTTATATCATGATTTATCAATTCAACCTTAAGTGTTGAGATTTGAGCTTTCTTCAGCACAATGCCCAAATTCAATTTGGTTACCACACTTTAGTCCATAATACATTTTCAGCCATAAGTCCAATTTAGTTAATTAAATATTTAAACTTATTTAGTGGTATGAGGAGGATCTATAGTTAACAAATTATTCAATGTGTTTGGGTTAGTGTGGATAATTTTCTCACTAATGATGTAGCCTAGAAATTTACCGGATCGGACATCGAATGTACATTTTTCAGGATTCAATTTTAGGTTGATGGATTCCAAGTTAGAAAAAGTTTCTTGGAGGTGAAGTATATGATCCTCCTCCCTTGGGATTTTTACCATCATGTCATCAATATAAACTTCCACATTTCTTTTGATCTTACTGACAAATATTTTATTGACCAACGTTGGTAAGTGGGCCTAGCATTCTTTAACCCAAAATGCATTACCTTGTAACATAAAGCCTCCTATTAGTGATGAATGTGGCATGGTCCTAGTTATTCGAATCCATTTGTATTTGATGGTAACCAACAAAAGCAACCATAAAAAATAATAATTTATTTCCTAAAGTAGAATCTACCAGATGATCTATTCGAGGAATTGGGAAAGGGTCATTAGGATAAGCCCTATAAAAATATGTGAAATCAATACACATCCAACATTTATCTTTCTTATTTTTGACAAGTACCAGATTCGCAGTCCAAATTGGATATTGGGTTTCTCGAATGTGCCCCACCTTGGTCAATTTATCCACTCCTTGAATTATGGATTCAGATTTCTCTTTAAAGAAAGCCCTCATTCTTTTTACTACTGGACCTGCATCGGATCGTACAGACAGTTTGTGGCAAATGATATTTTCTGGCGCATTAGTTACATCCTCATTGCACCAAAGAATTTTTTTTATATTTTTTAATAAGAAAGATAGCAATATTTCCTTCAATACTAATGGTATTTTAGTTCCAATTTGGAGATTCTTCCCTTCTGCCAGGCTATGTAACTCAACCTCTTCTACTGGAATAATAACACTATGAGTCTCTCTTGGATGATCAATCTTGTTTGGATATGAAGATGACTTTAATATTCTTTTTTACTTATCATAATTTACAGTGATTTAGGAGCAAAAGTTGTGGCATAACATTCCTTAGCCAATTTTTGGCTACTTCGAACTACTCCTACTCGACTCCAAACTATATATTTCAAGCATTGGTGAACTGTCAACCCAACAACATGCATCCTTGATAATCAAGATCTACCAAAAATGAATTGTATAAGGCCAGACAATTCACTACCACAAACAGAACCATTATTATTTTTTCAAATCGTCATTTGCCTAACAATACCTCACCTTCAAATTCTCCAATGACATCAGCAACGTTTCCAATAAATCCTACTATAATTCTATTTGACCATTGGATAACCGAAGATTTGTTCATCTATTAATAAGTGGATAGAAATAAGGCATGGCCGAGTTACCCGTGTTAATCAAAATTCTACGGATCTCAATGCCTTCAACATATTCCCCTATTACCACAACATTCTCATGTAGCCCTCTAACCTCCCTTAAATCATCTTCGTCAAATACTATAAAATGAGGAGGGATCTGGTAGAGGTGAGTAGATAGTTTTCCCTTCAATTGCATAGTTAAACTCACCACGTGATTTTTTCTAGAAGAATTTGGTGATTATGTCATTCTTTCTCCCCAAAAATAGTTATACGGTTTGGAAACATTTCCAACACTTTCTGTCACTCTATTGATTCAATTATGATCCGAATTAGGATCCAAGTACTCTGAATTCATATCAAATTGTTCAATAATTACCATCGTACTCTATTTTTTAGATGCTTTTGTATTTTATGTTTGGACATTGGGAGATGGAGCTTGAGCCCCGCGTGTACTAGGTTGTGCCCTAGTGCTCATTTTCCTATTACCGCTTGCGATTTAATAAAAATTGTCAGTTTTCAATTTTTTATCAATGCTTGTATATCTTATTTTAGGGTTAATACAATCCTTAGTATTATGTCTCATATCGTTGTGGTATCTACAAAACCGTGTATTTTAATTCTTCCTTGGAGTTTGAATAGGTGATGGCCTTCAAAATTACACAACATTTTTGGCACTTTTATATATGGTGGTCATATTTTCAATTAGTTTTGCATAATAATAAGGTTGGACCGAATGATTCCCTATTGGCCTAGACTGTTGACCCTGATTCGACTAATTTTGTCTGGGTTGATGAGAACTTTTTCATTATATCTTAGCATGTTTGTTGACTATAGCATGTGATTGATTACTACCTTGTGTGAAAGAAGTTGTGGGGGCAGGCTTACACTGATGAGGTTGCCTTTATCTTTTCATTTTCTCCACAATAATGTTTTGTCCAACCTGGTTTAACAATCCCCCCCCCCCCACGTCATCGCTTTCTATGTAGTTACCGAATGAGCCAATTCACCAGTCAACCATCCTTATTGCAATGAAGTTATAGCCACTTGTTTGAAACAATCTCCTAATCTATTTTTAGTATTCACAAAATGACTAATGTAGTCCAATGGGAATTAGGCAAGGAGAGTATACCAAGGATTTGGACTCAGCTGGCGTGGATAAAGTTTAATCATGTGAAACTACCTCACAATTTCTGGATCCAATGGGAATCTAAGCCCCTAACTGAATAGCTCAGTGTAAATGACGATCTCGTTGAGCTTGCAGTCCATTGGAGTTTCCGGTGTGATTGGGATTCTCACCTTCACTGATTCTGGGATCCCCCATTTGGTTCGGATCCGGCCCACCTCGGCGGTGTGAGTGTAGACATAATTGATGTTTTGCATGGCCAACAGATACTTTACATTAACCTTCTGAAAGTAAGGTCCCACCTTGCCTTCCAAGCTCTCTGGTAGCTCCGGATGAGCCCTTCCCACTTTAACTTTGCCCTTTCCTTTTTTGTCAGAGGCAGCATCCTCAGTTTGTCTAGAGGCTTCAGTCTCGAGAGGGCCCTCTTCGATGCTATCTTCCATTACTTCTTCCATCATTGTGGAAGGTTTGTCAGTTGTTGAGGATGGAAGATTGTCAGCTTGTGGGTCCGTGGTCGGTCCGGATGGCTGAGCACCAGTTTCTTCTAGAGGTCTGGTGTCTGGTTGGGGCCTGTGATCTGGAGTGCTTGTCTCTTTGGGCTATAATAGATATCTCCGATCTAGAGGCTTTCTCTTTGGATGCAGACTTAGAGGCCCCCGTTTTGGAGGACTTTTGTTGTGAGCCAGTTGCTTGGCATTTTACCAAACGTGTTGTCCGGCGAGGGTTGGTTTCCTTTGGGGATTATTCAACGTCAGATCCCATGAAGATAAATGGAGAAGGTTTCCTTACACTTGATACCTCTTTCTCTTGAGAAGTCGAAGGTTGAGACTCCTGAACCGAGGATCCTGACGGGATTAGCGAGAGGTTTGGCGTGAATAAACGTTTAGGTTTTGTGCTTTTGTTAGAAGACGATCCTTGATCAGCTTCTAAAGATGGAGTATCAGACTTATTGCTTGGAGAGACTGGAAGCCCAGCAGGAATGCGTCTCTCTCGTTCGATTTTTTTCGCTTTCTCTAGTTCAGAAAAAGATTCAACCAACCACCTTTCACAAGAGCGTTTCTCGCTGTGAACATAAAACTATCCAAAAGAGGTTTTGAAAGAAAAGGTGAAAAGCTATGAGAAAATAAATTGTGAAGTGGTGAAGATGGTGAAACAGTAAAGAAAAAATCTATTGATACCTAGGAGAAGACAAAAAGAATTAGGTAATGATTGAAAACGGCGCTGACGTAAGAATCATTAAAAGCAGGAGTTACTTTTCAGGCTTAGTGGGAACTCCGTTATTAGGAGAAAACGACTGGTAGGACGAATCAAAATACGACACGTGTCCCACGATCCAAAGAAAAACTCTTCGAATTCTGAGAAGAAATCAGTTATGATAAACCTCGAACCAAACATATAAATGGGCCGGAAAATGTTGTTAATGACTAAATGAGTTTTTTAGTCCTGCCAAAGACCTTTGACAAAGCTTTAAAACGGGCTAATGGTGAGTCCGGATTTATTCACCACCACTCACTGAGAAAACCAAATAGGGATAATTCGGACAATAAACGCCCACTGAACTATTCGGACAGGACAAACATATTAAAACACTAAACACCTTTTGACTAATCTAGGTGCTTATCTACTTAAGAACTAATGGGTCTTTTAACTCGACTCAGTTTCATAACTTGACCCGAAAGCCCATGGGTCCATAATTAAGGGTATAAATGCCCAACCACTTTCATTAATAAGGGTAATGGACATTTAATACAATCAGACAACTTAAATCTCTCACTACAAAACACCCAAACATCTAATACCTTCGAAACTCTAAAAAACACTTGAGAAAATTACCCTGAATTTAAAATAAACCACACCAGATATGGAGCCAAAGCATGAACCTGCTCCAACAGTTCGCAAAACTATTGAAATTTTGAAATTTGATTTACGTATGGAGGAAAGTAGATAAAACGATCAAACTCCGGTGCAGCAAGGTCATTCTGACATTGAATATCGGATGAATCAATTGTCGAATAAAATAACAGCGTTGAATGATAAATATATTCAACGAGATGAACAGATGCAGTCAAGTAGGCTAAGATTTGAGGTACGAAAAGTTGAGGAGAAAAATGAAATGTTAAATCAATCTGATCAATCGTATACAACTCATCAAATTCGAGGCGATCGAAAGAAAGCACATTTTGAGTCTAATAAAGAACATCGAACTTCACAAAAAGAAAAGAAAGATACATTTAGATATATCACTTTTAGTGATGAGTATGATAACTCGGAATCTGAGGGAGGATTGTTTAAGTAGAGGAAGTACCGAAGCTCTTCAAAAGGAGAAAGAAGTCGGCATCGGAAATCCCACAAAGAATATAAATTAAAGAGAGATAGTGAACCTCGTCATATGGTATGAAGGGAACACATCTAAAAAATACACAAATGTTGTAGATTAGAGTTTGTATGTTGTTATAGGAACCAAAGGAGATGACCAGTATGTGGATGGAGTAGATTAGAGAAATTCTCCTTTAACTGCTGAGATTAGGTCTATTTCTCTTCCAAGCGTTCTGATATCTCTAAGGTTAAAAGGTTTGTTAGGACACAAGACCCTGATGATGATATTGAAAATTTCAAGAACTATATGATGAACTTCAAAGTTGATGATAGGTTGGTGCACAGAGCATTTTCTTAGATTTTCAAGGGCACTGCATTAAAGTGGTATAATAGAATTCCGAGGGGATCTATTACCAACTTTAAAGATGTTTATACAACTATTCGATGATAGTTTATGGAAAGCAAAGAAATACGTGCTAATGATGATACAATAATATAGTGTAAGCCAGTTGTGGGAGAAAAGTTGAAAGATTATACGAGGCTTTTTGTATTATCAAAAGCGGGGTTGGATGATTGTGAAGAGTTGGTTGTTATGGTTGCTTTTAGACAACGGTTTTTACTACGAGATCTGATAAAAGAAACAAAAAAAAATAGAGTATTAACTTTTGGAGCCTTAATGGCTCAAGTAGAAGATCATATTAAAGTGGAGGAGTCCACTAAAGTTCGAGGTTGGCCTGACCCTATACAGAAAACATCAGGGCAAGGAACTATTAATCATGGTTATTATGCACCTCCTCGTCCGAGGACGAACAACATTCTACCTCCTCGAACAGGAGGGGTTCATTTTCAAACAACAACAAATGATCAATATTATAGACCAAACTCAAACCAGTGGATAAGGTGAGGGTATTATGTTGACTTGACTGAGAATTCAGCTACTATTTTTTAGAAGTCTAAAGGTCATGTAAGTTTTAGAAAGACAGCTCCAATAAACAGACCAGAGAGGAGCCCAACAATAGATTATGTAAGTATCATAACAATATAAGGCATGACACTGCAGATTGTATAACATTGAAGAAGGAAATATAAGTTTTAATAAAAAATGGAAAATTAGTTGCGTTTGTTAAACAGAAAAGTAGTGGAAAACAATTTGAGCACGTCAACACAACATATTGCTAATCCAAATTCGAAGAAAGAGAGTATATTGATGCTCCTTATGTGGTACTGGAGCGTATAAAACTGGGTACATATCGCTTTCATGATGAACATAGGAGGTTACTTCAACATCATTGGAATATACAACATTTGAAATTACACTGAGAGTAATTTTCTCTTTTGATACTTTTTGAATAACTGAGATACTCTTTCTTCTCCTGTTGGTCCATAAAGGTTTTAACGAGGTTTTATGTATATATTCAGGGATATTAATAAAATTCTTGTTTAACCAATGGTTGTTTTAAATACAAAAATTTAAATTATCTTGGTAACTACTCAAAGACTGACCATCTTTGAAGCTATTGACTAAGAGTAACTATTTTGAATCGAAGTGTTATATATTGTTTAAAAAGAACTGTTTGAAAAAACAACCATATTTGAGGTGCTAATGTTCTCTAAGCGCACTAGTTGTATTCGAGGTGCTAATATTCTCTAAACGCACTATTTGTGTTCAAGGTACTAAGTTTCTTTAAACGCACTACTTATGTGCAAGGTGTTATACGTTATTAAAATGCACTATTTTTATTTGAAGTATTACAAACTCATTTAGATGTTATATTGGGATTCAAAGTGATAATGAATTACTCATGAAATAAAAAAAAAGTATTCATGATAAGATAAAAGTTTGCAAATCAATTTAGAATGAAGAAAATATTTGTTCATTGAAGTAAATTTTGCAATCTTACAAAAACATGGGTTTAAATGCCAAGTGGTTAAGCATTCACAAAATATGAGGCATCAACAATAAATGATTGCTTCATAGCACAAAAACAAAACAACAGTCAATCATCTTCTTCAGAGTTATCTTCAGATGAATTTTCTTGATGCTCATAGACATTTTCATCTTCTTCTGAGTCAGTTTCTTCCAAGGAGTCAGGTGGTATAGCTTTAAAGGCTTCACTATGACGATTTTCCACGGGGACTAATTCTCAAAAGCTTGACAAATTTGCTTTTGGGAATGTTGCATTGAATTTGCGGAGCAAAGTGATTGTTTTTTGCTTATCATCATTCTTAATCGCAGTAAGGGTGTCCTGTCCACATTGAGTTTTGGAAGCTTTTACAGTGATTTATTTTTCTCCTTCGAATGTCGTCTTGAGTGCTGCCATTTCTTCAGTCAATTTCTTTTTTTCTTGTTCACTCTTGTTCAGAGACTCTTGAAGAGAGGAGTACGTTTTCTTCTCCTTGGATATCTTCTTTGCGTGTTTGTGTTTAAATTCATCCATCTCAGCCTGATAGGATGTCTGTAGCTCGATTGGTTTTTATCATGCACAGAGCACTCATACGAAATTTGAGGTGGATGGCTCCTTTTATAAATTCCGACATGTCATCCTAGAACACGTAGAACTTTTCCACAATATGTCTCCCAAAGATTTCCCTCATCTTCTTTTCTCCATCAGCTACGTTTTTTTCCATTGGACCATATCCTTAGCCATAATTTCCTAATGGTTTCGAGCAGAGTCTAGTTCTGTGTACAACGTTTTTGCTGCAACTCCAAGGTTAGCAAATGGTTGCAGTGCAAGTGCAACTTCTTCAGATGGATCTTCGATAGGAATGGTACGAGATTGGTTGTAAATCATGAGAGCGGAAGATAAGGCAGCTAGAGGAAGATTTGAATTCATAATTTCATGTAAAAGAGAAGCAGTAACCTGATGACCAATCTGTTGAAGTTGTTCTAAGATCTGTTGGACCATCAGACCCATATCTTGGTAGAGGTCTTGAATTTCTTTTGCACTAATGGGCTCTTCAGAAATGAAGTTGTCATCTCCTTAGTGATCTTCCACTGCATTTTCTTTAGCTTCGAAGTGAGGCACTTCTGAGGGAGCTTCAGTATTCTTCTCTGCTCTATTAGAAGGAGGAGTTTGTGAGGTGCTCTTTTTATTTTTGAAGGTCGCGGTCTTTTTTATTTGTTGAGAAGTCTCAGCCTCGAATCATTCTTTTATAGTTTGAAGACTAACTTTGTTTTCCTTCCTATTGCTTTTTCTCTCTCTCTTCTTGAAGATCGTACCTGATGAAGAGCTAGCACCAACAGTACTCTTAAAAGTAGCTATTTTTTAGCCTTTTGTTAGGGAAAATTCATAAGTTTTTATCTCATTTCACAATATAAAATAAAGAGAAGTAAAGGATATGAAGAGAAATAGACTATAGAGAGAGAAAGTCAAATTACTATAGTAGTTAATCCCAAAAGTGTTAGAAATTTATTAGCTCAGCCTTGGCCTTTATATAAAGGCATAAAGACTTAGTTTTAACTAAAACGGTTACAAAATAGGATTAATTGCATATTAGTCCATTATTAAAACAAAAAGTTTTAATTCTCTCCCATGATTATACAATATATCACAAGAGGTTTTATTCATTTATATTCTATGTAAGCCATTGTTGCCAAAGAATGAACAAACGTATTGTTTCCTCGAACAATATGTTCTACAATAACATGATCAAATAGAGCAAACATGATCAAATAGAGCAATAAAATTTCGAAGCTCCCGGAGATATAAAATTAAATGATCCATTTTTTCTTTGGAAATTCCAGCTACTTGATTTCCTACTAACTAAGAATCTATTTCTAAATGATATTAGGTTACCCTCCAAATATTCGCAGGCCTTAGACCAGCCAATGCAGCTTCATATTCAGCTTCGTTGTTTGATGCATGAAAGCCAAATTTTAAAGACTGAAACATTGTTACCTCGGGTAGAGCGACCAACTGCACTCCAGCACTACATCCTAAAATACTAGAACCCCCATCAGTTGAATAATCCACATCGATTTGTTTGGTCATCCTCCTAGAAATATCAGGGCGTTGTAAAACATTTTTCAATGGGAATAAACTTAGAACCTCAATAGTATAAGCTTGAAAATAAGGGTGCGTCGTTTTAGAAGCTACTACTAAAGCCAAAGCCAATTTTTTAAGCTTCAAGTACCTTTTTTATGCTGATACCAAACTTTTACTGACATAATAAACCAGCATCTTCACTTACTAATACAATACTTACTGCAAAATCTGATACGCAATGTATAAAGAGAGTTGCACTCCAGTTCGAGGCTTCGAAAGTATCTATGGTGAAGTAATACTTCTTCGATATCTAAAAACACTACTTCACAGTCCGAAGTCCATTCGAAGTCCTTTGGTCTGCTTAATACCTGAAAGAAAGGGAAATATTTATCAAAAAATCTTGAAATAAATCTGTTAAGAGTTGCTAACCTCTCTATTAAAATTTTGACTTTTTTGATAGTCCGAGGAGATCTCATTGATACTACAACTTGTATCTGTTCTGGGTCAGCTTCTATTCCTTTTTCACTAATAACATAACCCCAAAACGTCCCTGATCGAACTCCAAAAGTACACTTCTCAGGATTTGATTTTAGCCTAATTGCCGTTAAATTCAAAAAAGTCTCCTCTAAAGTGTGCATCATCTGTTAAGCTTTTAACCACCATGTCATCAATATACACCTCCATGTTCTTCGGATCGGATAGGCAAATGTGTTATTCATTAATCTCTGATATGTAGCTCTAGTATTCTTTAATCTAAAGGGCATAACCCTATAACAATACAAGCCTCAATTTATGATAAAGGTGGTACTCTATTGATCTTTTGATCCAACAAAATTTGATTATATCCTGCAAATGCATCCATAAAGGTCAAGATTTTATTTCTTGAAATAGAATGAATCTTGGTCTATTAGAGGAACGGGAAACGGGTCTTTAAGGCAAGCTCGATTCTGATCTGTGAAGTCTACACACATTCTCCATTTCCCATTCTTCTATTTAACCACTATTGGGTTTTCTATCCATAAAGGATATAATAACTCTCTTATATATACAACATTTTATATTGATCCACATCGGGAACAATTGCTTATGATTTTTCAAAAGAAAATGCATGCTTTTTTGCATAACAAGTTTAACCTTCAAATTTATCGCTAAGCTATGGAAAATCACCTCGATTGGAACTATTATTACATCTTTTGTTTTCCAAACAAAAACATCTAAATTGTGAGACAAAAATTACAATAGCTGCTAACACAAAATTGGGGTTAGTAAAGTTCCTATTTGAATTACTTTTCCTTCAAGAAGAGCTTATTCCTTGATATTTTCTCGGATCGTCAACTCCTTCGATTGTCGAGGTCAACCCACATGGTTTCTATTCAGACATTTTATCACCATGGCTAGTCGGCCGAATTTAAAAAGCTGTGGTATAACACTCTCTAACAACCTTTTGATCACTTCAGACGACCCCCACTCGATCTCCGATGACATACTTAAAACATTGGTGGACTGTTGACACAACTACATACATCGTCGATAGTCAAGATCCCAAAAATGGCATTGTAGCTTGTTAGATAATCCACAACCATGAACAACACCTGAACCTTCTTTCTGAAAGGTCCCTTTCCCAGACTCACCTCTCCCTCGAATTCCCCAATTACTTGCACCGTCACTCTAGTAAAACCAATGATAGTACATTATGATTAGGAAACTCGATGAGGGTTTCACCTTCTATCATAAGTTTTCTTGAAAAGAACGTTAGCATAGCTTCATAATCTATCAGCACGCGTCGGATTTCGAGGCCAACAACCTCTGCTCAATAACCACTGCATCCTCCTGTGGTCTTGCAGTGCTTCTTAAATCATCTTCATCAAAAAGAATAAAGGAAATGTCTCTTTTACCATACAGATGAGTAGACATCTTTCCCTCTATCTGACTAGCTAGACTACTACATGTCTTTTCTTGGAACTGTGAATATTACCAGTCATAGTTTCACCCCTAAAATTTACCAAGGACTCAAAATTCGCACAAAGACTTCATACATGGCCTTGGTTCACCGACTCCTCTAATGGTATTAAAAACAATCGGTCTGGATCTAAATATTCTGAAGCTGCATTAAAATTATCAACCTTTGAGTCCAAAATCATCAAATATTTAACATATGTATTTGGATTTGTTGTCTGTGAAATTGATGCGATAGGGATCTTTGACACATTGCTCTGCCCTTTTACATAGGCCAACAACTTCTCGTTCTCAATCAGAGTCTGTACTTTATTTTTTAACGCAATACAGTCTACAGTATCATGTCTGATGGCGTTCTGATACTTGCAAAACCTATTATTTCGCTCTTCCATTTGCCTATTTATCAGGGTACGCTTCTTAAAGCTGACATACCCCTTAGCTTTTTCATATATTGTAGCAACATTCTCAGTTAGATCGACATAATACGCAAGCCTTACTCATTGATTCGGCTTTTATATATGAAATTGGTACTCTTTTGCTTGGTTTGAATATCCTCAGTTCGAGGAGGTAAGTTGTTGTTCCTTGGACGTGCCGGTTGGGCCGAATTCAAAGATTGCCTCTGATTATTTGGCACCTGTCCAGTACTCTTTTGACCATTTTTAACTACGCCTCGAACTTTGGTCGACTATTTAACTTTGATTTGGTCCTCCACTTTATCGTTCTTGGCAAAACATTTCTCTACCTCTTCGAGAAACATTTTCGCATTGGTGATCTAAGGTGGAACTGCACCTTGGAATGCTAATATAATTTCTTGCTTCATGATCCCTAGAGTTATCTTGTTCGACTTTTCCCACGCCTCTGACTCTTTCTTCTCTGTAGGAGAACTGTCATCAGTTAGAGGTTTAGGTTTATCGACCCTTAATGCTAATTCGAATCATGGCACATCAAGTGCAGCAACATATCTTATTTTCACAGCTCAAAGTTGCTCCTATTAAGTATGAGTGCTTTTTTGCTTTCCGGGTTATAGAGATACGAATTTGCTAACATAACAAATAACAAATAGCCAAAAACATCACTTAACATATAATCTCCATAGTATTTAACAAATAAACATAGCATAATAAACCATACTCTTATAACATCAATAAGATACCTTTGGGCAAGCATATTAATTTGTATATGTATGAGTTTGAGCATAATTAATGTTGATTCTATTAATTGACTTAAGTAAGAAAATCTTCCTTTGTGCCAATTTTCCTAGTTCAATTTTCTTCATAACCAATTCAAAAATAATTATCTCGTGTCTAAGATTAACTATGTCAAACCTTAAACTTCATTTGGACCGATTAGAGTTTACATACTTGTCAATCTTATATTTGTCAGAACTCTAAAATAATTAATTCACCAATAGGGATCTTTTGACGATATATTGGATCATTAATTATTTATCCAAATTCGGACAACTTAAAACATGCTAATTATTCTGAAACATACTATACGACTATATATTCACCTAATGTTCAAACTATTTTGTAGTCTATGTATAAATTTAATCAATTTAATCTACACCTTAAATTTAATATATTATAATATATCTGTAATTATATTAGGTATATAATTCTTAATATATATTATAATATAATACTTATATATATAATACAATATCTTTATATATATATATAAAACAAACTTTAATTATATAATATAATATAATCCTGATTTATATACAATAATATTATATATACTTAATGTGCAATAATTTTCCAATTATAACTATTGCACACCTTAAATACAGATGCATTGCAATCAATCATGCATAACGACGGCAACTGCTCTCCTAGGTAGCAGTGGCAAATGGGTCTGGAACCGCGTGAAAAAACTGGGACCTGTTAGTAACCTGGTGGATAATCTACGAACCTGGCCCGTTACACTTGTAACCCGGCAGACCTGTAACCCGATAGACCTGTTTACCTGTTAGACTTGCATAAGCAGTAACTCGACAGACCTGCAACCCGGCAGACCTACAACCCGGCAGACCTACAACCTGTTGTAATTATTTTATAAACTAAAATCATATCTTAAGTTATATTTAAAAATATTTTTATAATGTATATCATTATAAATTTATTATTATATTTTGGTTAGTATTAATTTGTTTTGGTTATTAATATTTTAAGTGGTTGTAATTATTTTATAAACCAAAATTTTAAATATTACTTTTAAAGTTATAATATTAATACATTTTGAATATTATTATTATGTTTTGGTTTTAAATATTAGAAGTGTTGATATTATCTTATAAAGCAAAACCATATCTTATAATGTTAAAATATTACAAAGTTTATGGTTATAATTTTAATATTACATTTTAAATATTATTATTGTGATTTGGTTATAAATATTACAAGTGTATTTATTATTTTTCAAACCAAAATCATATTTTATCATGGTAAAATATTATAAGTTACATTGTTATAATTTTATTATTACATTTTGATTATTATTGTGATTTTGATTTAAATAGTACAAGTGTTGTTATTATTATTTTTTTACAAAAATCATATCTTATAATTATTTGATAGTACAATTGTTGTTATTATAATAAATGGTAAACAAGTATCAGAAAAACGCAAACAGAACGTATCAGAGGTTAGTAAACAATGCATTCGAGAGGCAGATTGGGAGGAACGTGGAAGTCTACATTGACGACATGCTCGTCAAAAGTGAAACCGACGATAATCATCTTGCTGATTTCAAAGAAACCTTCGACAACCTAAGGGATATAAACCTCAAATTGAACCCGGAGAAATGCTCTTTTGGCATTCGATTATGAAAGTTTTTAGGTTTCTTGGTTACCAAAAGATGGATTGAAGCGAACCCGACCAAGTTGCAGACTTTGGCTAACATGTCACTTCCGAGGGGTGTCAAAGAAGTTCAGATACTGACCGGGCGTTCGGCATCGTTAAATCGATTTATCTCCCGTTCCTCTGACAAGTGTGCACTACTTTTTTCAGGTTTTAAGAAACGCAAAATCTTTCGCTTGGACATCAGCCTGCGACGAGGCTTTGGTGGGGATAAAAAATTACTTGTCGTCCTCGAACCTTTTAACAAAGCCTCTGAAGGGAAAAATTTTGTTTTTATATATAGCGGTTCCTGATTATGCGGTGAGTGCAGTTCTGGTTAGCGAGTTAGGGGTTGCTCCTAAAGGGGTTTATTTTGTGAGCAAAAGTTTGTTAGATGCATAAACAAGATATCTGAAGCTTGAAAAGATAGCGTTGGCCCTGGTTACCACGTCGCGAAAGATGGGACCATACTTTCAGGCTCATTCGATAGTCGTCAGAACATCATTTCCTCTCAAGTACGTACTACAACGGCCAGACATATCTGGACGAATGTCCAAATGGTCGGTCGAATTGGGCGATTTCGATATCGATTTTGAGCCACGAACGGCCATAAAAGGCCAAGATTTAGTTGATTTCTTGGTAGAGTTTCATTCGAGCCGACCAGAAGAAGTGGAATACCACGAGGATAATAGGCAAGAGGAATGGATAGTCCGAACCGATGGAGGGTCACATGTCAGCGGATGCGGGGCGGGCGTACAGATAACCACACATTCAGGAATAATGATGCACCAAGCAATCCGTTTCGGTTTCACCATATCCAATAATGTGGTTGAATACGAAGCCGCGCTAGCTTGTTTAATATTGGCACAAGTGTGTGGAGCCAGACATATGCGTCTCATTAGTGATTCTCAGTTACTAATAAACCAATCTTCGGGTGCATCAGAAGCCATAAAAGAGCATCTGGTTCAGTATCTTCCTGCGTTGCGCTTATTGGCTGCATATTTTACCAAAGTAACTTACGAACATGTTTCCAGGGCTGAAAACATGATCGTGGACTCCCTTGCATCAGCGTCTTACTCAAACCACTACCCGTGGATAATAACTCAGGAAAATCCTTCAATTATTAAGAGGACAGAGCTCGAAAACCGACCCGAAATCTCTTATGAGATATCTTCGATATCCTTGTCGGACTGGAGAAGAGATATTATAAAATTTCTAGCAGAAGGTTCATTACCAGAAAGCAGGATGTCGGCAAGAAAAGGGAAAAACAAAGCGTGGGGTATGTGCTCCAAGGAGACGTTCTTTTATTAGAAATCTTTTAGCAGACCTTTACTGAGATGTTTGGGAACGAACGAATCAAAAATAATTTTGTCTGAGATTCACGAAAGAGAAGGAGCCTCTCTCTGCGGCTTTAAAGCTTTGATAAGGAGATTTTTCCTTGCAGGTTTTTATTGGCCGACCGTAACAGTCGATGCGAAGGGTATAGTGAAAACTTGCGATACTTGTCAAAGGTTCGCAAACGTAATACATATGCCCGTTGTTTCCCTAGAATCAATTTCAGAAGGCCTTCCTTTTGACCGATGGGGAATCGATCTGGTAGGACCATTACCAATGGCATCTGGCGGAAGGCAGATGATAGTAGTTGTAGTGGATTATTTCTCTAAATGGGTAGAGGTCGAGCCGTTATCTAGGACAAAGACTAAAGATATTATCAGATTCATTTGGTCAAACATTTGCTGTTGATATAGGGTTCCGGAGAGGCTCAGAATGGACAATCGACCGTAGTTTGATAGCAATGAAATAAAGACTTTTTACTCGACCCATAGAATCATGCAATGTTTTTCGGTTTCTTTCCACCTGCAGGTGAACGGACAGGTCAAGGTCACAAATTGGACTATTATAGACGGACTCAAGAAAAACTTTGAAGGAAAATATGGAAAATGGCCGGAATATTTGCAAGAAGTACTTTGCACCTACCGCACAACTCCCTGAACAGCACCTCAAGAGTGACCTTATGCCATGCTTTACGGAATGGATGTGGTAAACCCTGCCAAGACAATTTTCCCATCTTTTAGGGTTGGGAACTATCACGAGAGAAAGAATGCGGACGAAAGACTTTTGGCTCTTGATTTGATAGAAGAGAAGCAAAATCGAGCTCAGTTAAATTCACTACAATACCAGAACCTAATGAGGAGCCGATATACGTCGAGAGTTCGCCGACGAGAGTTCAAAGTCGGAGATATGGTTTTGAGAAGAGTTTTTCTGCATACTAAGGAGAAAAGCCTCTGTAAGCTTGCTGCAAATTGGGAAGGCCCATATCAAGTGGTGGAAAAAGTCAAGAACGACACGTACAGTCTCTAAGACAAGCATGGGCGCCTCTTGAGGCTCTCCTGGAATATTGAACATTTAAAGATTTATCTGGATTAAATTTTTAGTTTATGTATGATTAATTAGAACTATATAAAAACGCTTGATTGGGGATGCACATTTTCCTACCTTGGTGGCGCGTGGAGGTTTTGTTCAATCTACCTTTTTTGCCTTTAAAATTTGGAGATTATATTAAAGGAAAGTCCATCAGCTGACGAGCTGATAGACATAATCCTCGAGTTCAGTAATCCGCACTTTTCAATTGATAAATTGATCTACATATTATACAGAATCTTAACTGGTTTTTCAGTTTTTAACTGATCTACGAATTCTTCCGACCCAGAACGGAAATTTTCAATTGAAAAATTAATCTACATATTGTATCGAACCTTAACTGGTTTTTCAGTATTTAACTGATCTACGAATTATCCCGATCCAAAAGGGGAAAATTTCAATTGCTAAATTGATCTACAAGTTAACCCGATTCAAAATGGAAATTTTTGGTGGACAAAGCAATCTACATATTATCCGGTCCTTTTTAAACGGAGAACAAACAGTTACAAAACAAACAACTTTTCAGTTCCTTCAGCAATGATGCCTCCGCGGGCAAATATTGCAGAAAGCTATTAAAAAAAAACACAAATTTATCAAGTCAATGAGTACTGAATAATGAGTTTTTCATAAAAATAAGGTGCTGATGATTTATCTTCCAAAAAAAACAAATTCAAACATCTTCATCAGCGGGAACGGTATCTGACATATCGGTATCATTTTTTTCCTCGTCCTCACAAACAGCAACAGGTGGGCGGTCTTCTTCTGGAACATCCAACCACATTGAGCCTAGTGGCAGGTCGGGAAATTGGTTATGCAGGTTCAGAACATAAGCAGCTTTGGCATCGAGTGCTTCTCTCTCCATCAGCTTTTTACAACTTGGCAGCAAAAACATTGTTTTCAGCTTTGCCATCAGCTCGGAGCTCGTCAATTACTTTGTTTTTATTTGGCACAAAGTGACGGAAAAACCGGTTCTGGAACCTCAATTCCGCCGAGTGCCGCTCTTTATTATCACGATCTTTCTTGACTCGCGAAAGAGAAGAGCTCAAGGATTTGTTTTTTGCTTGAAGAGACGTAAGGGCCGCCTCGGACTTCGACGCTTTCTCTTCCACATTTTTAGCCCTCTCCTCCAGAAGTTTTTTGCCCTCGTCTCTTTTTTTAAGCGCACCCTCCAACTCGGCTATTCGTTCTTTGGCATCCGACAAGTCTTCGCTCAGCTGTCCTGTCTGTCTCTCTTTCATACCCAGCGGTACAATCATGTTATAAAGTGATAAAGACAAGATGTCGTTGCATTGCAAGGCAAAAGTATATTGGCTTCCAGGTACTGACAACACGAGAATTTTTGTCCCGCTTGATGAGGCACCATCAACTCTCTTTACATCAGAGGGGCCGGCCTTTTTCTTCTCTGGCGTAAGCTCACCAACTCAATCTTCATCAGGAATCACCACAACAGTTGCATTCTCTGGTAATAGTGTTGCGGGAGCAGCAAGATCTCCGCCTTTAGCACCCTCTCCATACTGCTTGAAAAGAGCTGGAATCATAATATTCTCACCAAGCGGCGGTACAGTCCTAACTGCCTCTGACTTAACATCTGTTTCTTTTTTTATGCTTTTGGCCTTTTGGCCTTGTTGCCATCAGCCACAGACTTCTTTCGTTTCTTTTTCACCTCCTCTAGACAATTAACCTTCTCAGCATCAGCGGCAACTACTGGCTCTTTTCCTTCAACATCAACCTCAGCCTCACATTTATTTTCCTGCTCGGAAATCTCATCAGATTTTGAGCGCTTACTCGGCACCTTGTTGCATTTCAGCAGGAACAAATGTGCGTCAGGATCGACGGTTTTTGCCACCAAGTCCACTAAACTGGGTTGTTGGCGCAACTGTTCTATGGTAAGGGGTTCATTAGAGCAGCGCCAAAGGTTTCTCATTATAAAGTTGGTGTTCTTGAAGCATTTGTGGAATATCCGACCCTAGTTCTTTCGAGCATAGCCCTTTAGCACTTGGAAGGTTAACTTGGCATCTTCAAAGTAATCTTTTTTCAGCCCCTAAATATTACCATCAGGAACCCACGTGCGCAGCAACCTCCTCAGGTTCTCGCAGGTATAGGGTCGTCCGTTAACCCAACAGATGTTGATGAAAATGAACCGAAGTTTCCACGATTTGTCACCTTCCAATAAATCATTTACAATCTTCCAGGTATTCCCATGAGAAGAGTAGAAGAAAGGTAACTTTGGCAATTTAGAAAACCCGGACATGGTGACGTACTCTTTCGTCGGCATAACACAGCCAGACAACCGAGAAGCCGAGATGCAGGACATAAGCATGTACCAAGCATTAAGAGTCAGGTGAGATGGTCAAATACCAATGACCTCAAAATATCTCGTAATCTCAGGATCCAGATGGAGTCTGAGACCCCAGTTGAAGAGCTAGGTAAAGATAACTATGTCCCGAGACTTAACATGTAATGGTGTTTCCCTAGGAACGGGAAATCACACATTTACGCACTCTAGTATTCCTCACCAGATCAGTAGCTTGGGCTGCTCTTTAGGAGTGTAATACAGATACTTGCCTTCATACAAAGTGGTGATGTTTTCCCTGCATAGAGACCGATTATAGGTGGTCAGGAGGAACAGCAGTAACAGCCCCTTCACCCGCGGCGACAATCTCTTGTTCTGCCTCGCGCTCTTCTGTGGGACCGACTTCTGGGTCGGCCAAGATGGCCACCTCTGGGTTATTTTCAGCAGCATTATGTATCCCTTCGACATCGATGGGTCAGCTTCCTCTAAAATCTTAGAGCGAGCAACCTTTTTGGCTCTAATAGAGGCGGGGAAGAACTGCTCGAAGAAATAAGAATTTCTTCGGGGCTCCGAACGGCGGGCGGTTCTGGCACGAGAAATGTCTCCGCAGGCATAGGTGTTGATTAAACAGGATCGTGAGGAAGAGGAACAGGCGTAAAAGGTTTTTTGTTGGAATCCCAAATCAATCCCGCGGCACGGTACTCTTCAGCCCTGTTAGTAATGCTGGACCATTCAATAAACTCGAACACAGGCTTCGATTTCTCTTTAGGGTTCTGATTTTTCTTCGAGACTCTCTTTCTCATAAACACAATAGTTTATCTCTAGAGTTGCTAAGGGAGACTGTCTCTTTAGAATTTTTCTAAGGAAGCAAAGAATGGTTGAAGAGAATACAAATTTATAGGCAGCCTTGTGCCTGAACCGTTTTCTGTATGGGGAAGTTCAAAGGAAAAAAGCCACGGGAAGGTGAAGAGTCTCCTAGAGAGGTATGCGACCAGACACGCTTCGAATAAGAGATCGACACGTGGAATTCATCATCAACTCCTAGAGAAATAGGTAATCATTGAGTTAGATTCATAGGTGTGCGACGGCGTCAGAACTCGCGTGTTCCTCAAGCGAGTCCCACGTGTACACGAGTGCCAAATCGAAAGGCAAAATACTTCGCAGATGGACTGGGTAATCCTTTAGACCGAAGATGGGCCCATCGACCAGGGCCCAATGGTGTTAGAGCCTATAATCGAACCAATAGAGACAAAACTGATATTTTCTCCTAAGTATCGCTAGGAGTAAGAATTGGTCGGGCGAAATGTTTCGTAAATAAATGGACTGATGGCCTCGGAAATGTTGAGCGAGGGATGCTCTGCGGCTAACTCGTAAAACCCGAAGCGGTTGCATTTTCACTCATGAAGGCAAAGTTACCAACGCAGCGATTTGCCAGAGGCTTTTCTCACATATTTACAAGTCTTCACTCCCAAGCTCTTGAATACTAGGGGGCTACGGATGAGGAGATAAATCACAAAGTTCAAGATTAGAATTATTAATTGTTACGTGAAATAAATGTAATTGTCCCGTTGATGTATTTATTATTAAGTTAGAGGAGAATATTCTTAGGATATTAAAAGTGACGGACCAAGTGGTAAAGGTGCAAGGACCACAAAGGAAATAGGTTGGGGCCACCTCACCCACTATATAAGGGAACCCCTTTTTCCTAGGTTGGTGGACATTATTAAATACATTCTCTTTCTACTTTCTCTCTCTACACTTTCTTCTCTAGTCACATCAGACACTAGATCCAAGATTCCTTATTTAGTCACATTTTTACTCATCAAAGGGAATTATTTCTTCTTGTTGCACTTATTGAGCATGTAGAGTTTGATTATTATGAACGATGTCATTTTGGTTATCTTTTGGAAGATTATTTTGAGGTTCCACTTATTCTACCTGTACCATATCTGTATCCTGGTTAGAACCCTCAAGTGGAGATCATTGTTAATTTGAGAATTACCTTGTTCTAATGGGACCAAAATGATTGGCATTACAACCAATCTTCTGATATCTAAGTATCCCGATTAAAATCTTCAGGGATCTCTCTGGATTCTTCCTCAAAGATAACATATGTTCCCTTATTCTTCCCCCAAAACTCAACATCCTCTAGAAACTTGGTTGTTTATGTCTTAAATATTGTACCAGTGAGATAATCATAAAACTTAAATACTTGAAATGTTCAGAATAACCTATAAAGAAACAACTAACTGTTTTTGGGTCCAGTTTCTTTTCTTGAGGTTTTTAAGGCCTTGTCTCAGTTGGACAACCCCACACATGCAGATGCTTTAAATTGGGTCTACGCATATTCCAAAGCTCATATGGGGTCCTAACAATAGCCTTGGTGGGTACACAATTGAGTATATAAGCGGCTCATTCGATTGCTTCCCCCAAGAGAGATAATGATAAAGATGAATGATTTATCATGCTTCTAACAATATCATTTAGTGTTCGGTTTCGTCTCTCAGATACACCATTCATGTGAGGTGAAACTGGAATAGTGTATTTAAGAATTATTCTACACTTCTCTAGTTACCGTGTAAAGGGTCTTGGATGTTGTTCATCTGATCCGTCATATCTACCATAATATTCACCACCACTGTAAGATCCAACGGTCTTAATGCTTTTACCAAGTTTTTTCTCAACCTCGGTCTACAAAGCTATGAACTTGTCCGAGGCCTTAGAATTTTCATAAAGAAGATAGAAGTGACCTAAGTAAGAGTAGTCATCGATGAATGATATAAAATACCACTGACCGTTCCATAATTCTTGTGGAAACGATCCACAGATATCGGTATGTATCAACTCTAGAACTTCCCTCGCTCTATATGACCCTAACGTTTTAACTTTGATTTGTTTCCCTTTGATACACTCGACACATATATCGAACTTAGAGTAATTAAGAGGACATAATAAACCTTCAGCAACAAGCTTTTTCATCCTAACTATGGATATGTGACCTAACCGTTTGTGCCACATTTTAGAGGATCTTTCAGATTTAGTGATATTGTTTGGTGTACGTTGTGTATTCATTGACGAGACGCTTGTTTAAGCGCATGTATGGATTTCTTAAGCCTGAAAACCAAATATATTGAGTTACTTTTCGCAAAGTATTATGGTTACATCATATAAATTGTTTTCTCAATATTACCATTGAGGAAAGCGGTCTTCACATCCATCTGATAAAGCTCAAGGTCAAAATGTGCAACTAATGTCATGATTGTTCTAAAGGAATCCTTCTTCGATACCGGAGCGAAGGTTTCTTTAAAATCAACCCCTTCATGCTGAGTATAATCTTTCGATACAAGACGTGCTTTATGTCTTTCCTCATTACCAAGAAATCTCGTTTGGTTTTATAAACCTGTTTACAACCGATTGTATTTTTCCTTTCAGGTAATGGGACAAGATCCTATACCGCATTGTCCTGCATTGATTTATACTCTTCCTTCATAATATCAATGTACCTCTAAAATCCAGAGCTAGTCATGACATGTTTGTATGGTAAGGGATCATTTACAGTTCCAGCACATAACTCATCATGCTCCTCAAGATATACATAAATTATGGACCTATAGTAATCTTTATTCTCTCGTGGACTGTCTTAAGGGTGATGAGGAGATAAATCACCAAGTTCAAGATTAGAAATATTAATTGTTAAGTGAAATAAATTTAATTGTCTCATTGATGTATATATTACTTAGTTAGAGGATAATATTCTTAGGGTATTAAAAGTGAGGGACCAAGTTGTAAAGGTGGAAGGACCGCAAAGGAAATAAGTGAGGGCCACCTCACCTACTATATAGGGGAACCCATTTTTCCTAAGTTGGTGGACATTATTAAATACATTCTCTTTCTACTTTCTCTCTATACACTTTCCTCTCTAGTCACATCATACATTAGATCCAAGATTCTCCCTTTAGTCACATTTTTACTCATCATTGGCGTCCTCTGTGGAGAAGATGATACATGGAGGGCATCGTTTTCCTCAAAATCACGATTAACTAAAGTATGAACGACGAGATGACTGGGGACGGGATCGAGAGAGTTGCACCCCGAGTTGGAACGCTGTTTGAGGGCGAAAGAGCTCCCGACCATGACCAATACGGACGGGGTCAGGATAAGCGGTCGACCCTAATCATGACGAGAAGACAGCTAATTGAAGATTTCACGAAACTCAATGCTGAAAAGGAGAAAACTTTGAATGAAAAGAGGACCCGAGAAGGGAAAGGCAAATAACATATGATTGACACTGACATAGAATATTCCTAGGGTGAGAATCAAAGCAAGAACAATTCTCATGGACGAGGTCATCGGGAACCCAAACCAGATCGGGAAATGGAAAGAAGGACCAAGCGTCTTTCAAAAGAGGATCGAAAGGATTCCACTGATTTCACTTCAGATGAGTCTTTGGGTAGAGAATCCCGACGCAGAATCAGAAGCAATAAACTCACCAGGAAGAGTAAATCCTGACGCAATAGAGCAAGCCTTTTCGACTCTCCAAAACTCAAGAAGGAGAGGACCAAAAAAAGAACACAGAATTCTCACGAGAAAGAAAAAATGTTCACAGCGAGTAGGGAAGATCGGGTGGTGTTACCTCAAGTTCAGTGGAAACCGTAGGGAATCCAAATACACGGGTACAGGGTTAGAAACCAGTTTATCAATCCAAATAACGAGGGATTGTACGGGATTCCCACTGAGGTCCTCGGAGGCGGCGCTTTCGGATTTGGACTTAATTGGAGAGCATCGCCATTGTCAGATGAAATATTTTCGGGATATCTCCCGAAGAAATTTGACATTTGCAAATTGGAAAATTACGACGACAAAAAGGATCTGGATAACCATTTGGAGGCCTTCAAGAACTTTATGTTAAGTTTTGACAACGATGATAAGCTTCTGTGCCGAGCTTTTTCGATGACTTTCGAAGATCGAGCCTCTAAATGGTACAACAGGTTATCGCAGGGCTGTATTAAAAACTTAGGGATGTTTTGGGTGATGTTTCTGCAACAGTTTGTTGGAAGCAAGAGCTTCCGAGCAAATGGAGACACGATTTTGAGACAAAAGTTGGAAGAGAGCCTCATTGATTACACCAGACGTTTTATCGATGCTAAAATGGATCTTGACCATTGCGAAGAAAACGTAGCCTTGACAAGGTATCAGTTAGGAATTCTTCCATGACCGATGAAGCAAGGAGTGACTAAAAAGCAAGCACTCAACTTTTTTGCCCTTTTAGCTCAGATGGAAAAACATATATTAATTGAGGAGACAAAGGCGTCTGAGTTGGCAGCACCAATCGAACAGAGTGCGCAGGTCTAGGTCGTAGCAAAGCAGAATACTCAATTCTGCTATGTCATGCAGCCTCAACCAATTAACACACTTCCCTCAGTTGTTCAGCCAATCTCAGTCAAAACACAAGCATCTCAGCTTCAGAAGGCTAAGCAGAACAATTAAGTGGTCACCCGACCGATTTCCAACAAGTGGATTCGACCTGCTTACTTTGCCGACCGGACTGAATGTGTGTCAACCATCTATGAGAAGACCAAAAAGAGTGGAATCTACCAAATACCATTTCCCATCCCGACCCCCCGGGAGAGCAGGAATAATAGGTATTGTCGATACCATAAGGACATAGGGCATGACACTAAGGATTGTATCTCTTTGAAAAGGAAATACAGATGCTAGTGAAAAATGGGAAGTTGCTCGAGTATGTGAATAAACGGGCACCAAGGAGCAGCGTCAAACGAAATAGTGGCAGTGCAGAAACCGGAAACAACAATGGCCATAACAAAGGTGACATATCTTTTCGATGTATCAGTGGAATACCTTGTGCTCGATGTCAATCAAAATATCATTGGGGTCATCGAGGAAGAAGTTATGGAGGGTCGAAAGAAGGTAAGTAGTCTCTGCCAGTTTTTTGAGTGTCTAACAATTTTTGGAGGTGATTCTATGGCATGGATCACTAATTCTTCCCGAAAATGGCACATTGTGAATCTGGTAACTAAGTTGGAGTCTCGGATATCTCCCCATTCACGCGGGAGTTCATCGCCAATCCTGTATTTCGATGACAACGTATACTTGTGGACACCGGAAGTTCCGCAAATATAATCTTCTCATCTACCTTTGCTCAGTTCAAGAGACCTCCAGTAGTTTTGAGGTCAGATCGGACTATTGTGGGGTTTACAGGGTCAACGACGGTGGTAATCGGCGAGTTTGAAGGTATTGTGCAGCTCGCTCGTAGGCCATTCAAAAAGAAAGTCAAAGTTATGTTCGTTGTGGTAGATGCGCAAGTTTCCCATAACACATTTTTTGGCAGATCGTGGTTATCACGAATGCACATGGTGACATCTACAGTTCATCAGCGTTTGAAATACGTGGTCGGCAATAATGTAGGGGTTGTGAGAAATAGTCAGAAGGCAGCCCGAGAATGCTATCGTGCCGCTTAGCACCAAAGGGTGACCAAGAAATGGTAAAATAATAACAGTTAATGGGGCTTCCTTTGGGGTCATTATCGGTAGACGATCCCCGAGAAGCCCTCAGCCTGCTGACTACCGATAAAGATTGTGAAAGTTACCAGTTTACAGAAGGAAAAGTTTTGAATCTCAGGACCAACTTAACGTCAGACTTTCGGAAGAAGTTGATTTCGTTGTTGAAGGAAATGTTACATTTATTCGCTTGGTGTTTGGAGGGTGTAACCGGGGTTCTAGATAACTTAATAATTCACAGTCTAGCAGTTAACCGAAACGTCTGACCCACTTCACAGAAGCGTCGGGCCTTCTCATCAGAAAAAACAGAGATTATTCTACGGGAAGTTGAAAGAATGTTAAGCGTCGGGCATATCAAAGAGTTAAAATATCCATTATGGGCATCCAACCCTATTGTGGTCAAAAAGAAAAATGGAAAGTGGAGGATGTGCGTGGACTTCACTGACCTTAACCGAGCATTCCGAGAACCTTCTGCGGGACCGACTTTTGGGTCGGCCAAGGTGGCCACCGCTGGGTTATTCTCAGCAGCAGTTTGTATCCGTTCGGCATCGATGGGGTCAGCTTCCTCCAAAATCTTGGAGCGAGCAACCTTTTTGGCTCTAATGGAGGCGGGGAAGAACTGCTCGAAGAAATAAGAATTGTTTTGGGGCTCTGGACGACGGGTGGTTCTGGCGCGAGAAATGTCTCTACAGGTACACGTGTTGATTGACAGGATCGTGAGGAAGAGGAACAGGCGTAAAAGGCGTTTTGTTGGAATCCCAAATCAATCCTGCGGCACGGTACTCTTCAGCCCTGTCAGTAATGATGGACCAGTCAATAAACTTGAACACAGGCTTCAATTTCTCTTTAGGCTTCTGATTTTTCTTCGAGACTCTCTTTCTCATAAACACAATAGTTTATCTCTAGAACTGCTAAGGGAGACTCTCTCTCTAGAATTTTTTTGAGGAAGCAAAGAATGGTTGAAGAGAAGACAAATTTATAGGCAGCTTTGTGCCTTAACCATTTTCTGTATAAGGAAAAGAGCCACGGGACGGTGAAGAGTCTCATAGAGAAATATGCGACCAGACACACTTCGAGTAAGAGAGCGACACGTGGAATTCATCATCAACTCCTAGAGAAGTAGGTAACCATTGATTTAGATTCATAGGTGTGCGACGGCGTCAGAATTCGCATGTTCCTCAAGCGAGTCCCTCGTGTACACGAGCGCCAAAACGAAAGACAGAATACTTCTCAGATGGACCGGGTAATCCTTTAGACCCAAGATGGGCCCATCAACCAGGGCCCAATGGTGTTATAGCCCAAGATCGAACCAATAGAGACATAACTGATCTTTTCTCCTAAGTATCACGAGGAGTAAGAATTGGTTGGGCGTAATGTTTCATAAATAAATGGACTGATGGCCTCGGCAATGTGGAGCGAGGGATGCCCCGCGGCTAACTCGTAAAACCCGAAGCGATTACATTTTCACTCATAAAGGCAAAGTTACCGATGTAGCGATTCGCCAGAGGCTTTTCTCACCTATTTACAAGTCTTCACTCCCAAGCTTTTGAAGACTGGGGGCTACTGATGAGGAGATAAATCACCAAGTTCAAGATTAGAATTATTAATTGTTAAGTGAAATAAATGTAATTGTCCCGTTGATGTATTTATTACTTAGTTAGAGGAGAATATTCGTAGGATATTAAAAGTGAGGGACCAAGTGGTAAAGGTTGGAGGACCATAAAGGAAATAAGTTGGGGCCACCTCACCCACTATATAATGGAACCCATTTTTCCTAGGTTGGTGGACATTATTAAATACATTCTCTTTCTAATTTCTCTCTCTACACTTTCTTCTCTAGTCACATCAGACACTAGATCCAAGATTCCCTATTTAGTCATATTTTTACTCATCAAAGGTAATTATTTCCTCTTGTTGCACTTATTGCAAGATGTAGAGTTTGATGATTATGAACGATGTCATTTTGATTATCTTTTGGAAGATTATTTTGAGGTTCCACTTATTCTACCTGGAACATATTTGTATCCTGGTTAGAACCCTCAAGTGGAGATCATTGTTAATTTGAGAATTACCTTGTTCTAATGGGACCAAAAAGATTAGCATTACAACCAATCTTCTGATATCTAAGTATCCCCATTAAAATCTTCATGAATCTCTCTAGATTCTTCCTCAAAATCAACATATGTTCCTTTATTCGTCCCCCAAAACTCAACATCCTCTAGAAACTTGGTTGTTCATGTTTTAGATATTGTACCATGGAGATAATCATAAAACTTAAATGCTTGAAATGTTCGGAATAAGCTATGAAGAAACAACTAACTGTTTTTTGGTTCAGTTTCTTTTCTTGAGATTATTAAGGCCTTGTCTCACTTGGACAACCCCACACATGCAGATGCTTTAAATTGGGTCTACGCATATTCCAAAGCTCATATGGGGTCCTAACAATAGCCTTGGTGGGTACACAATTGAGTATATAAGAGGCACATTTGATGGCTTCCCCCAAGAGAGATAATGATAGAGATGAATGATTTATTATGCTTCCAACAATATCATTTAGTGTTCGGGTTCGTTTCTCAGATACACAATTCACGTGTGGTAAACCTAAAATAGTGTATTGAAGAACTATTCTATACTTCTCTAGTTACCGTGCAAAGGGTCTTGGATGTTGTTCATCTGATCCGTCATATCTACCATAATATTCATCACCACGGTAAGATCCAACAGTTTTAATGCTTTTACCAAGTTGTTTCTCAACCTCGGTCTAAAAAGCTATGAACTTGTGCACGACCTTAGAATTTTTATGAAGAAGATAGAAGTGACCTAAGCGAGAGTAGTCGTCGATGAATGATATAAAATACCATTGACCGTTCCATAATTTTCTGTGGAAACGATCCACAGATATCGATATGTATCAACTCTAGGACTTCCCTCGCTCTATATAACCCTAACGTTTTAACTTTGATTTGTTTCCCTTTGATACACTCGACACATATATCGAAGTTATAGTAATCAAGAGGACCTAATAAACCTTCAGCAACAAGCTTTTTCATCCTAACTTTGGATATGTGACCTAACCGTTTGTGCCACAGTTTAGAAGATCTTTCAGATGTAGTAATATTGTTTGGTGTACGTTGTGTATTCATAGAAATGTTCTGATTATTAATAGTATTCAACAAATACAAATTATCCTCTTTAATCAAATTTCTATTTCCAACAATCACATTATTTAGAGAGAGTGTAAAGCAATTGTTTCCAATCAGACAAGAATAACCTTGCAAGTTTTAAACTGGAAAGAAATTAAGTGTCTTCGAAAAGTGGGAACATACATTACATTCTCTAAAAATACATGTCCAGTAGAGAGGTTTAAAGAAAAATCACAAATAGCTAAAATATCACATGAGCTCCCGTCTGTCCTAAAAATGGATCATCCTCACTTAGCATCCTGCTTTTTGATGTACCATGCAAGAAAACATAGACATGAGTTCTTGCAGCCCGAATCAACCCACCAAGTATTTATTTTCACATAAACTATATTACTTTCTAAAACAACCAAAGTTGTGAGAATACCTTTGCATAACAAATAAGCCCGACGTTTCTCACATTCCTTCTTCAGATATCCTTTCTCTTTGCAGAAAAAGCATCGACCAACAGTCGATTCCTCAGGCTTTTTATTCTTTACCGGACCTTGACTTGATCCTTTTCCATATGCCTTCCGCTTATGCCATCCTCGTTCGGCACATGTAATCACATTAACCTCAGGCGCTGTGTCTTTAAGTTATTCCTCCTCTTGTGGGAAATCAACTCATTGATATTCCACTTTTCTCGTATGCAGTTATAGGTCGACTGGAAATACTTAAACCGGTCTGGCAGCAAATGAAACGTGAACCCCACTATGTATTCCTGAGGTAAGTCTAAACCAGCCAATCATCGATATTCCCGAAATGTGCTCTAGGATTTTACCTTTGCCATTATAATTTTTGGTATCTAGCTTGATGAGCAAACGTTGTATCTCTACCTTCGGATTATTGGCAAAAGATTTGTCGACCTCTGCGAGAAAGACGGAGGCAGTGGTAACACCTTTAAGGACAGCCGCAGGTAATGCTAGTTGTATCCCTTGTAAGAAGAGCGACATGCATAACTTATTTGACTTCTCCCACCTTTCATCGACCTTAGTTTCCTCCGGTGTACTTTCCGGACTAAGGGGGGTGGTTTGGAAGTTGACAATGCATGGTCATAATCATGTACAAACAAAAACAACAACATATCTTACTTCCATAATTGGAAGTCCAAACAATCCAACATGGGTTGACGGTTTCCCGATAGATTGTGACCATTGGATACTAAATAAGAACAAACAACACAAAATACATTTAGCATCTTGACATATAACTGAAAACATATGCATGAACATGGAAAATACATATAAAACATAAAATTCCCCTGATAATGGATACCGGAGGGCAAATCATACTAACATGTAATTTTATGATTTCAAGAAAAATACCATGATCATTATTTTAATGTCCTAAGTACCAATGAGACCTTCTGGAGGGCCGATGTCATTTATTTTGATTAAAATTACCCTAATTTGATTTTCTTAAGTACCGGTGAAACATTCCGGATGGTTGATTTCACCTACTTCAAATCAAAAAATTGGATAGATGAATTTAATTTATCTTAAGTACCAATGAATCTTCCGGATGACCGATTTGATCTACTTAAACTTAAAATCATCACAAGGCCATTTTCAATAATTTTCTCTCGTTCATGATTAATTTAAACTAAAACATGAACCTTCTTGAGGGCCGGTAATATTTGAATTTAAATTTAATCCTCGAACCTTTCGACCCTTAGGATCCATAAGAAAAATATTTTTAACCTTCCGGAGGGCTGATTAGATTAATTCATCAGTTTCACCTACCGGTCTACCAAACCTTAATGATGCATGCCCATTTAAACATTCAAGCATATTCAATTTAATTCACAAATAAACTTACAATAATTAGCATGCCAAATACATTATATTTCTGAAATAAATCATGTTATATATTTTAAATTAACTAATCAAAATAATTTTTCCCTCACGAATAGTGTTTTCGAAAAAACACTATTTATCATCCGACAATTACTGTTCATCATACGAAAAGAAAAATATATTTCATAACCTTTCTTGCTGAATAGTGTTTTCGATAAATAGTGTTTCCGATGAATATTGTTTTTTAAAATCATTATCATCCTCTGAAAATATTCTTCACACACTATTCATATTTCAAAAAAACACTATTCAAAACAATCCTATGGTTGTCATCGCTACAATAGTAGATTGCGAATTACCTCGCAAGTTGTGGTGTTCATCCACAGCATCAGCGGTTCGCTCGCCATTGTGAATATCACCGGACAACCTTCGATCCACGTTAACATGAGGGGTTAAGTCGTCGATGAGAAACTACCCCAATAGTTTGAAATTATATAAAACAGAAAAAAATATATAATCACATATCATATTTTTCAATCGAATAAATCAAAACTTATGATTTTCACACAGTTTCTAAATTCATGTCATAAACAGCTCAATCAACATATAATTCCAATGGCATGGATTCTTTACAATGAAGAAAACCATGCATCAATATATATAATCAATATACAATTTGATTATTCTATAGATTCCAATAAAGGTTTCCCAAAGGAAAGTAAGCGGTCCTATTCTTAAGTAGGGTTTAGGATGATGAAATGCCTAAAGCTAGCCCCTTATTTGTATCATTTACAATGTGAAACCCAACATTGTGAAGCCCATCATTTATTACTTCCTTGTGTCCGGAGACCATAACCCGATAAATTTATAATTCAATTTATATCCTTGATTTATTAATTCATCCTTAAGTATTGAGATTTAGGCCCTCTTATTATATTTGATTTTTTTGTAGGTGATGTTGAATAGAAGTCATTGTCTTATTCTGTTTGTTTATTTGTTAATGTACAATTATCAATTCTCTTTGAAGTTGTTCTAAACGGTTGAATTAGAAATCCCATTCATTTTTTTTAAAAAACTTAATTCGACCTCGTATTTAGCTTTGTAAAACAGTGTAATATAGTATAATTTCAATGGATTAGTTGAAAACTTAAACTTAATAAACTATCATACAAAAAGGTATCCAGAAACTAAAAGAAGCAGCTTTAATTCTAATTAGAGTTTAGGTTGATGAAATACTTAAAGTTATCCCCTTATTTATAGCCTTTACAATGTGAAGCCCAACATTGTGAAACCCATCATTTATTACTTCCTTGTGTCCGAAGAACATAAATCGATAAATTGATAATTCAATTTATATCCCTGATTTATTAATTCATCCTTAAGTGTTGAGATTTGGGCTCTCTTATTATATTTGATTTTTTTGTAGGTGATGTTGAATTAAAATCATTGTGGTATTCGGTTTGTTTATTTTTTTATGTACAATTATGATTTCTTTTTTAAATTGTTCTACACGGTTGAATTAGAAATCTCATTCATTTTTTATTTTAAACTTAATTCGACCTCGTATTGAGAACTTAAACTCTTAGCTAGCTTAAAAAAGCGCAATCTCAATGAACAAAAGTCACTTAAAAGACACCAATAGTCCTCCATGTTTCACAATTGTATCAAACTAGTCCCCTTGTCTTTACTTTTGTCTTCGAGTGATCCTTTATGTTTCAGAAATATCGATTATTAGTCCCCAACACATGTGAGTACTGAGAAGGTGAACTGAGGCAACCCAAACATCCAAATTTTGTCTCACTATTGATTCCTAAAGAATTATCTAGTTATAGTTCTTCCTATGCCCAGTCAGCTATCCAATCAGTAGCCACCTAGTTTTACCATTTATCTTACTTTTTATATTTATTCATTTAGTATAGTATTGGACTCGACATGTTAAAATATAAACATAACCATCCAACTTACTAAAACCCAATTAACTTACCCAACATCCATAACACAAATCATAACTCATAACTCAAACCTAAAAATTCAATTAAAAACAAAATTCATAATTCTAATTCTAAACTCTAATCTGACAAACCTTTCTTCTATTTTCTACCGCCTCTCTCCTTATCCTAAATCGTCAATTTCCATAACCCCAATTCAAAAACCCACTACTACTTTCTCCATTATTGTCATTTCTTCAAAAAATTCAATCTTTAAAATAAAAATGTAATATTCATTGATACATATTTAATACTTTTCACCGTGGCATTAATCTTTCTATTACACTGTATCATATTATGTACATTGTAATACGACATTGGAGTGCATACTGTTTGAAGCTATTGAAAAGCCTCACTATATCATACTTTTTACATTTTAATCTGATCCAACCGACTAGTATCTTAAATTAATAAAAATAAGATATAAGGAAATAGTATAGGGTGAAAACAAGGTGGTCAGCAGCTGAATATTGGATAAGTTATTCGGCCTTAATTGATTTTTAGAATAAACCTACTAAAATTTTACGAAACTAGTTAAAAAAATTAAAATTTAAAATAAACATTATTTATTATAACATGTTAAAAGTTTTGGAAAATAAGAGGACTACTAAGTTGAGAAAATAGTTGGAAACATAAAATAAATTAAATGAATTGAGAATTTTAATATTTTATGGGGTGTTTTAAACATACTTTTAGATTAATGTTAATTCACATTTTAAGTGCATGTATATATATATATATATATAGCTGGGAGCTTAACTGAAAAATATCCAAAGTAAACATTTTTTCTCATTTTACTGTTCAGAATACCGATTGTCTCCGTGTACAAAGTCTGTTTAAATTTCTTATTCTTGTTTCTTGCAAGATCCCATCAAAACCACACATACTCCGATTATTGGTACGTTTATCTACCTTTCTTTTTCTGTATCTTGACCGAAACACTGATATTGCTTCGACTTCAAGAGTTGGATTACGTCCCTTGCTTTGGAATAGGGCGTTGGAATTGGGTTGACGTCGTCTGATTGTTGCTGAGCTTGCTTCTTAGATTAATTTTGAGCGGCCGACGTAAAATGAACATGTTGAATCTGATCTTGTTTTTGAATCGATTGTTTTTAGACTCGACCGAACACCACTAATGGAGACTGGCGACTGGAGAGCCCCAATAGTGCCGTATGGAAGGCAAAGAGTCGTCGAAAGAATGTAAGTCTTTTTATAATTGGCTGCAAAATGCACTTTTTATTAAATTATATTTTGTTAAAAAACAATAAGTTTCCATCTAGTGTTTGTTTGTATGTATTTTCTATTCTTATCCAATTCTTAAGAATAGTTTTGTCGACCCGCACTGTTATTAACATACATTCGTGCATACACAGAATGGAACCATGGTACAGGAAATTTATATTTCCTGACCCAAGGGAAATTATCAGACTCAGGCGACTCGTGGTTGGATTTGAGGCGGAGACATATGCTACAGCGGCAAGCAAGGTGATTACAATGTTCAGGCTTTCTATGCTAGTATATGTGATCCATTTGTGAAGAACACTAGTTTTTGTTTTTATTTTAGTTGTCTATCTTTGTATTATATTATGAGTCATTTGTTTTATCATTTATATCTTTACAGGCTGATTACGTGAGGAAAATATCTAAACTTGTTGCTAGAATAGAGAGCCTTACAAGTCCTTCATCCGGTCCAGTATTAGCTGATTCAGGAATATTCAATTCAGTAATAGATGCTTCCGCAACGAATACTGGTGGTGCCGGCAGTCCTCCTCCACCAAGTGTAGATTCTGCCACGGAAATATCCTCAACTGATATTGGTTGTGATGGCAGTCCTCCTCCACCAAGTGTAGATGCTACTACGGAAATAGAGGCTTTTGGAGAGCTCAGGATTCAAGACGAAGTCGAAGACAAAGAGGTGTCAAAATGAGTGTGTTGTTAATTTTCTATTCAGTTTTTGCACATTGTCTAATTTGTTTGCTTTGCCTTGCTCGTCCTCATTAACTTCAATGTACTAAGATTGCATAATTGAAACATTGAAAGAGTACCTTAAGTTTTGTTAGTTATTTCGTGTAATTGGATCGGTTAGTCGACCAACTTAATCATGGTATAGTATCAAACAATCTTAGAGTGCGGAGTCCAAAAATACTATTTAAATCGGTTATTGTTACGAATCAACGGAATTTTAAAATTCAAAATTTTTAACGTTTTATTCAAATTTGAAATTGAAGTGTTTTTATTTAAAATCTCTTTAAACTTATCTACCCTTTAACTACCCTAACCGGCAAACCTATCTATTGGTCGAATTGCTTAATGTATGGATTGTGTTCTAGAAACAAAACAGATCAAGATATCATTCTACCGGTTAAAAATAAAAATTACAGATTTTATCCATTTGAGAAATTTTAAAAAACTCCAAAAATATTTCAATTAAAAAATCTTCAAACACCGTTATCTACCCGTTTTTTGGTTTTGAAAGAACTGTCGAGGCCAAGAAATCCTCACTTGAGACCGGGGATGACAAGTCACGTAATGAATTTAAGCCATAATAAATCTGAAAGATCTCAAAACGTTAAAATGGATACAGATAAATCAAGTGATTCGACCATTCCATGTACTAGATTAGATTGTTAACTCAGTGAGTGATTTTAGATGAAAGCAATTATCTTCATAATCACCATTAATATTATTTTCATCCTTAGTAAAAAAAAATATATATATATAAACTAAAAATCATTGTTGGTCTAATATGTTTCCTACTGTCGGCACTCGACACGTGCAAACATCAATTTTGTTATCCGTTTAGTCCTCCAAATTTCAAAACAAGCATACCTTTTTTTAGTTCACTTCACTAGCTATGTAGGCGGTACATTTTCATCGTAAAATTTTTTAATTTCTTTTTTACTATTCACCTATACTTTTTAACTTTTTATTTTTTTATCTTTATTTTTTTAATTTTTCACATTTATTTTATCAAAAGTAGCTACCGAAAAGATTAAGATGGATTTGTTTGAAGACAACGTAAAGTTTGAAAAAATTGGGTCAACAAAGTTATTGCTAACTCACTCGAATTTGTTAGATGATTGTTTGCAATGACAATCGAAATGGCATATTGGAAGAGTAGAGATGAAGCGTCAAAAGTGACCCAACCGTGGCAAGACGATTGGGACGATAACGATATCAATGATAATTTCTCGCTTCAGTTGAGGAGGGAACTCGAGAATAATACCCCTAAGAAATTATCGATCAATGATCATCGATGTTCGCTTCAGCATACTAGTTAAGCTTACACTAAAGCAATTCGATATTGTTGCTAATATGGGTACCGCATATTCCACTTCAGTGTATAAGTAAGAACAATTTATCTTTACACTAGTATAATATTATCTGTTTTGAGTCCGAAAACCCTCAAGGTTTTGCTTTTGGTCCACTGATCATTCACATGTTTAACCGAAGTGGGATGTGAGAATTTGGTCGTCATCCTAAAAAATCCTCCTCTTGGACAAAGTACCACTTTAGCCTTATCTCAATTAACGTCCATCTGGACACTCTAAACAAGTTGGGGCCATGGAAGCACTAGGGATGTTGTTGCTCACCTCCTATTAGACCATCACTGTCTTATTCCTTAGCGTCACTCTAATCAAATACCACCGTCTTGATACACTTCAATCAAGTCACACTGCTTGATAAGCCACAGGTACGGATGACAATGTGTCGTCTGTGGACCGGGTTCAGGCTGGCCCGTCCGAGCCTGCTTTTTTGACACTTGAACCCGAACTCGGCCTGATCCGCTCTCGGGCTTGTATTTTCGAACCCGAGCCCGTCCGTTCGTGTTCGTCGGTCAACTCGGCCCGACCCACGGACATTAATTTTTTTTTTATATATTTTAAATAGATTAATTTATTATATATATTATTGTTATTATATATAAAAAATATTAATTTATATATATTTTTATAATGTTCGGGCCAGAACGGGTCGGACAAACTAGAAACCCAAACTCGGCCCGACCCAGTTACGGGTTACAATCTCTTAACCCGGACGCGACCCGTTCTATGTTCGGGCCGGAACGGGTCGATCCGGACAACACCAGAATTGTCATCCCTAGCCACAGGCACTCTAAAATTGGATCTCTAGAACAAACCATTCACCTTGAACATGGCTACTGGTTCATCATGTTCGACTTCTTTGTAGCTACTAGCTTTCTGAATCTCAACTTCTTCTGTAACTGAAAGATCATATGCAACTAGATTTGTATTCCTTTTTCGAAATCTTATATATTTTCTCTCACTGTCCAGTTCTATGTTATAAGGTTGTTGTTCGTGTTCGGGCGCATCATCGTCAGTGTCATCCGATGCTGACGCTTCACCTCCTCATTCTAGATTCACCTAAGAACCACTCGAATGATTGGACCTGCTAGGAACAGATTCTACTTTAACATCCACCTGTTTACTCACAATCGATCCTGATTCGACCATTTCAACTACTTCATTCCGATTGTGTATCAAAGTAAACTCGTTAAAATTCATGTCCAAACTGATAAGAAAACCTGGACACTTTGGAGAGGTACACAATAATCTATATCGCTTCACTTCAGTAACATATCCTAAAAATATTCACCTTTTTGCCCTCAGCTCAAGCTTACCATCTCTCACATGAGCATACACAAGACAACCGAACACCATCAACTGCTCATAATTAGTTGACGATCTAGACCAAATCCATATCTTGGTTAGAACCCTCAAGTGGAGTGTCATTGTTAATTTGAGAATTACCTTGTTCTAATGTGACCAAAATGATTGTTATTACAATCAATCTTTTGATACCTGAGTATCCCCATTAAATTCTTAATGAATATCTATGGATTCTTCCTCAAAATAAATATATGTTCGCTTATTATTCCCTCCAAACTCAACATCATCTAGAAACTTGGTCGTTCTTGTCTCAAATATTGTACCAGTGACAGAATCATAAAACTTGAATTCTCTGGAATGTTTGGAATAACCTATGAAGAAACAACTAAATGGTTTTGGGTCGAGTTTCTTTTCTTGAGGTTTGTAAGGCCTCGCCTCAGCTGGACAATCTCACACATACAAATGATTTAAATTGGGTTTACGCCCGTTTCAAATCTCATATGGGGTCCTCACATTAGCCTTGGTGGGTAATCGATTGAGTATATAAGCGGTACATTTGATAGCTTCCCCAGAGAGATAATGATAGAGAAACTTAAATGCGCTGAACTGTTCGGAATAACCTATTAAGAAACAACTAACTGTTTTTGGGTCCAGTTTCTTTTATTGATGTTTTTAAGGCCTCGTCTCAGTTGGACAACTCCACATATGCAGATGCTTTAAATTGGGTCTATACCAATTCCAAATCTCATATGGGGTCCTAATAGTAGCCTTGGTGGGTACACAATTGTTAGGGTGGCGACCAAAGTCCCACATCCCACATCGGTTAAACATGGGAAAGATCAGCGGTATATAAGTAAGAACATACCTCAACTAGTAGGAGGCCTTTTGGTAGTGGACCAAATGCAAAGCCGTGAGGGCCTTCGGGTGCCAAAGCGGACAATATCATACTATTGTTGAGATCAGTGTTGTTCTTACTTATATACGGAGGTGGAATATGCGGACCGGACCCCCATATTCCCAACACGTCTTACTTATATACCACTGATCTTTCCCATGTTTAACCGATGTGGGATGCGGGACTTTGGTCGCCACCATAACAACAATTTTGTATATAAGCGGCACATTCGATGACTTCCTCCAAGAGAGATAATGATAGACATGAATGATTTATCATGCTTCTAACCATATCATTTAGTGTTCCGTTCCATCTCTCAGATACACCATTCACGTGAGGTGAACCAGGAATAATATATTGAGGGACTATTCTACACTTCTCTAGGTACTGTGCAAAGGGTTTTGACCGTTGTTCTACCGATCCATCATATCTACCATAGTATTCACCACCACAGTAAGATCCAACTTTCTTAATGCTTTTACCAAGTTGTTTCTCAACCTCGGTACTAAAATCTATAAACTTGTCCAAGGCATCAAACTTTTCATGAAGAAGATAGAGGTAACCTAAACAAGAGTAGTCATCGATGAATGATATAAAGTACCGCTTCCCGTTCCATGATTCCTGTAGAAACGGTCCACATGTTTTAATATGTATCAACTCTAGGACTTCCCTCGCTCTATGACCCTAACTTTTTAACTTTGGTTTATTTTCGTTTGACACATTCGACACATATACCGAAGTCAGAGTAATCAAGAGAACCTAATAAACCTTCGGCAACAATCTTGTCCATCCTAACTTTGGATATGTGACCTAACCGCTTGTGCCACAATTTAAAAGATCTTTCAGATTCAGTAATGTTGTTTGTTGTATGTTGTGTGTTCATAACAATGTTGTGATTATTAATAGTATTCAAAAAATACAAATTATTCTCTTTAATCAAATTTCTATCTCCAACAATCACACTATTTAGAAAGAGTGTAAAACAATTGTTTCCCATTAGACAAGAATAACCTTGCAAGTCTAAAACTGGAAAAGAAATTAAGTTCCTCCGAAAACTAGGAACATACATTACATCCTCTAAAAATAATACATATCCAGTGGACAGTTTTAAAGAAAAATCACAATTAACTAAAATATCACACGAGCTCCCGTCTGCCGTGAAAATAGATATTTCATCCTTACTTAGCAACATGCTCTTTGACGTACCCTGCACAGAAACACATACATGAGTTGTTACAACCGAATGAACCCACAAAGTATTTATTTTTAGATAAAATATATTACTTTTTGAAACAACCAAAGATGTGGTAATACATATGCTTAACAAATAAGTCTGGCGTTTGTCACAATCCTTCTTCAGATGTTATTTCTCTTTGCAGAAAAAAACATCGACCTACAGTCAATTTCTCAGGCTTTTTATTCTTTACCGGACCTTGACCTGGTCCTTTGCCATCTGACTTCCACTTAGGCCTTGCCCGTTTTGCAAATGTAATCACATTAACCTCAGACGCTTGTATCGTTAAGTTTTTCCTCCTCATGTGTAGCGTGAGAAATCAACTCATTGATATTTCACTTTTCTTGCATGCAGTTATAGGTGGATTGGAAATACTTAAACTGGTCTGGCAAACGTAAACCCCACTATGCATTCTTGAGTGAAGTCTAAACCGATTGCCTTTAACTTTTGGCCAATCATTGACATTCCTTAAAGTTGTTCTCAAATTTTAACGCTGCCATTATATTTTTCGGTAACTAGCTCGATGAGCAAACACTGTATATCTACCTTCTCATTTTTTGCAAAGGCTTTATCGACCTCCGCGAGAAAGACCGTGGTAGTAGTAACACCTTTAGGGACAGCCCCACGTAATGCAACTTGTATCCCATGTAACAAGAGAGACATGGATAACTTATTTGACTTCTCACACCTTTCATCGGTCTTAATTTCCTCCAGTTTACTTTACGGACTAAGGAGGGATTATTTGAGAGTTGACAATACATGGCCATAATCATCTACAGACAAAAATTACAACATATTTACCTTCCACAACTGGAAGTTCAAACAATCCAACATGGGTTGGCGGTTCCCGAATAGATTGTAACAGTGCATACTATAATAAGAACAAACAACATAAAACACACTTAGCATATTGACATATAACTGAAAACATATGTATGAACATGAAAAATACATGTAAAACATAAAATTTCCTTGATACTAGATACTGGAGGGAAAATCATACTAACATGTAATTTTATGAGTTTGAGAAAAATACCATGATCATTATTTTAATTTCCTAAGTATCAATGAGACCTTCTAGAGGGCCGATGTCATTTACTTTTTAAGAGAACCATAATCTGATTTTTTTTAAGTACCCGTGAAACCTTCCGGATGGCCGATTTCATCTACTTAAAAGCAAAAAATTGTAAGGATGAATTTAATTTATCTTAAGCACCGATAAAATCTTCCGGAGGGCCGATTTCATATACTTAAAATTAAAATCGACACAATGACCATTTTTAATAATTTTCTTCCGTTCGTGATTAATTTAAACTCAAACGTGAACCTTCTGGAGGGCCGATAATATTTGAATTTAAATTTAATCCACGAACCTTTCTAAGCCTAGGATCCGTAAGAAAATTAAATTTTAACCTTCTGGATGGCCGATTGAAGTATATCCATTGGTTTCACCTACTGGTTTACAAAACCTCAGTCATGCATCATTATATAAACATTAAAGAATATTTAATTTAATTCAAAAATAAACATACAATAATTAGCATGCCAAACACACTATATTTGTGAAATAAATCATGTTACATATTTTAAATTAATTAATTGAAATAAAAAAATTCCCCTATGCATAGTATTTTCAAAAAAACATTATTCATCATCCGACAATTAATGTTCATCACCGAAAAGAAAAACAGATTTCATAACCTTTCTTGTTGAATAATGTTTATGATGAATAATGTTTTTGATGAATATTGTTTTTAAGATCATTATTCATCCTCCAAAAATATTGTTCACACACTATTCACATTTCGAATAAATAATATTCACAATACTCCTACTACTGTCATCGCGACAACACTCCTACTAGTATTCACAACAATCCTATTATTTGAAATCGCATAAAATAATATATAACAAAACGTGGAAAATAAATTAGAAATGAGTTTCTAGAGTTACCTAATGAATAAACAAAACCAAGAATATTCAAAGGTTTGTGTGTAGCTTTGCGTATAGTATTCTTTTGTTCCTTTGTGTTCTTCATCGATTCTATTTATGAAATTGAGAAAACTTCATAATCAAATTAGTGAAGAAAGGAAATGTTTCCAGACACTGAAGGAAGCGGTCGTATTTCTGATTAGGGTTTACGATGATAAAATGCCTAAACCCAGCCCTTTATCTATAGCCTTTACAGTGTTAAGCCCAACATTTTAAAGCTCATCATTTATTGTTTCCTTGTGTCCGGGGACCATAACCCGATAAATTGATAATTCAATTTATATCCTGATTTATCAATTCATCCTGAAGTGTTGAGATTTGGGCCTTCTTCATCATAGTGCCCAAATTCAACTTGGTTACCACACTTTAGCCCATAATGCCTTTTCATCCATAAGTCTAATATAGTTAATTAAATATTTGAACTTATTTAGTAATCCAAGAAGGATCTATAGTTAACAAATTATTCAATTTGTTTGGGTCAGTGTGGATTAATTTCTCACTAATGATGTAGCCTAGAAATTCAACGGATCGGACACTGAATGTACATTTTTCAGAATTCAATTTTATGTTGATGGATTTCAAGTTAGAAAATTTTTCTTGGAGGTCAAATATATGATCCTCCTCCCTTGGGAGTTTTACCATCATGTCATCAATATAAACTTAAATATTTCTTTTGATCTTACTGGAAATGTTTTATTGACTAACGTTAATAAATGGTCCTAGTTATTTGGATCCATTTGTATTTGATGGTAACCAGCAAAAGCATCCATAAAAGATAATAATTTATTTCCTAAAGTAGAATCTACCAGCTGATCTATTCGAGGAACTGAGAAAGGGTCATTAGGATACGCCCTGTAAAGATCTGTGAAATCAATGCACATCCACCATTTGTGTTTCTTATTTTTGATAAGTACAGGATTCGCAGTCCAAATTGGATACTGGGTTTCTCAAATGTGCACCACCTTTGTCAATCTGATCTACGATAAGTATGATGATGAGTTCAAGGAGAAAAGATTTAATACTAAAAAATTGAAACCCTCATAAAATATAAAAATTTCGAAATCAAAATTTTCATCAGTTGGTCGAACTTCTTCATCTACAATTAAATTGATGGCTAAAGACCCAATAATTCAAAATGCTAAGAACAATTTAAAATCAGGGAAAAAAATATTCGAAAGATGTATTTGTTGAAAATTCAAAAGTATTTGGAACCTTTTACCACCACCAAAGCCTCCTGAACTTACAGAAAACGAAAATGTTATTATAAACTATGAAGAATAGAAAAATGAAGAACAAATTTTCATAAAGCAGGCGCGGTTTGGAACTAGAAAGACAACAACTTTTTGCTCTTCGATTTTGCAACAGCTTGATTATGATCTTGTCTAGTGTTAGGCTTTGGTCCTGGCTCCCACTAGGGAGCTCAGGGGATACTTTCTCCCACTACTGTATTTTTTGTCGCAACATTTCAGCTCATGGGATTAAATCATATAAGTCATCCATTGATTGATTTTGTAGGGAACATTCTTATCTATAATGGTGAAATATTTGGAGGAATTCTTGTCGACAATGACTACGAAGACTTGCAACTGCAGTGGAAATGGGAAAGAGTCTATCTTAGAGGTTATCTCGGAAGTTAAGGGACCGTGGATCGTAATCTATGGAAGTAATATCAGAATATCGTAGTACAGTTCTATCAATGTTTTAACGTTTTGAATTCGATGTTGAGTTTTTCCGCGCCGGGTAAGGGTGATGTAGTGAAAAATACAGACATATATACTCGTTTCTCGCTTAGGTATTGAAATTCGGTCAAACAAGTACTCAAATCGAATATTTCGACGAGCCCGTCGTATTTTAGAATTGTGACTTGTCACTAAGTTCGATACCCAAATTCGACCGATAAAGTTTTCAAAAACCAATTCTTTTATTTACTCGTTATTTAAATATTTAATTGTTATTTCTATTTAATTCAAAAATAAACTATCATACAAAAAGGTTTCAAGAAACTAAAGGAAACGGCCGTAATTCTAATTAGAGTTTAGGTTGATGATATACATAAACCTCTGTAATTCTAATTAGATTTTAGGTTGATGAAATACTTAAACCTAGCCCCTTATTTATAGCCTTTACAATGTGAAGCCCAACATTGTGAAACCCATCATTTATTACTTCATTGTGTCCGGAGACCATAAACCGATAGATTGATAATTTAATTTATATCCCTAATTTATTAATTCAGCCTTAAGTGTTGAGATTTAGGCCCTCTTATTATATTTGATTTTTTTTTGTAGGTGATGTTGAATTAAAATCATTGTGCTATTCGGTTTGTTTATTTGTTGATGTACAATTATGAATTCTTTTTTAATTTGTTCTAAACGGTTGAATTAGAAATCTCATTTATTTTTTATTTTAAACTTAATTCGACATGCTATTGAGCTTTGTAAAATAGTGTAATACAATATGATTTCAACGGATTAGTTGAAAACTTAAACTCTTAGAGAGTGCAATCTCAATGAACAAAATTCAGTTAAAAGACACCAATAGTCCTCCATGTTTCACACTTATATCAAACTAGTCCCCTTATATTTACTTTTGTCTTCCACTGATCTTTTATGTTTCAGAAATATCCATTATTAGTCCCCAACACATGTGAGTACTGAGAAGCTGAACTGTGGCAACCCAAACATCCGAATTTGGTATCACTATTCATTCCTAAAGAATTATCTAGTTATACTTCCTCCTATGCCCAGTCAGCTATCCAATTAGTAGCCATCTAGTTTTACCATTTATCTTACTTTTTATATTTATTCATTTAGTATAGTCTTGGACTTGACAGGTTAAAATATAAACTCAATCTTCCAATTTAATAAAGTCCAATTAGCTTACCCAACATCCATAACACAAATCATACCCCATAGCTCAAACCTAAAAATCCAATTAAAAACAAAATTCATAATTCTAATTCTAAAATCTAATTTGACAAACCTTTCTTTTATTTTCTACCGTATCTCTCTCCTTGTCCTAAATCATCAATTTCCATAACCCCAATTCAAAACCCTTCTTTTGCTTTCTCCATTATTGTCATTTCTTCAAAAAACTTCAATCTTTAATATAAAATGTCTTTTTCATTGATACATCTTTAATACATTTCTCCGTTGCATTAATCCTGATGTCACACTGTATCATATTCAGTACATTCTCATCATAGTAGGACATTGGAGTGCATACTGTTTGAAGTTATTGAAAAGCCTCACTGTATCATACTCTTTATATTGTCATCCTAGTACGACATTGGAGTGCATACTGCTTGAATCTATTGAAGAGTCTCTCCTTGAATCTATTGAAGAGTCTCTCCTAATTCTAACCGTGGAGACCATAGAAGAAAAGTTAGTCAAATTAGGGTTTTTTAATTAGAATTAAAAATTCCGTCTTCAATTAAATTTTTGAGTTTGGATTATGAGTTATGATTTGTGTTATGGATGTTGGGTAAATTAATTGGGTTTAATTATGTTGAGTGGTTGGGTTTATATTTTAATCCGATCCGACCGAGTAGTATCCTAAACTAATAAAACTAAAAGATAAGGTAAATAGCATATGGTAAAACATTTATAGTAAATTATAAAAACTAAACGGTTAGCAGGTGAATATAGGGGCTTAATTGATTTTTAGAATAAACCAACTAAAATTTTACGAAAGTAGTTAAATTTTTTAAAATTTCAAATAAACAGTATTTATTATAACATGCTGAAAGTTTTTGAAAATAAGAGGACTAATAAGCTGAGAAAATAGTTGGAAACATAAAATGAAATGAATTGATAATTTTAATATTTTCCGGGGTGTTTTAAAAATACTTTTAGATTAATGTTAATTCACATTTTATGTGCATGTATATATATAGTTGGGAGCTTAACTGAAAAATATCCCAATATATAGTTGGGAGCTTAACTGAAAAATATCCCAAGTAAACATTTTTTCTCATTTTACTGTTCAGAATACCGATTGTCTCCGTGTACAAAATCAGTTTAAATTTCTTATTCTTGTTTCTTGCAAGATCGCATCAAAACCACACATACTCAGATTATCGGTACGTTTATATTCCATTTTTTCTGTATCTTGACCGAAACACTTATATTGCTTCGATTTCAAGAGTTGCATTGGAATAGGGCGTTGGAGTTGGGTTGACGTGGTCTGATTGTTGCTGAGTTTGCTTCTTAGATTAATTTCGAGCAGCTGGGCTTGTAGTGCTATAATGTAAGAATAATTTCTGAGTTCTTGATACGTGAGAGTAAAATGAACATGTTGAATCTGATCTTGTTTTTGTATCGATTGTTTTTAGACTCGACTGAACACCACTAATGGAGACTGGCGACTGGAGAGTCGATATAGATCCGTATGGAAGGCAAAGAGTCGTCGACAGAATGTAAGTCTCTTTATAATTGTCAGTCTTATTATAATTGGCAGCAAAATGAACCTCAGGCAATTTGTTTGTTTGCATGTATTTTCTAGTCTTATCCAATTCTTAAGAATGATTTGTTTGTCTAAGGGAAATATGCTAATTTCCTGTCAAATCAGATTAAAAAAAAAAAGGAAAGCACAAAAACAAAAGTGAAATCAAAGATACAATTGTTAACGGAGTTCAGTAAATTATGCTTATGTCTCCGGACCTGCTGCAGATCGATTTTATTAGGAAGGACACAGTGACTCTGCCGTTTCTGATACATATACAAAAACCCTAGCTATTGGTTTTGTAGAGATTGTAACACTTAAAAAGGGAAAAATATTACAGTCCTTAATGTCTAATTTATGACCCCCTAAAATTACACTGTCTTTTCAATTCACTCCAGTTCTCTTTAATGTGTTTAGCACTTGCCTCATCTCCACTGTCTTCCACTGTCTTTTCATCTAGCATCTCTTCTATCCAATAATAACATGTTGAATAATGCTGGATTATTATGCCAAAATAACACATTCTACTTGAAAGTTATGATGCATTTTACTCAAGTGATGTCAAGCACTCGCTTAATTGGAAATGCAGATAAGTTCAGAAAAACTTAACAATCTCCCACTTGAAGACTTGTTTCAACATGTCTTCACACTTTGATCTATGCAGCAGATCTTTCTGGTCTTATTACTCTTGTAGACCAACTGAAGCTGAACACAACTTCAGTTTTTCAATGGCTACTGTCTTTGTCAACATATCAGCTGGATTCTTGCTTCCTTGGATCTTTTCCAGTATTAGCACCTCATCTTCCAATAAAGATCTAATGAAATGATAACGAAGACTGATGTGCTTGGTTCTTGAATGAAATGTTGAATTCTTCGCCAATTGAATTGCACTTTAACTATCACTATGCAGAACGTTGTTCTTCTGTTTGAATCCCAACTCGGTTAACAAACCTTGAAGCCATATCATCTCTTTACTGCCTTTGGTCACTGCTACATACTCAGCCTCTGTAGTTGATAAAGTGACAATTTTCTGTAACTTTGACATCCAACTAACAGCTGTAGTTCCAACAGTAAATATATAATCGGTAGTGCTTTTCCGGTGATCAACTTCACCTCCAAAATCTGCATCTACGTAGCCTTGTACCTTTAACTCACCCTTACCAAAGTACAAACACTTTTTTATGGTACCTAGTAGGTACCTCAAAATCCATTTGACAGCTTCCCAATGAATTTTCCCTGGGTTTGACATAAACCTACTCACAACTCCCACTGCATAACTAATGTTTGGTCTCGTACAGACCATTGCATACATCAAACTTCCAATAGCTGAGGCATAAGGAACCTTAGCCATGAAGTTTTTTTGTTCATCCGTCTTAGGGGATTGATCCTTGGATAAACGAAAGTGACCTGCCAATGGTGTACTAACTGGCTTTGCATCACACATGTTAAATCTCTTCAAAACGCGATCGATGTACTCTGACTGAGATAACTGCAAAACTTTTCTATGCTTATCTCTTATGATTTGCATTCCAAGAATCTTCTTCGCCGGACCCAAGTCCTTCATGTCAAATTATTTTGACAATTGTAGCTTCAATCTTCTAATATCATCCATATCTGAACCTGCTACTAACATATCATCACCATAGAGTAGCAAAATGATATAACTGGACTTACATCTTTTAAAATAGCAACAGTGGTCCGCATTACACTTCTGAAAACTCTCTTTGTGCATAAAACCGTCAAATTTATTATACCACTATCTTGGAGCTTGTTTTAAACCATACAAACTTTTCTTAAGTCTGCATACCATGTTTTCTTTCCCTTCTTTTAAGAAACCTTCTGGTTGATACATGTATATCTACTCATCCAAATCCCCGTGAAGAAATGCAGTCTTCACATCTAACTGTTCAAGATAAAGGTCTTCAATGGCAACAATACTCAACACTGATCTAATAGTATTGAGCTTCACAACTGGAGCAAAAATATCGGTGTAATCAATTCCTTCCTTTTGCTGGAACCCTTTGACAACTAGTCGTGCTTTGTATCTCTTAGAGCCATCATACTCATCTTTCACTCGATACACCCATTTGTTATGAAGTGCCTTCTTACCCATTGGTAACTCAGTTAGGTCCCATGTATCATTTGAGATTAAAGACTTCATCTCATTTTTCATAGCAAACTCCCACTTACTAGCATTACTGGTCTGGCAAGCTTCATCATAGCATTCAGGTTCTCCTCCATCGGTAAGTAACAGATAGTTCAAGTATCTCCTATTGGGTACATGGGGTCGGGAAGATCTTCGCAAAACAGGATCTGCCTCGGTCGCCTGTAAGGTATCGGATTGCTGTCGATCGGTTTGTCCAACAGACTCTCCTTGTTGAGGGGTTAATCTGATCGACTCTATTTCTTGACTATCTGGGACTCCCTCGATATCTGCAAATAGTGATTCATACGGCTTTGAGTCATTTGCTTATGTTTTATATCTGTCCTTGTACATCACTGTTTCATTGAAGATCACATCTCTGCTTCGTATCATCTTCTTGTTCTCCTCATCCCAAACACGATAACCGAACTCATCTTCGCCATAGCTGATCAAGAAACATTTTTTCGATTTCGGATCAAGCTTGTTCCTGCCTTGGTCACTTATATGAACATATGCTGTACAACCAAAAACTCTTAGATGTGATAATTTTATATCCTTACCACTCCATACCTCCTCGGGTATTCGATGTTCTAAGGGAACCGACAGGCCTCGGTTAACTAGGTAAGCCGATGTGTTGATTGCTTCTGCTCAGAACTGCTTCGGTAAACCAGACTGTATTCGAATGCTTCTGGCTCTTTCTGTCAACGTTCTGTTCATATGTTCGGCAATACCATTGTGTTGAGGCGTACCTGGAACGGTTCTCTCCATCCTGATACCATGCTCACAGCAAAAGTTCTTGAATTTGGTGTCCTCATATTCACCACCATTATCAGTTCTCAGCTTTTTAATCTTCAGACCTGTCTCATTCTCAACCATAGATTTCCATCTTCTAAAAACATCAAACACTTCAGATTTATGCTTCAGAAAATAAACCCATACCTTTCAAGAATGATCATCGATAAAGGTCACGAAATAGTGTTTCCCTCCTATAGATGAAATAGTTGTTGGCCCCCAAACGTTAGAGTGAACAAGCTCCAGCCTTTCTTTCTTTGGGGTTCTACCACTCGTCTGAAAACTGACCCTTTTCTGTTTTCCAAGTATGCAATCTTCACACATGTCTATATCGACTGACTTTAGACCTGGAAGCTTCCCATTCGAGTACATAATTTTCATACCCTTCACACTCATATGGCCAAGCCTCTAGTGCCAAACATTTGGATTTTCGTTTCCTGCTGCTATTGCAATTGAACAGCTCGTCTCTACTGTCTTGTAAAGAGTACCACTATTCTTTCCGCGAGCAAACGTCATTGCTCCCTTTGAAATTTTCCAATTGTCACCATGGAAGATCGTACTATAGCGTTCACTAGCCAACTGCCCTACTGAGATTAAGTTCTTTGTCAGACTGGGGATATGTCTGACATCTTTCAGTTCCCATACAGACCCATTCAACTTAATCTTCACAGTATATTTACCAATAATATCACAAGGTTGATCATCACCAAGATATACTTTTCCAAGGTTAACAGGGACATACCTCTCGAAGAATTCTTTCTTCGAAGTCGCGTGAAACGATGCTCCAGAGTCTAATACACAAGACTCTTCCCTGCTTTCTACAGAGCATATTAACGCATCGTCTCCTTCTGAAATGATATTTTCCTCTGTCTTCTTCTCCTGGTCCTTTGGTTCTCTCTTGCACTGAAATTTAAAGTGTCTGGTCTTCCCACAATTCCAACACTCGATGTTTCTCAACCCCTGGGAATTTTTAGGATTCCTAGACTTGGAAAATCAATTTCAACTGAACTCAACTGGGTTGTGATTGTATTGAGTTCATTGAGGTGTTGAGCTACCAAAACGCCTTCCATCATTCGCAAATTGAATAAACACCTCATCAAATGAACTTTGTTAGACACTGATGGCTTCTCATACATACTGGAGAGAGCATTCATAAGACCCGCAGTGGTTGTTTCTTTTATGATGTTAAAAGCAACATTGTGGGATAGCGTCAATCGGATGACTCCAAGAGCTTGTCTATCAAGAAGGGTCCATTCTTCATCTTTCATACCCTCTAGTTTCTTTTCTGAGAGGGGTTGATAAAGCTTTTTCTGGTACAATTAATCTTCAATCTGCATCTTCCAGAACCCAAAATCTACACCATCGAATTTTTCGAGTCTCACCTTTCCTTCGTCTGTAGCCATTGCTCCCACTCAAATCTGATTTCCTTTGGATCGCTACCAGCCTGGATTTGATACCAGTTCTAAGGGAAATATGCTAATTTCCTGTCAAATCAGATTAAAAGAAAAAAAAGGAAAGCACAAAAACAAAAGTGAAATCAAAGACACAATTGTTAACGGAGTTCAGAAAATTATGCCTACGTCTCCGGACCTGCTGCAGATCGATTTTATTAGGAAGGACACAGTGACTCTGCCGTTTCGGATACATATACAAAAACCCTAGCTATTGGTTTTTTAGAGACTGTAACATTTAAAAAGGGAAAAATATTACAGTCCTTAATGTGTAATTTATGACCCCTTAAAATTACACTGTCTTTTCAATTCACTCCAGTTCTCTTTAATGTGTTTAGCACTTGCCTCATCTCCACTGTCTTCCACTGTCTTTTCATCTAGCATCTCTTCTATCCAATAATAACATGTTGAATAATGCTGGATTATTATGTCAAAATAACACATTCTACTTGAAAGTTATGATGCATTTTACTCAAGTGATGGTAAACACTGGCTTCATTGAAAATGCAGATAAGTTCAGAAAAACTTAACAGTTTGTTATTAGCATACATTCGTGCATACGCATAATGGAATCATGGTACAGGAAATTTATATTTCCTGACCCAAGGGAAATTGTCAGACTCAGGCGACTCGTGGTTGGATTTGAGGCGGAGACATATGCTACAGCGGCAAGCGAGGTGATTACAATGTTCAGGCTTTCTATGCTAGTATATGTGATCCATTTCTGCACTTGTGAAGAACACTAGTTGTCTATCTTTGTATTATATTATCATTTATATCGTTACAGGCTGATTACGTGAGGAAAATATCTAAAGTTTTTGTTAGAATAGAGAGCCTTACAAGTACTTCATCCGGTCCAGTAATAGCTGATTCAGGAATATTCAATTCAGTAATAGCTGCTTCCTCAACGAATACTGGTGGTGCCAGTAGTCCTCCTCCACCAAGTGTAGATTCTGCCACGGAAATATCCTCAACTGATATTGGTTGTGACCGCAGTCCTCCTCCACCAAGTGTAGATACTACCACGGAAATAGAGGCCTTTGGAGAGGTCAGGATTCAAGACGAAGTTGAAGACAAAGAGGTGTCAAAATGAGTGTGTTGTTAATTTTCTATTCAGTTTTTGCACATTGTCTAATTTCTTTGCTTTGCCTTGCTCGTCCTGATTAACTTCAATTTACTACAATTGAATAATTGAAACATTGAGAGAAACTTCAATTTACTACAATTTCATAATTGAAACATTGAGAGAGCATCTTAAGTTTCGTTAGATATTTTAAGTGTAATTGGATCGACTAGTCGACCAATTCAATCATGATATTATCCAACAAGTTATAGAAATCGGAGTGCACACTTGTTAGATTATATCATTATTAATAGGGTTAAGGGGATGAGCCATTTGCGATTCTTAAGATACTATTTAAATCGGCTATTGTTGCACGTCAACGGAATTTTAAAATTCAAAATTTGAATGTTTTATTCAAATTTGAAATTGAGCCGTTTTAAATTTAAATCTCCTTGATCTTATCTACCCATAACTACCCTAACGTCAAACCTATCTTGTTGGTCAAATAAACACATCAAGATATCATTCTTCGTATTAAAAAATAAGATCGTTGATTTTATCCAGTTGAGAATTTTTTGAAGACTTCAAAAATATTTCAATTAGAAATTGTTTTACAAAACTTTAGTGAATTATCCAAAAATCTCCGACCATGGTTAACTTGTTTTCTTGTTAAGAAGGAACTGTCGAGACTAAGAAAGCTTCACTCGAAACTGGGGATGACAAGTCACCTAATGAATTTAAGCCATAATAAATCTGAAATATCTAAAAACGTTAAAGTGGATACAGATAAATCAAGTGATTCAACCATTCGATGTACTAGATTAGATTGTTAACTAAGTGAGTGCTTTTAGATGAAAGAAATTATCTTTAGAATCACCATTAACATTAAGATGGATGTGTTTGAAAGCAGTGCCAAGTTTGACGAATTTTTGTTCAACAAACTTACTGCTAACACACTCGAATTTGTTAGATGAAACCTCAAAATTAGTCTCTCTTTCAGTTTGAGGTTTATAATGTTTGGATGCCATTTTATAATATATACATTGTAGTATGTTTAGAATCGTACGGTTATTGATTCAATTTTGTTTAAATAGATTTAGAGGGCCACAAATATTGAATATGTTTTAACGACGAACATTAGTATGCTCTTTGGAGTAATTATCACCAAATAATAAAACACAGGTATGGGGATACCATACCAATTAATTATGATAATTTATACTCGATTACCTGTCCTATTGAATATATAGTTCTGCATTTAGTTTTTTACTCTTATTGTTTGTAATGACAATGAAAATGGAAGATTGGGAGAGAAAAGAGAAAGCATCTAAAGTGACCCAACCGTGGCAAGACGATTGGGACGATAACGATATCACTGACAATTTCTTGCTTCAGTTGAGGAGGGAACTCGAGAACAATACCCCCAAGAAATGATCGATCAATGATCATCGATATTTGCTTCACCATACTAGTTAAGCTTACACTAAAGCTATCCGATATTGTTGGTAATATGGGTACCACATATTCCGCTTCAGTGTATAAGTAAGAACAATCTATCTCCACACTAGAATAATATTATATATTTTGGGTCTGGAAACCCTCAATGCTTTGCTTTTGGTCCACTAATCATTCCTATGTTTAACCGATGTGGGCTGTGAAACTTTGGTCGTCATCCTAAAAAATCATCCTCTCGAACAAAGTACCACTTTAGCCTTATCTCAATTGATTTCCATCTGCCCACTCTAATCAGGTTGGAGCTACCTAAACCATAGAGGCACTACGGATGTTGTTGCGCACTCGCTATAACTTCTTTGTAGCTACTAGCTTCCTCCATCTCAACTTCTTCTGTAACTGACCGAATATGTGCAACTAGATTCATATACCTTTTTGAAAATCTTATATCTGTATAGTCAATGTCCACTGCTATGTTATAAGGTTGTTATTCTTGTTCGGGCACATCATCATCAGTGTCATCCGATGCTAACACTTCACCTCCTCATTCTAGATTCACCTCAGAACCACTCGAATGATTGGACCTGCTAGGAACTGATTCTACTTTAAGCTCCACCTGTTTACTCACAATTGATCCTGATTCGGCCATTTCTCCTACTTCATTATGATTTCTATCAAAGTAAACTCGTTAAAATTCATGTCCTTACTGATAAGAAAACCTTAAGACTTTGGAGAGGTATTCAATAACCTATATCCCTTTACTCCAGTAGCATATCCTAAACATATTCACCTCTTTGCCCTCGGCTCAAGCTTACCATCTCTCACATGAGTATACGCAAGCCAACTGAATACCCTCAACTGCTCATAATTGAAATATTGAGAGAAACTTCAATTTACTACAATTGCATAATTGAAACATTGAGAGAGTGTCTTAAGTTTCGTTAGATATTTTAAGTGTAATTGGATCGACTAGTCGACCAATTCAATCATGATATTATCGAATAAGTTATAGAGATCGGAGTGCACACTTGTTAGATTATATCATTATCAATAGGGTTAAGGGGATGAGCCAATTGCGATTCTTCAGATACTATTTAAATCGGCTATTGTTGCACGTCAACGGAATTTTAAAATTCAAAATTTGAATGTTTTATTCAAATTTGAAATTGAGCCGTTTTAAATTTAAATCTCCTTGATCTTATCTACCCCTAACTACCCTAACGTCAAACCTATCTTGTTGGTCAAATAAACACATCAAGATATCATTCTTCCTATTAAAAAATAAGATCGTTGATTTTATCCAATTGAGAATTTTTGGAAGACTTCAAATATATTTTAATTAGAAATTGTTTTACAAAACTTCAGTGAATTATCCAGAAATCTTCGAACATGGTTAACTTGTTTTCTTGTTAAGAAGGAATTGTCGAGACTAAGAAAGCTTCACTTGAAACTGGGGATGGCAAGTCACCTAATGAATTTAAGCCATAATAAATATGAAATATCTGACAACGTTTAAGTGGATACAAATAAATCAAGTGATTCAACCATTCCATATACTAAATTAGATTGTTAACTAAGTGAGTGCTTTTAGATGAAAGAAATTATCTTTAGAATCACCATTAACATTAAGATGGATGTGTTTGAAAGCAGTGCCAAGTTTGACGAATTTTTGTTCAACAAACTTACTACTAACACACTCGAATTTGTTAGATGAAGCTTAAAATTAGTCTCTCTTTCAGTTTGAGGTTTATAATGTTTGGATGCCATTTTATAATAGATATCTCAGTGCAGTATGTTTAGAATCGTACGATTATTGATTCAATTTTGTTTAAATAGATTTAGAGGGCCACAAATATTGAATATGTTTTAACGACGAACATTAGTATGCTCTTTGGAGTAATTATCACCAAATAATAAAACACAGGTATGGGGATACCATACCAATTAATTGTGATAATTTATACTCGATTACCTGTCCTATTGAATATCTAGTTCTGCATTTAGTTTTTTACTCTTATTGTTTGTAATGACAATGAAAATGGAAGATTGGGAGAGAAAAGAGAAAGAATCTAAAGTGACCCAACCGTGGCAAGACGATTGGGACGATAACGATATCAGTGACAATTTCTTGCTTCAGTTGAGGAGGGAACTCGAGAACAATACCCCCAAGAAATGATCGATCAATGATCATCGATATTCGCTTCACCATACTAGTTAAGCTTACACTAAAGCTATCCGATATTGTTGGTAATATGGGTACCACATATTCCGCTTCAGTGTATAAGTAAGAACAATCTATCTCCACACTAGAATAATATTATATATTTTGGGTCCGGAGACCCTCAATGCTTTGCTTTTGGTCCACTAATCATTCCTATGTTTAACCGATGTGGGATGTGAAACTTTGGTCGTCATCCTAAAAAATCCTCCTCTCGAACAAAGTACCACTTTAGCCTTATCTCAATTGATTTCCATCCGCCCACTCTAATCAGGTTGGAGCTACCTAAACCATAGAGGCACTACGGATGTTGTTGCGTACTCGCTATAACTTCTTTGTAGCTACTAGCTTCCTCCATCTCAACTTCTTCTGTAAATGACCGATTATATGCAACTAGATTCATATACCTTTTTGGAAATCTTATATCTTTTCTCTCACTGTCCACTGCTATGTTATAAGGTTGTTATTCTTGTTCGGGCACATCATCATCAGTGTCATCCGATGCTAACACTTCACCTCCTCATTCTAGATTCACCTCAGAACCACTCGAATGATTGGACCTGCTAGGAACTGATTCTACTTTAAGCTCCACCTGTTTACTCACAATCGATCCTGATTCGGCCATTTCTCCTACTTCATTATGATTTTCTATCAAAGTAAACTCGTTAAAATTCATATCCTTACTGATAAGAAAACCTGAAGACTTTGGAGAGGTATTCAATAACCTATATCCCTTTACTCCAGTAGCATATCCTAAACATATTCACCTCTTTGCCCTCGGCTCAAGCTTACCATCTCTCACATGAGTATACGCAAGCCAACTGAATACCCTCAACTGCTCATAATTGAAATATTGAGAGAAACTTCAATTTACTACAATTGCATAATTGAAACATTGAGAGAGTGTCTTAAGTTTCGTTAGATATTTTAAGTGTAATTGGATCGACTAGTCGACCAATTCAATCATGATATTATCGAATAAGTTATAGAGATCGGAGTGCACACTTGTTAGATTATATCATTATCAATAGGGTTAAGGGGATGAGCCAATTGCGATTCTTCAGATACTATTTAAATCGGCTATTGTTGCACGTCAACGGAATTTTAAAATTCAAAATTTGAATGTTTTATTCAAATTTGAAATTGAGCCGTTTTAAATTTAAATCTCCTTGATCTTATCTACCCCTAACTACCCTAACGTCAAACCTATCTTGTTGGTCAAATAAACACATCAAGATATCATTCTTCCTATTAAAAAATAAGATCGTTGATTTTATCCAATTGAGAATTTTTGGAAGACTTCAAATATATTTTAATTAGAAATTGTTTTACAAAACTTCAGTGAATTATCCAGAAATCTTCGAACATGGTTAACTTGTTTTCTTGTTAAGAAGGAATTGTCGAGACTAAGAAAGCTTCACTTGAAACTGGGGATGGCAAGTCACCTAATGAATTTAAGCCATAATAAATATGAAATATCTGACAACGTTTAAGTGGATACAAATAAATCAAGTGATTCAACCATTCCATATACTAAATTAGATTGTTAACTAAGTGAGTGCTTTTAGATGAAAGAAATTATCTTTAGAATCACCATTAACATTAAGATGGATGTGTTTGAAAGCAGTGCCAAGTTTGACGAATTTTTGTTCAACAAACTTACTACTAACACACTCGAATTTGTTAGATGAAGCTTAAAATTAGTCTCTCTTTCAGTTTGAGGTTTATAATGTTTGGATGCCATTTTATAATAGATATCTCAGTGCAGTATGTTTAGAATCGTACGATTATTGATTCAATTTTGTTTAAATAGATTTAGAGGGCCACAAATATTGAATATGTTTTAACGACGAACATTAGTATGCTCTTTGGAGTAATTATCACCAAATAATAAAACACAAGTATGGGGATACCATACCAATTAATTGTGATAATTTATACTCGATTACCTGTCCTATTGAATATCTAGTTCTGCATTTAGTTTTTTACTCTTATTGTTTGTAATGACAATGAAAATGGAAGATTGGGAGAGAAAAGAGAAAGAATCTAAAGTGACCCAACCGTGGCAAGACGATTGGGACGATAACGATATCAGTGACAATTTCTTGCTTCAGTTGAGGAGGGAACTCGAGAACAATACCCCCAAGAAATGATCGATCAATGATCATCGATATTCGCTTCACCATACTAGTTAAGCTTACACTAAAGCTATCCGATATTGTTGGTAATATGGGTACCACATATTCCGCTTCAGTGTATAAGTAAGAACAATCTATCTCCACACTAGAATAATATTATATATTTTGGGTCCGGAGACCCTCAATGCTTTGCTTTTGGTCCACTAATCATTCCTATGTTTAACCGATGTGGGATGTGAATCTTTGGTCGTCATCCTAAAAAATCCTCCTCTCGAACAAAGTACCACTTTAGCCTTATCTCAATTGATTTCCATCCGCCCACTCTAATCAGGTTGGAGCTACCTAAACCATAGAGGCACTACGGATGTTGTTGCGTACTCGCTATAACTTCTTTGTAGCTACTAGCTTCCTCCATCTCAACTTCTTCTGTAAATGACCGATTATATGCAACTAGATTCATATACCTTTTTGGAAATCTTATATCTTTTCTCTCACTATCCACTGCTATGTTATAAGGTTGTTATTCTTGTTCGGGCACATCATCATCAGTGTCATCCGATGCTAACACTTCACCTCCTCATTCTAGATTCACCTCAGAACCACTCGAATGATTGGACCTGCTAGGAACTGATTCTACTTTAAGCTCCACCTGTTTACTCACAATCGATCCTGATTCGGCCATTTCTCCTACTTCATTATGATTTCTATCAAAGTAAACTCGTTAAAATTCATGTCCTTACTGATAAGAAAACCTTAAGACTTTGGAGAGGTATTCAATAACCTATATCCCTTTACTCCAGTAGCATATCCTAAACATATTCACCTCTTTGCCCTCGGCTCAAGCTTACCATCTCTCACATGAGTATACGCAAGCCAACTGAATACCCTCAACTGCTCATAATTGAAATATTGAGAGAAACTTCAATTTACTACAATTGCATAATTGAAACATTGAGAGAGTGTCTTAAGTTTCGTTAGATATTTTAAGTGTAATTGGATCGACTAGTCGACCAATTCAATCATGATATTATCGAATAAGTTATAGAGATCGGAGTGCACACTTGTTAGATTATATCATTATCAATAGGGTTAAGGGGATGAGCCAATTGCGATTATTCAGATACTATTTAAATCGGCTATTGTTGCACGTCAACGGAATTTTAAAATTCAAAATTTGAATGTTTTATTCAAATTTGAAATTGAGCCGTTTTAAATTTAAATCTCCTTGATCTTATCTACCCCTAACTACCCTAACGTCAAACCTATCTTGTTGGTCAAATAAACACATCAAGATATCATTCTTCCTATTAAAAAATAAGATCGTTGATTTTATCCAATTGAGAATTTTTGGAAGACTTCAAATATATTTTAATTAGAAATTGTTTTACAAAACTTCAGTGAATTATCCAGAAATCTTCGAACATGGTTAACTTGTTTTCTTGTTAAGAAGGAATTGTCGAGACTAAGAAAGCTTCACTTGAAACTGGGGATGGCAAGTCACCTAATGAATTTAAGCCATAATAAATATGAAATATCTGAAAACGTTTAAGTGGATACAAATAAATCAAGTGATTCAACCATTCTATATACTAAATTAGATTGTTAACTAAGTGAGTGCTTTTAGATGAAAGAAATTATCTTTAGAATCACCATTAACATTAAGATGGATGTGTTTGAAAGCAGTGCCAAGTTTGACGAATTTTTGTTCAACAAACTTACTACTAACACACTCGAATTTGTTAGATGAAGCTTAAAACTAGTCTCTCTTTCAGTTTGAGGTTTATAATGTTTGGATGCCATTTTATAATAGATATCTCAGTGCAGTATGTTTAGAATCGTACGATTATTGATTCAATTTTGTTTAAATAGATTTAGAGGGCCACAAATATTGAATATGTTTTAACGACGAACATTAGTATGCTCTTTGGAGTAATTATCACCAAATAATAAAACACAGGTATGGGGATACCATACCAATTAATTGTGATAATTTATACTCGATTACCTGTCCTATTGAATATCTAGTTCTGCATTTAGTTTTTTACTCTTATTGTTTGTAATGACAATGAAAATGGAAGATTGGGAGAGAAAAGAGAAAGAATCTAAAGTGACCCAACCGTGGCAAGACGATTGGGACGATAACGATATCAGTGACAATTTCTTGCTTCAGTTGAGGAGGGAACTCGAGAACAATACCCCCAAGAAATGATCGATCAATGATCATCGATATTCGCTTCACCATACTAGTTAAGCTTACACTAAAGCTATCCGATATTGTTGGTAATATGGGTACCACATATTCCGCTTCAGTGTATAAGTAAGAACAATCTATCTCCACACTAGAATAATATTATATATTTTGGGTCCGGAGACCCTCAATGCTTTGCTTTTGGTCCACTAATCATTCCTATGTTTAACCGATGTGGGATGTGAAACTTTGGTCGTCATCCTAAAAAATCCTCCTCTCGAACAAAGTACCACTTTAGCCTTATCTCAATTGATTTCCATCCGCCCACTCTAATCAGGTTGGAGCTACCTAAACAATAGAGGCACTACGGATGTTGTTGCGTACTCGCTATAACTTCTTTGTAACTACTAGCTTCCTCCATCTCAACTTCTTCTGTAAATGACCGATTATATGCAACTAGATTCATATACCTTTTTGGAAATCTTATATCTTTTCTCTCACTATCCACTGCTATGTTATAAGGTTGTTATTCTTAATCGGGCACATCATCATCAGTGTCATCCGATGCTAACACTTCACCTCCTCATTCTAGATTCACCTCAGAACCACTCGAATGATTGGACCTGCTAGGAACTGATTCTACTTTAAGCTCCACATGTTTACTCACAATCGATCCTGATTCGGCCATTTCTCCTACTTCATTATGATTTCTATCAAAGTAAACTCGTTAAAATTCATGTCCTTACTGATAAGAAAACCTGAAGACTTTGGAGAGGTATTCAATAACCTATATCCCTTTACTCCAGTAGCATATCCTAAACATATTCACCTCTTTGCCCTCGGCTCAAGCTTACCATCTCTCACATGAGTATACGCAAGCCAAATGAATACCCTCAACTGCTCATAATTGAAATATTGAGAGAAACTTCAATTTACTACAATTGCATAATTGAAACATTGAGAGAGTGTCTTAAGTTTCGTTAGATATTTTAAGTGTAATTGGATCGACTAGTCGACCAATTCAATCATGATATTATCGAACAAGTTATAGAGATCGGAGTGCACACTTGTTAGATTATATCATTATCAATAGGGTTAAGGGGATGAGCCAATTGCGATTCTTAAGATACTATTTAAATTGGCTATTGTTGCACGTCAACGGAATTTTAAAATTCAATATTTGACTGTTTTATTCAAATTTAAAATTGAGCCATTTTAAATTTAAATCTCCTTGATCTTATCTACCCCTAACTACCCTAACGTCAAACCTATCTTGTTGGTCAAATAAACACATCAAGATATCATTCTTCCTATTAAAAAATAAGATCGTTGATTTTATCCAATTGAGAATTTTTGGAAGACTTCAAATATATTTTAATTAGAAATTGTTTTACAAAACTTCAGTGAATTATCCAGAAATCTTCGAACATGGTTAACTTGTTTTCTTGTTAAGAAGGAATTTTTGAGATTAAGAAAGCTTCACTTGAAACTGGGGATGACAAGTCACCTGATGACTTTAAGCCATAATAAATCTGAAATATCTCACAACGTTTAAGTGGATAGAGATAAATCAAGTGATTCAACCATTCCATGTACTAGATTAGATTGTTAACTGAGTGAGTGCTTTTAGATGAAAGCAATTATCTTTAGAATCACCATTAACATTAAGATGGATGTGTTTGAAAGCAGTGCCAAGTTTGAAGAATTTGTGTTCAACAAAGTTACTGCTAACACACTCGAATTTGTTAGATGAAGCCTCAAAATTAGTCTCTCTTTGAGTTTAAGGTTTATAATGTTTGGATGCCATTTTATAATAGATTTCTCAGTGTAGTATGTTTAGAATCGTACGGTTATTGATTCAATTTTGTTTAAATAGATTTAGAGGGCCACCAATATTGAAGATGTTTTAATGACGAACATTAGTATGCTCTTATGAGTAATTATCATAAAATAATAAAACACAGGTATAGGGATACCATACCAAGTAATTGTGATAATTTATGCTCGATTACCTGTCTGATTGAATATATATTTCTGCATCTAGTTTTTTACTCTTGATTGTTTGTAATGACAATGGAAATGGAAGATTGGGAGAGAAAAGAGAAAGCATCTAAAGTGACCCAACCGTGGCAAGACCATTGGGACGATATAGATATCATTGATAATTTCTTGCTTCAGTTGAGGAGGAAACTCGAGAACAATACCCTCAAGAAATGATCGATCAATGATCATCGATATTCGCTTCACCATACTAGTTAAGCTTACACTAAAGCTATCCGATATTGTTGGTAATATGGGTACCACATATTCCGCTTCAGTGTATAAGTAAGAACCATCTATCTGCACACTAGAATCATATTATATATTTTGGGTCCGGAGACCCTCAAGGCTTTGCTTTTGGTCCATTAATCATTCCTATGTTTAACCGATGTGGGATGTGAGACTTTGGTCGTCATCCTAAAAAATCCCCCTCTCGAACAAAGTACCACTTTAGCCTTATCTCAATTGATTTCTATCCGCCCACTCTAATCAGGTTGGAGCTACCTAAACCATAGAGGCACTACGGATGTTGATGCGCACTTGCTATAACTTCTTTGTAGCTACAAGCTTCCTCCATCTCAACTTCTTCTGTAACTGACCGAGCATATAGATTCATATACCTTTTTGGAAATCTTATATATTTTCTCTCACTGTCCACTCCTATGTTATAATGTTGTTATTCTTGTTCGGGCACATCATCATCAGTGTCATCCGATGCTAACACTTCACCTTTTTATTCTAGCTTCACCTTAGAACCACTCAAATGATTGGACCTGCTAGGAACTGATTCTACTTTAAGCTCCACCTGTTTACTCAAAATCGATCCTGATTCGGCCATTTCTCCTACTTCATTATGATTGTCTATCAAAGTAAACTCGTTAAAATTCATGTCCTTACTGATAAGAAAACCTGAAGACTTTATAGAGGTATTCTATAACCTATATCCCTTTACTCCAGTAGCATATCTTACAAATATTCACCTCTTTGCCCTCAGCTCAAGCTTACCATCTCTCACATGAGTATACGCAAGCCAACTGAATACCCTCAACTGCTCATAATTGAAACTTTGACAGAAACTTCAATTTACTACAATAGCATAATTGAAACATTGAGAGAGTGTCTTAAGTTTCGTTAGATATTTTAAGTGTAATTGGATCGACTAGTCGACCAATTCAATCATGATATTATCGAACAAGTTATAGAGATCGAAGTGCACACTTGTTAGATTATATCATTATCAATAGGGTTAAGGGGATGAGCCAATTGCAATTTTAAGATACTATTTAAATCGGCTATTGTTGCACGTCAACGGAATTTTAAAATTCAAAATTTGAATGTTTTATTCAAATTTGAAATTGAGTCGTTTTAAATTTAAAACTCCTTGATCTTATCTACCCCTAACTACCCTAACGTCAAACGTATCTTGTTGGTCAAATAAACACATCAAGATATCATTCTTCCTATTAAAAAATAAGATCGTTGATTTTATCCAGTTGAGAATTTTTGGAAGACTTCAAAAATATTTCAATTAGAAATTGTTTTACAAAACTTCAGTGAATTATCGAGAAATCTTCGAACATGGTTAACTTGTTTTCTGGTTAAGAAGGAACTGTCGAGACTAAGAAAGCTTCACTTGAAACTGGGGATGACAAGTCACCTAATGAATTTAAGCCATAATAAATCTGAAATATCTCAAAACGTTAAAGTGGATTAAGATAAATCAAGTGATTCAACCATTCCATGTACTAGATTAGATTGTTAACTCAGTGAGTGCTTTTAGATGAAAGCAATTATCTTTAGAATCACCATTAACATTAAGATGGATGTGTTTGAAAGTAGTGCCAAGTTTGAAGAATTTGTGTTCAACAAAGTTACTGCTAACACACTCGAATTTGTTAGATGAAGCCTCAAAATTAGTCTCTCTTTCAGTTTGAGGTTTATAATGTTTGGATGCCATTTTATAATAGATATCTCAGTGTAATATGTTTAGAATCGTACGGTTATTGATTCAATTTTGTGTAAATAGATTTAGAGGGCCACCAATATTGAAGATGTTTTAACGACGAACATTAGTATGCTCTTTGGAGTAATTATCACAAAATAATAAAACACAGGTATCGGGATATCATACCAAGTAATTGTGATAATTTATGCTCGATTACCTGTCCGATTGAATATATAGTTCTGCATTTATTTTTTTACTCTTGATTGTTTGTAATGACAATGGAAATGGAAGATTGAGAGAGAAAAGAGAAAGCATCTAAAGTGACCCAACTGTGGCAAGACGATTGGGACGATAACGTTATCAGTGATAATTTCTTGCTTCAGTTGAGGAGGGAACTCGAGAACAATGCCCCTAAGAAATGATCGATCAATGATCATCGATATTCGCTTCACCATACTAGTTAAGCTTACACTAAAGCTATCCGATATTGTTGGTAATATGGGAACCACATATTCTGCTTCAGTGTATAAGTAAGAACAATCTATCTCCACACTAGAATAATATTATATATTTTGGGTCCGGAGAGCCTCAAGGCTTTGCTTTTGGTCCACTAATCATTCTTATGTTTAACCGATGTGGGATGTGAGACTTTGGTCGTCATCCTAAAAAATCCTCCTCTCGAGCAAAGTACCAGTTTAGTCTTATCTCAATGTATTTCCATCCACCCACTCTAATCAGGTTTGAGCTACCTAAACCATAGAGGCACTACAGATGTTGTTGCGCACTCGCTATAACTTCTTTGTAGCTACTAGCTTCCTCCATCTCAACTTCTTCTATAACTGACAGAGCATATGCAACTAGATTGTTATACCTTTTTGGAAATCTTATATCTTTTCTCTCACTATCCACTGCTATGTTATAAGGTGTTATTCTTGTTCGGGCACATCATCATCAGTGTCATCCGATGCTAACACTTCACCTCCTATTTCTAGATTCACCTCAGAAGCACTCGAATGATTGGACCTGCTAGGAACTGATTCTACTTTAAGCTCCACATGTTTACTCACAATCGATCCTAATTCGGCCATTTCTCCTACTTCGTTATGATTATCTATCAAAGTAAACTCGTTAAAATTCATGTCCTTACTGATGAGAAAACCTGAATACAAGTAACCTGATAACAACTCCTCCTAATTAGTCGACGATCCAGACCAAATCCATATCTTGGTTAGAACCCTCAAGTGGAGCATCATTGTTAATTTGAGAATTACTTTGTTCTAATGTAACCGAAATGATTGGCATTACAAGTAATCTTCCGATACCTGAGTATCCCCATTAAAATCTTCATGAATCTTTATGGATTCTTCCTTAAAATAACTATTTGTTCGCTTATTCTTCCCTACAAACTCAACATCCTTTAGAAACTTGGTCGTTCCTGTCTCAAATATTTTACCAGTGAGAGAATCATAAAACTTAAATCCTCTTGAATGTTTGGAATAACCTATGAAGAAATAGCTAACTGGTTTTGGGTCCAGTTTCTTTTCTTGAGGCTTGTAAGGCCCCACCTCAGTTGGACAATCTCACACATGCAGATGCTTTAAATTAGGTCTACGCCCATTTCAAAGCTCGTATGGGGTACTCACAATAGCCTTGGTTGGTACTCGATTGAGTATATAAGCGGCACATTTGATGGCTTCCCCCAAAGAGATAATGATAGAGATTATTGACTTATAATGCTTCTAACCATATCCCTTATTGTTCGGTTCCGTCTCTCAGATACACCATTCATGCAGGATGGACTGGGAATATTATAATAAAGGACTATTCTACACTTCTCTAGGTACTGTGCAAATTTTTTTGGACGTTGTTCTACCGATCCGTCATATCTACCATAGTATTCACCACCACAGTAAGGTCCAACAGTTTTAATGCTTTTACCAAGTTGTTTCTCAACCTCGCTCCTAAAAGCTATAAACTTGTCCAAGACCTCAAACTTTTCATGAAAAGATAGAGGTAACCTAAACAAGAGTAGTCGTCGATGAATGATATAAAGTATCGCTGCCCGTTCCATGATTCATGTGGAAATGGTCCACAAATTTCAATATGTATCAACTTTAGGACTTCCCTCGCTCTATGACCCTAACTTTTTAACTTTGGATTGTTTCCCTTTGACACATTCGACACATATACCGAATTCAGAGTAATCAAGAGGACCTAATAAACCTTCAGCAACAAGCTTGTCTATCCTAACTTTGGATATGCGACCTAACCGCTTGTGCCACAATTTAAAAGATCTTTCAGATTTATTAATGTTGGTTTTTTTTATGTTGTGTGTTCATAACAATATTGTGATTATTAATAGTATTCAACAAATACAAATTATTCTCTTTAATTAAATTTCTATTTCCAACAATCACATTATTTAGAGAGTGTAAAAATATTGTTTCCCATTAGACAAGGATAACCTTGCAAGTCTAAAATTAGAAAATAAATTAAGTTCTATCGAAAAGTGGGAACATAGATTACATTCTCTAAAAATAATACATATCCAGTGGACAGTTTTAAGGAAATATCACAAATAGCTAAAACATCACACGAGCTCCTGTCTGCCGTGAAAATAGATCTTTTATCCTCACTTAGCAACCTGCTCTTTGACGTACCCTGCATAGAAACACAGACATGAGTTGTTGGAGATGAATCAACCCACCAAGTATTTCTTTTCACATAAACTATATTACTTTTTGAAACAACAAAAGATGTGGTTGGTGAGGATTATTTTAGACTGAGGGTAATTTAGTCAGATGATTTGTGGTATTTTGAGAGTATTAAATGTTTGGGTGTTTTGTAGTGAGAGATTTAAACTGCCTGGTTGTATTAAATGTTCATTACCTTTATTAATGAAACTGGTTGGGTATTTATACCCTTAATTATGGGTCGTATGGACATTCGGGTCAAACTATGAAATCGGGTCGAGTTCAAAGACCCATTAGTTTATTAAGCAGATTAGCCATTAGCTTAGTCAAAAGGTGTTTAATGTTTTAATACTTTTGTTCTGTCCGGATATTTCAGTCGGTAATTATAGTCCGGATTACCCCTGTCCGGTTTTCACAGTAAGTCGTGGTGAATAATTCCGGACTTATCAGTATCCCATTTTTTAAGTTTTGTCAAAGGTCTTTGGCAAGACCAAAACATCCTTTTAGGCAACAACAATATTCTCCGGACCGTTCTTGTATTCAGCTCAAGGTTTATCCGGACTGAATACTTCTAAGAAGTTCAAGAGTTCTGTTATGGATCGTGGGACATGTGTCACATTTTGATTCATTTTACCAGCCGTTTTCTTTCTAGAATGACGCTCCCATTAATCCCAAAAAGCAACTTATGCATTTAATATTCATGACGTCAGCACCGCCTTCAATCATTACTTTTGGCTTTTCGTTTTCTCCTAGGTATTTGATAACTTTTTTCCTTATTAATATAAATTACTCCCTTTTACTGTTTTACCATCTTCATCCCTTTGTCATTTCTCCTTTTCACAGCTTTTTAGTTCTCTTCTCAAAATATTTCTTGTATAGGTTTATGTTCACGACGAGAAACGCTCTGGTGAAAGGTGGTTGGCTGAATCTTTCAAAGTTAGAAAAAGTACAAAAGGTTGAGCAAGAGAGACGTATCCCTGCGGGTCTTCCAGTTTCTCCAACCAGTAAACCCGATACACCGTATTCAGAAGCTGATCGAGGATCATCCTCTGCTAAAAGTGCCAAGCCCAAGCGTTTGTTTCAACCAAGCCTTCGCCCATTCTGTCAGGCTCCTCGGTTCAGGAGTCACAGCCCTCTGTTGGGCAGGAGAAATCAGTATCAAGTACAAGAAGACCCTCTCTGTTCATTGCTATGGGGTGAGACATTAAGAAGTCTCTAGAAAAGGTTAATCTTCGTCGGACAAGTCGTCTAGTAAAGGGTCAGGCAACTAGCTCTTAAACCAAGTCCTCAAAGTCAGGGCCCTCCAAGTCTGGGACCAACGATAAGGCCACTGGATCAGGGGCCCTATTAGAGCCCCAAAAGACAAATCCTTTGGTCTATAGACTACTAGAATCAGCTCTCATAAGAGAGGCTGATGCTCAAACGTCCGGACAACCTACTGAGCCAGACACTAGAATTGAAGATGCTCCATTTGAGACTGAGGCTTCCGGGCAGACTAGGGATACTGCCTCTGATAAAAAGGAAAAGGCAAAGAAAAATTTTGCATGACTCATCCGGATCTGCCGGATAGTCTGGAAGGCAAAGTGGGACCCTGCTTCCACAAAGTGAACGTGAAGTATCCGATGGCCATGCAGAATATCAACTATGTTTATACTCATACTGCTGAGTTAGGCCGGATCCGGACGAAGTAGGGGATCCCTGAATCTGTTAAGGTGAGGATATCGGTCACTCCAGAGACCCCGATGGACTGTAAACTCAACGAAATAGACATATACACCGAGTTGTTTAACTAAAGGCTCAGATTTCCCTTGGACCTAGAAATTGTCAGGTATTTTTACCTGATAAAACTATGTCCAAGACACCTGATTCCCAACGCTTGGTACACATTTATTGCCTGTATTATGGCGTCAAGGCTCTTTGGAATACCACTTCCAATGGAGTAATTTCCTGCTGTGACCAACCTCTGCAAGAACCACCATATCCCATTCTACCACTTCAATATGGGAGACAACTTTAAGGTGGTGGATGACTTGCTTGAATCAGAGAAGAATTGGAAGACCCAATTTTTGTTTATCAACGGGACTTGGGAAAATGGAAGGAAAATCAAAGTTGGTGTCAATCCTAGCATGCTCACCAGCAGATGGAAGAGCTCATGTAAATATTTCATCATGTTTGTCTTTCTTCCTTTGTAAACAATTTGTTCTTGAACTATTTTTCTTTTCTTTGGTTAGTGTTGCCGAAGGAGTTCTCCGATTATGTGGAAGAGGGGCAGGCCACATGTGCCAAATTAAATGCTTGGACAGCTGAACGTTGGGGAAACACTTTCCTCAACTGCTTCACCTCCGGCAACTTAGTGAGGTCCCACCTTTAGGACACAACGGGCCGGAGAGACCTTACCTGGGAGGAGCTGACCACACCATCCCCTCCGGGTGTCATCCTCAAGAGAACAGAAGAGAAGGATGGAAAATTGGCTCTGCCGTCCAGAGCTAAAGCCCAGAGCAAGATGAAAGGCAAGAAAGGCAAGAAGAAACAAGTTGCAACATAGGTTGTTCAGGGTATTGGGGAGGAGACCGCTCTGGTGAGTCAAGGAGTGCAGGCCCAAAGGGGAATTGATGTTACTCTACTTCAAGTAGTTGAAGACGAGATTATTAGGGAGGCAGGTGGACCTCAAGATCCTCCAAAGGCTCCTAAGAAGGACCGAAAACGGGGAGAAAATAGTGAAGAGAGGGCAGCCAAGAAGAAGAAAGTCTCCTTGGGGGATGAAGTTGTCCTCCGTCCTTCAGAGTCTCTTCCTCCGGTCGACCCAACAAACCCCACTTTGGCAGAGAAAATCCCAAGTGGTCTACACGCCGGAGAGGGTACCGGAGGGGATATCAATATTGATGGAGTGGACATCAGTGGCTTCGAAAACATTGGCCTTTACTTTGATGACCTTGAAAAAAATGACTTTGTTGGTCCATACCTTCCCCCAATTTCCTCTAATATGGTTACTTTTAATGGTAAGTCCTTCACTGTTTCAGGGGGAAAACGACACGGTGACTCACTCTTTGCTGGTCTATATTCAGCTAGTGCTCAAGTTGGAGAGGCAAGTACGAAGTCAGTCTGCCCTTATCAACACACTCAATGCAGATAAAGAGAGTTTATCCAATGATCTCCTTACCGCCAACCAAAGTGTTAAAGCATTGAGGAAAGAGCTCGAGGAGTTAAAGAAAGGGAAAGAAGACTTGGCAACCAGGCCGGCCACTTCAGAGATGGCTAACACAGAGCTCCAAACCAAGTGTTCTGGCTTGGAGAAGGATCTCTCAATTTTGAAGGAAGAGGTGAAGACCAAGGACAATGTTGTCCAAGCCCTGTCCAGTGAGAAGAGAAATTATTCCAGTGGTATTGATGATACTACTGATGAGGAAGAAGGGACCAGAGAGAGCTCCAATGATGAACCCAAAGATCCGAAGAAGAAACAAGTTGATGTAGGCACATCTAAGGAAAATTAGCCCTAAACTTTTAACTATCTTCTGTTTTTCTTTTATCTTTATGTTTGACTAAAGTCCTTGGATGGCAAAGGAATTTTTGTAATTGTGTCCGGTTTGAGTCCGGTCAAGCTTTTCCTTTTAAACTCAAAGTCCTTGGATGGCCAATGCATTCTATATGTTTTAATATCGTCCTCCGGTGTTAGCCGGGTAATTTTACTTTGCTAAATTCCAGCTTTGTTTTATATTCACCCAATCTTGATGACTGATGTTTAAATAGCCCCTATTTGTTTTACAAGTATTTGAAGATGAGAGTGTTTAAATTCTCTGATGACAAATGTCAAATGGTCATCACTCCACCGGATTAATCCGATCTTTTAAAGATACTTAGAAAGTTTTAAAGAAACTGTGGATCAAAACACTCCGAATATTTTAAGAAGGCATCAAATTTTATTGAAAAACCTGGACACCTCATTTAAACCTCCCCGCGCCACCAGGGTAGGAAAGAGTATGCCCCCAATATTTACATGGACTTTAAACAAGTAAATATTTACATGGACTTTAAACAAGTAAATAATTACACAACTTTTATTCTAGATACATTCGGAGGTGTTCAATATTCAAAGGGTGGTTTAAGATTCTTTTATCTTTGTCCAGAATCCTGTATATCCCAAGCTTAAGCTTTCCAATGACCACATAGGGCCCTTCCCAATTTGGAGGTAGCTTGCCGAACTGCTTCTCCTTAGTATGTAGGAAGAATTTTCTAAATACGTTATCCCCCTGTTGAAAATCTCTTCTTCTGATTCTGGAAGAAAACCTGGTTCTCATTAAACCTTGATAATGCGTGGCCCTAAGATGAGCCTTAACCCTTTTCTCTTCTATTAAGTCTAACTGGCTTATGACTGCCACTTCATTAGTCTGTTCGCAAAAATTGTGGACTCTGTATGATGGAAAAGTTGCCTCTATAGGAGCAATTGCATCCATCCCATACACCAAAGCAAACAGGGATTCCTGTGTAGCAGCTCCAGGAGTGGTCTGGTAGGCCCATAGTACTTCTTGTAGATAACTTGTCCACTTTCCAGCAACCCCTTCTAAATTATTTTTGAGACCGGACAAAATGATTATGTTAGCCATTTCAACTTGACCATTCGCTTGTGGGTGGAAACGAGAAGAGAAGCAATGCTGAATGCCCCTAGAAGCACATAAACTCTCAATATCTTTGTTATCGAATTGTGGCCCATTATCTGTGGTTATGTTTTGTGGAACCCCAAATCTGCAACAAATATTAGATAGGATAAATTTTATAACAACTTTTAAAGTAGTTCCTGCCAAGGCGGCTGCCTCTATCCACATCGAAAAATAATCAATGGCCACAATAATGATTCTGCACCCTCCGGATGCCATCAGTAGAGGCCCTACCCCCAACGAGCAAAAGGTATTGGCTCAAAGATTGATTCCAAGGGGACAGCTGGGATAATAATTTCATTACCATATCTTTGGCATGGATCACACTTCTTTACCAATTCCTTGGCATCTTCCATTATGTATGGCCAGTAGTATCCGGCCAATAAAACCCTTCGGTTTAAAGTTCTATAGCCAGAGTGTGCTTACCCCTCACCATCATGTAGTTCGGATAGCACAATTTGAGACTCTTCACCCCCCCAAACAACGCAAAAAAGGTCTACAAAATTACTTATTGTATAAAATATCTCTTATGACTAAAAACCCACGAGCCTTGTACTTCATTTTCCTGGCCATAGATTATTCCGGAGGCAAAATGCCATTAGTAATGTATTGAAGAAGGGGATGTCTCCATTTTTTTGGGTTGAACCACTTGTATACTTAAACTTTCCTCTTCTTCTTTACCCCAATCGGGCTGTATGGATGGACATCCTTGTACATGAATCCATAGATAGGACTCAGAGTAGGCTATGGTGGCCAAAGAGTCTGCTAATGTATTTTCCGATCTGGGTATATGCTCATAGCTGATATTTTTAAAGTTAGCTGCCACCTCTTTAAGGATGAATAAATATTTAATCAACTGCTCATTTTTTGCCTCAGATTGACCTTGGGCATGATGGATAATAAGCTGATAATCGCTCATTAATCTAACTCTTTTGGCTCCACACAGCAAGTCTAATTTCAAACCAGCTATAGCAGCTTCGTATTCGGACTCATTGTTAGAAGCCCTCAAACCAAAACATATAGCATGGTATAGTTTGTCATCGTACGGAGAGGTTAAACATATCCCAGCACCACAACCTATGGTACTTGATCCACCATCGGTCCGGACAACCCATATCTTCTTAGATTTTTCATCTGTAGTTTGTTTAGTACTTCTGTCCGAATGGAATTCAACTAAGAAATCAGCAACAGATTGAGCTTTGATTGCAGTTCGAGGGGCAAAATCAATGTCATAGTCTCCCAATTCTACTGACCAGTTTGTCATCCTGCTTGATATGTCTGCCTTTTGAAGAACATTTTTTAAAGGAAAAGATGTCTGGACGACAACAGAATGAGACTGAAAATAGGGCCTCATTTTCCTGGTAGCAATTACTAAAGCCAGTGCTAGCTTTTCAAGTTTTAAGTACCTTCTTTCAGCATCCATCAGACTCTTGCTGATGTAATACACCGGACGAGGATAACTATTCACTTCTCTCACTGGCACTGCACTTATGGCACACTCGGATACTGCTAAATATATGTACAATGTTTCTCCCTCAATATTTTTGTAGAGAGTTTGGGGGGAAGATAAATACTTTTTAATTTTATTGAATGCTTCGTCGCACTGTGGCGGATCTAAATTCCTCCACAGTTAAATTCTTTCGCACCCTTTAAAGTTTGGAAAAATAGGGCACACCTGTCTGAAGACCTTGAGATAAATCGGTTTAGAGGAGCTAACCTTCCTGTCAATCGTTGTACTTCTTTAATATTCTGAGGAGGATCCATTTGTAATAAAGCATTAAGTTGGTCCGGATCAGGCTGTATCCCTTTCTCACTTATCACATACCCTAAAAACTTCCCAGACTGTACTCCAAAAATGGATTTAATTTTAAATTAACTTTCACCAAGTTGGCAAAAGTCTCTTGGAGATCGGCCAAGTGTAATTCCTCCTCCACACTTTTTACCATCATGTTATCAATATAGACTTCCATATTTCTGCCAATTTGATCAGCGAATGCTTTATTCACCAGCCTCTGATAAGTAGCCCCAACATTTTTTAGCCCAAAAGGCATCACCTTGTAACAATGGAGGCCCCTATCAGTAACAAAAGTAGTGTGTTCCTGGTCCTTCAGATCCACTTGTATCTGGTTATAACCGGAGAAGGCATCCATGAAGAACAACAATTTGTTCCCAGATACGGAGTCTACTAACTGATCGATCCGGGGGACTGGATACAAATCTTTTAGGCAAGCTCGGTTGAGATCAGTAAAGTCAATACACATACGCCACTTCCCATTTTTCTTTTTTACTAACAATGGATTGGTTGTCCATAAAGGGTACTGAGATTCATTTATGTGCCCCATCTTAGTAAATCGGTCAACCTCTTGAACTATGACATCAGATTTCTCTTTAGAAAAAACTCTTCCCTTTTGCACAACGGGTGCTACATCTCTCCGGATGGATAGTTGGTGTGATATAACATTTGCAGGCACTCCGGTTAAATCAGCATTACACCAAGCAAAAATGTGTTGGTTGTTTGCTAAAAAATATAGCACTTTGCTTTTTAGTTCTAATGTCATTTGAGATCCAATCTTGACACCTCTCCCTTCAGCCAGATAGTGAGTTTAAACCTCTTCAATTGGTATTAAAACACCAGGAGTCTCTCTGGGGTCATCAATTTCACCCTCTCCTCCAGAGGGCCCCACCAACTGCTAATCTATTTTATCCGAACTGCCCCTAAACTCCTAGGAGCAAGTGCAGTTGCATAACATTCCCTTGGTATTTTTGGACTACTTCGGACAACTCTCACTTGTCCCTGAACAACATATTTTAAACATTGGTGAACCGTTGAAGCCACATCATGCATCCTGGAGAGCCAAGACCTTACCAAAATGGCATTGTAGCACGTGGGACAATCTACCACAACAAAAAGTACCCTGACTGTTTTCTTGAAAGGGCGCTTGCCCAACAAAACCTCCTCCTCGAACGCCCCGACTACGTCCGCAGAGCTTCCAGTGAAACCCACAATGGACCTGTTTGATCGTTGAATCACCGCCGGGTTTTTCATTTGTTTGTAAGAACTCAAAAAGAGGATATTGGCTGAGCTCCCAGTGTCCACCAAAATTCGCCTAACGTCATTGCCCCCAATTGATGCTCCTATTACCACAGCATCTTCACGAGGACCAGCTATATCTCTCAAGTCATCTTCATCAAATACTCTGATTTTACATCGAATCTTTCAATAATTACCATGGCCCCGTCCGGAGACGACGTCCCTGCAATGTTTTTTGGGCCGGTTTGATGAGCATTATCAGGCCTATTCCTCCTTCTTCTCTTGACATAAGCACCTAATTTTCCTCTTTCAATCAAATTATGTACCTCTTGTTTCAAAGCGATGCAATTTTATGTGTTATGGCCAATATCATGGTGATATTGACAAAAACAAGCATTACGAATTTCCCATAGAGATTGAAGCGTTGTCGGCTCCTTAAAATACACCTCATCTTTTGTTTTGTTATAGATGGTCATCATATTCTCTTTTAACTCTGCAAATCACTTCGGTTGGACCCAAGGTCCTCGCTTATTTCTGGACTGTTGACTCTGAGCTAGAGCTGGGTGAGATTGAGCCTTGGCCCTGTTGGGACCCTGTCCGGCCTCTTTAGCCTTGTAGCCGGACTTATTCTGGTTTAGTGCAGCTGGGGCAGACCTCACTTGTCTGTGTACCCTAGTCTTTTTTGTTTCATCCACATTGATTTGCTTTCCCACCTTGTTCAATAAACCACCCCACGTCATGGCCTTCTTCCTGGTTACTGAATCGACCAGATTGCCATGGTTCAAACGCTGTCTTAGAGAAGCTATTGTTACTTGCTCAAAGCAATCAGCTAATCTATTATTTGTGTTCACAAACCGACTTCTATATTCTTTCAATAATTCATTTGGATCTTGGGCACAATGGATAATAATGTCTCCATTTCCCTTCATCTCCTTACTTCCAACAAACTGGCTCCGTAAGGCCACCCAAAAAGTATCAAAAATTCTGATGCACCCATGTGGTAGGTTATTATACCACTTCATAGCATTCCCCGTAAAAGATTGAGAGAAGGCTATACAAATCAACTTTTCATCATCATCAAAATTCATCATAAATTTTTTAAACTTCTCTAGATGATTATCTGGACCTTTGCTCCCATCATATTTTTCCATCTTAGTACTGTCAAACCTCTTAGGAAGGCTTCCGGACAGTATTTTGGAAGACAATGGAGATTGTCTTCAATTCCGACCACGACTAAAAACAGTATCTTCATTGGGAGTTGCAAAGATACCTAGCTCATCATGGAAAGCGAAAGGATCCATCAATAGCTGGTCAATGTGCCTCCGGCTATGGCTATGAGATGACCCTTTACTCAGATGCTTTTTCAACCTTCCATGCCTATCCCTTTTTCTTGAATATTTTTTAACCATCTTTTGCTTCTTCTTAGACCTGCCTTCATCACTACTGGATAACAGGGACTCCTCAATTTCATCCTCGTTCGAGGAGCTACTAGAGGATTCTGATTCCGAGCTCTCCACCGGTTTAGATCAGTGAAACTTCTTTGAGCTGACATGAGTCTTTTTAGTACTCAAATGGGTCTTTGCTGATGGGTCATGCTCCCTTGGATTGTCAATGTGGTGAATGGCTGACACATTTTATTTTTCTTTCAAGCATAACTCCATCTTTTTAGCAACCCTCAAGGCTTCTATCTCAGCTTTCAGCATGTCTCGCGCTTCGATCGTGTACTCATCGTTTTCTCCCACCACTTCTACCAAAGTTGGTGGCACTGCTTGCTCGTCCGGATTCATCCGAACTGGTTTTTCTTGTTGGTTTTGAATGGTAGATTTAGGCACCTTCTCCTCCCACTATGGTCGCCAATTTGGTGAGGATTATTTTAGACTGAGGGTAATTTAGGTTGATGATTTGTGGTATTTTGAGAGTATTAAATGTTTGGGTGTTTTATAGTGAGAGATTTAAGCTGCATGGCTGTATTAAATGTTCATTATCCTCATTAATGAAAGTGTTTGGGTATTTATACCCTTAATTATGGGCCCTATAGGCTTTCGGGTCAAACTATGAAATCGGGTCGAGTTCAAAGACCGATTAGTTTATTAAGCAGATTAGCAATTAGCTTAGTCAAAAGGTGTTTAGTGTTTTAATACTTTTATTCTGTCTAAATATTTCAGTGGGTAATTATAGTCCAGATTACCCCTTTCCGGTTTTCACAGTAAGTCGTGGTGAATAATTCTGGACTCATCAGTGGTAATACCTATGCTTAACAAATAAGCCTTTGTTTGTCACAATCCTTCTTCAGATGTCTTTTCTCTTTGCATAAAAAAGCATTGATCTATAGTCAATTTCTCAGTCTTTTTATTCTAGACCAGAGCTTGACCTGGTCCGTTTCCATCTTCCTTTCACTTAGCACCTGCCCGTTTTACAAATGTAATCACATTAACCTCAGGCGTTGTGTCTTTAAGTTTTTCCTCCTCTTGTGTAGCGTAGGAAATCAGCTCATTAATATTCCATTTTTCTTGCATGAAGTTATAGGTGGACTGGAAATACTTAAAATGGTCTGGCAAACGTGAACCCCACTATCATTTCTGAGGTAAGTCTAAACCGATTGCCTTTAATTTTTTGCCAATCATTGACATTCCCGGAATGTGTTCTCGAATTTTAATTTTTCCATTATATTTTTTGGTAGCTTGCTCGATGAGCAAACACTGTATCTCTACCTTTTCATTTTTTACAAAGCCTTTATCCACCTCTGCGAGAAACACCGAGGCAATAGTAACACTTTTAGGGACAGCCCCACGTAATACTACTTGTATCCCCTGTAACAAGAGAGACATGCATAACTTATTTGACTTCTCCCACCTTTCATCAGTCTTAATTTCCTCTGGTTTACTTTACGGACTAAGGGGGGATTGTTTGGGAGTTGACAATGCACATGGTCATAATCATTGACAGACAAAAACAAAAACATATCTACCTTCCACAACTGAAAGTCCAAACAATCCAACATGGGTTGGCGGTCCCCCAATAGATTGTGACCAGTGGATACTATAATAAGAACAAAAAACATAAAACACATTTAACATCTTGACATATAACTGAAAAACATATGCATGAACATGACAAATACATGTATAACATAAAATTCCCTTGATAATAGATACTGGAGGGCGAATCATACTAACATGTAATTTATGAGTTTGAAAAAAATACCATGATCATTATTTTAATTTCTCAAGTACCAACGAGACCTTCTAGAGGGCCAATGTTATTTAATTTTAAAAATAACCATGATCTGATTTTTTTGAAGTACCTATGAAACCTTTTGGATGACCGATTTTACCTACTTAAAAGCAAAAAAATGCAACGATGAATTTAACTTATCTTAAGTACCGCTAAAACATTCTGAAGGGCCGATTTCATCTACTTCAAATTAAAATCAACGCAAGGACCATTTTTCAATAATTTTCTCCCATTCATGATTAATTTAAACAAAAATGTGAACCTTCTGGAGGGCCGATAATATTTAAATTTAAATTTAATCCCCCGAACCTTTCAAAGCCTAAGATCCATAAGAAAATTAAATTTTAACCTTCTGGAGGGCGGATTAAAGTATATCCATTAGTTTCAACCTAGCGGTCTAGAGAACCTTAGTCATGCATCCATATTTAAACATTCATGAATATTCACTTAAATTCAAAAATAAACATACAATAATTAACATGCCAAACACACTATAATTTTTAAATAAATCATGTTATATATTTTAAATTAATTAATTAAAATAAAAAAATTCCCCTCTAAATAGTATTTTCAAAAAAAACATTATTCATCATCCGACAATTACTGTTCATCACCGAAACGAAAAACAGAGTTCATAACCTTTCTTGCTGAATAATATTTCTGATGAATAATGTTTTTGATTAATAGTGTTTTTTAAGATCATTATTCATCCTTCAAAAATATCGTTCACATAGTATTCACATTTTGAAAAAAAAATACTATTTACAACACTCTTACTACTGTCATCGCGATAACACTCCTACTAGTATTCACAACACTCCTATTATTTGAAATCGTTATTCATATAGTGTTTTTGATTAATAGTGTTTTTTAAGATCATTATTCATCCTTCAAAAATATCGTTCACATAGTATTCACATTTTGAAAAAAAAAATACTATTTACAACACTCTTACTACTGTCATCGCGATAACACTCCTACTAGTATTCACAACACTCCTATTATTTGAAATCGCATAAAATAATATATAACAAAACGCGGAAAATAAATTAGAAACCAATTTCTAGATTTACCTAATGAATAAACAAAACCAAGAATATTCAAAAGTTTGTCTGTAGCTTTCCATATAGTATTATTTTGTTCATTTGAGCGATTCTGTTTATGAAATTGAGAAAACTGCATAATCAAATTAGTGAAGAAAGGAAAGGTTTCCAGACATTGAACGAAGCGGCCATATTTCTGATTAGGGTTTAGGATGATGAAATGCCTAAACCTAACCCCTTATTTATAGCCTTTACAATGTGAAGCCCAACATTGTAAAACCCATCATTTATTATTTCCTTGTGTCCGAGGACCATAACCCGATAAATTGATAATTCAATTTATATACTGATTTATCAATTCAGCCTTAAGTATTGAGATTTGGGCCTTCTTCATTATAGTGCCCAAATTCAACCCGGTTAGCACACTTTAGCCTATAATGCCTTTTCAGCCATAAGTCCAATTTAGTTAATTAAATTTTTGAACTTATTTAGTGGTCCGAGAAGGATCTATAGTTAACAAATTATTCAATTTGTCTGGGTCAATGTGGATCATTTTATCACTAATGATGTAGCCTAGAAATTTACTAGATCAGACACCGAATGTATATTTTTCAGGATTCAATTTTAGGTTGATGGATCCCAAATTAGAAAATGTTACTTGGAACTCAAGTATATAATCCTCCTCTCTTGAAATTTTTACCATCATGTCATCAATATAAATTTCTACATTTCTTTTTATCTTACTGGCAAATGTTTTATTGACCAACGTTGGTAAGTGGGCCCAGCTTTCTATAATCCAAAAGGAATTATCTTGTAACATGAAGCCTCCTATCAATGATGAATATGGTATGATCCTAGTTGTTCTGATCTATTTGTATTTGATGGTAACCAGCAAAATCATCCATAAAAGATAATAAGTTATTCCTAAAGTAGAATCTACCAGCTCATCTATTCGAAGAACTACGAAAGGGTCATTAGGATATGCCTTATAAAGATCCGTGAAATCAATGCACATCCACCATTTATCTTTCTTATTTTTAACAAGTACCGAATTTGCATTCCTTCGATAGTGGGTTTCTTCGAATGTGCCCCACCTTGGTCAATCTATTCACTCCTTGAACTATGGATTCAGATTTCTCTTAGAGAAAGCTCTCTTTCTTTGCACTATTGGACCTACATCGGATCGTACAGACAGTTTGTGGCAACAAATATTTTATGGCGCATTAGTTACATCCTCATTGGACCAAGAAAATACATTTATACTTTTTAATAAGAAAGATATCAATTTTTCTTCAATTCTGATGGTATTTTGGTTCTAATTTGGGCATTCTTCCCTTCTACCAGGCTATTTAACCCAACCTATTCTACTAGAATAATAACACTATGAGTCACTCTTGGATCACCAATCTTGTTTGGATCTGAAGATGGCTCTAATAATTTATATTATTTTTTAGTTATCATAATTTACAGGGATTTAGGAGAAAAAGTTGTGGCATAACATTCCCAATCCACTTTTGGCTACTTCGAACAACTCCTACTCGACTCCAAACTATATATTTCAAGCATTGGTGAAACATCGACCCAACAACATGTATCCTTGATAATCAAGATCTACCAATAATTGCATTGTATAAGGTCGGACAATTCACTACCACAAACAAAACCATTACCATTTTTTTGAATGGTCATTTCCCTAACAATACCTCACCTTTAAATTCTCCAATGACATCAGCAGATTTTCCAATAAAGCCTACTATAGTTCTGTTTGACCATTGGATAACCGAAGATTTCTTCATCTATTAATAAGTGGACAGAAATAAGGCGTGGCCAAGTTACCCGTGTTAATCAAAATTCTTCGGATCTCAGTGCCTTCAGTAGATCCCCCTATTACCACAGCATTCTCATGTGGGCCTCTAACCTCCCTTAAATCATTTTCGTCAAATACTATAAAATTAGCAGGGATCTAGTAGAGGTGGGTAGACAGTTTTCCCTTCAATTGCATGGTTAAAATGACCACATGATTTTTTTTAGAACAATTTGTTGGTTATGTTACTGTTTCTCCCCAAAAAGACTTATACAGTTTGGAAACATTTCCAACACTTCCTGTCACCATATTGATTCGATTCTGATCCGGATTAGGATCCAAGTACTCTGAATCCATATCAAAATGTTCAATAATTACCATCATACTCTATTGTTTAGATACTTTTTTATTTTACGTTTCGACGTTGGGAGATACAGCTTGAGCTCCGAGTGTTATAGATTGTGCCCTAGTCCTCATTTTCCTATTACCCCTTGCAATTTAATAAAAGTGGTCGATTTTCAATTTTTGATCAATGCTTGTATCTCTTATTTTAAGGTAATACAATCCTTAGTATTATGTCCCATATCGTTGTGGTATCTAAAAAACCGTGTATTTTAATTCTCCCTTGGAGTTTGAATAGGTGATGGCCTTCAGAATTACACAAAATTTTTTGTACTTTTATATATGGTGGCCATATTTTCAATTAGTTTTGCATAATAATAAGGTTGGACAAAATGATTCCCTTTTGGCCTAGACTGTTGACCCTGATTCGACTAATTTTGTTTGGGTTGATGAGAACTTTTCCTTGAATCCTTATAATGTTTGTTGACTATAGCCTGTGATTGATTACTACCTTGTGGGAAAGAAGTTGTGGGGGCAGGCTTATACTGAGGAGGTTGCTTTTATCTTTTCATTTTCTCCACAGTAAATTTTTGTCCAACATGGTTTAACAATCCCCCCCACGTCATCGATTTCTATGTAGTTACCGAATGAGCCAATTCACCATACAACCATCCTTGTTGCAATCAATTTATAGCCACTTGTTCAAAACAATCTACTAATCTATTTTTAGTATTCACAAAATGACTGATGTAGTCTTTTACAGACTCGTTCAGATATTTTCCACAATGAATTATGGTCTCACCGTTCCCTTTGAGTTGTTTGCTTTCATTTCTTTAGAATTCCATTCAAAACATGTTGAAATTTTTGATGGATCCCTGTGGTAATCTATTATACCATTTCGAGGCATTTCCCTTGAATGTTTGAAAATAAGCCTTGTATAAAACCTTATCATCACTTATCCTAAATATTTTAAATTGTTCAAGATGATTAGCATGATCTCGGCTTCCATCATATTTATCCATATTTGAACTCTCAAAATGCCTAGGTAGGTGTTCAGAAAGTATTTCGAAGAAAATGGTGACTGTTTCCAATTATGCCCTTGGTTGGATATATGATCCTCATCGGGAGTGGCAAAGATCCATGGTTCGTATTATATAGTGAACTGGTCACTCAACAAATTATCGATGATATGGTTTGCCGACCTTTTCATCTTTTGTTGATAGTTTTTCTTATTCCCCTTATCTTTCCAGTCATTTTTTTCCCGATAAATCCTGTTTACTTGACATTTGATGCTTTCTAAGATGCTTTTTAGCTAGATTTTCTTTCTTATTTCTGAGCCCATGATCACTACTCGAATAGGAAAATAAAATTTTGAATTAGATTTTGTTGTAGATCACTCAACTGAATCCAAAGTACTCGAACAATATTTAGCCTGATGTTGCGTTTTAGACTTTTGGTGGTCTTTAAAAGATTGTTCATTTGAATTTTGTTTGGGATTGTTATCTATTTGTTCCAAACCCGAGTCATCACGCACTTCATCCGCCACGAGTTTCCCCTTGTATTTCTTAGTTGAAGTATGGTTTCCATCATCAGCCGCGACGATTTTATTTCTTTTCTCACCACTTCATTTCTTTTGGATTTTGCCGGCTAAAGGAGATTTATCCCCACTAGCGATCAGATCACTGAGGATGACAATGGTTTCAGGCTCTAAGGGTAACACTTCTCTGGGTTTGTCTTTAGTGACGCCGTCGACAACCTCCTGCTCATATTCTTGGTCGGACATCTCTTCTACCTTCACCTGTTATTGGGCGCTCAATCTCTTTTGGGTAGAAACACCTCGAAATTTGAGGCATCTAACCTTTATATGAGGTCAACGACGTCAGGAGGTATCCGTACTTGGTCGATACTCAGAGTATCGTCGGAAAAGTGCCAAAGATTGTTATTGATCAGATTGGTATTTTTGAAGAATCGACGAAACTGTTGGCCCAAATGTTTTCTAGCAAAGGCTTGAAGTTTAGCAAAGATGTCTGAGGCTTTTTTAAGATAATCTTTTCTCAAATATTGTATAGTTACCTTGTAAGCTTAAATATTTTAAATGTTATGATCATCATTAGAACTCATAATAAATATTTTATCATTCGACGCACTTCCCTTGAATGTTTGAGAATAAGCCCTGCATAAAAGCTTATGATCATCATTAGAACTCATAATAAATATTTTAAATTATTCAAGATGATTATCATGATCTCGGCTGCCATCATATTTCTCCATCTTCTGACTCTCAAAATGCCTAGGTAGGTGTTCAAAAAGAATTTTTAAAGAAAATGGTGATTGTCTCCAATTATGCCCTTGGCTGGATATATGATCCTCATCCGAAAATGTAAAGATCCCTGGTTCGTATTGTATAGTGAACTGATCACTAAAAAAATTATCAATGATATGGTATGCCGACCTTTTCATCTTTCGTTGATATTTTTTCTTATACCCCTTATCTTTCCAGTCTTTTTTACCCCGATAAATCCTGTTTACTTGACATTTGATGGTTCCCAAAATGCTTTTTAACTATCTTTTCTTTCTTCATTCTGAGCCCATGATCACTACTCAAATAGGAAAATAAAAAGTTTGAATCATATTTGTTGTAGAGCCCTCAACTAAAGCCAAAGTACTCGAACAATACTTAGCCCGATGTTCCATTTTAGTCTCTTGATGGTCTTTAAAAGACTGTTCATTTAGATTTTGTTTGGGATTGTTATCTATCTCTTCAGGTTTGGGATATTCCAATGGGCTCTTTTTACTTAAATCCTTCTGAGCCTGCCTATGGGCTTTTAGTGCTTCAATTTTTGCCCTGAGTTGATCACGTTTCTCTTGCATGAAGACTTTTTCCTCTACATCCTCGTTCACATCAGAAGTATTCATAGGCTCTTCATTGCCTCCATTCCCCTCATTTCCAGAAGGAAGATCAACTGTATAACGAATTCCATGACTTAAAGAATTCTGAAGGTCGGTTCGTGAATTAGGTTTTGAATACTAATTTTAGGTACCTTTTAGTTCTATTATGGTCACTAATTTGGTGATGGTAAAATCTGATTAGAGATTATTTTTAGTAAATGCTTAGATTGAGTATTTAATTCTAGATAGAGGGTAGAGATATAGTTGAGGCTATAGTATTTAATTTATAGTGAGAGAATCAACCACCCATTAAATGTTGTTATTATGACTTTATATAGGACAATTTCGGTTTTATGGGGCTATCAGGTCGGGTCGTGTGTATGGATCCATTTCATGAGCCCCCAAGCCTAAGAACATATAAAGCTGGAATACAGCTTAGTTACTAGGCACCCAACTTACTCAACATAATTTTATTATGAGTCTAAAATACCTCCTTAAGATAAATCCGAGCCACTTCTTATTTGTAGCCTCCAACGATATTTCATCCTATCACTGTAAACTTCAGAGTTATCTATAAGCTCGTCATAAAGGCCCTTCCTAAAAAACCCTCACCTTTCTTCGTGGCAGGATAAACCATATGATATTGATCGATACATGTAATGGTCATCGGGTCTAATGTTATTTCTAAAAGTTATAAAAGGTCTGTAGTGAATGGGAACCCGTTGCAAGTAATTTTTTTGATTATTAACTATTTATTTTAGTCCAGTATTAGAACTTGGTAGATATAGCTAGATAACAACACCATTGAATAATTTCTAACTACTAACGGTTTTTCTACCCGAACGTTATGATTTGATAGCGCCAACGTGGAAAGAGTTCCAGCTATCATAAGTTTCTATGCATGAACGTTATAACCATTAGCTTGTGTTGGTAGTTTGAAATTAACAGGTTTCATTCGGTGCGTGATTTATTTTCATTTACAAACGGTAACCTTAGGATTTTAAAAAGGTTTGGCACTAAAGCTTCGTTGGCTTTTCTTACATAATCCACATATTCCCAATGCGATTTATCTCGTTTAGTGGATGATATATCAACATATAACTTTCATTTGGCATATGGACGACAATGATGTTTATGTTTCTCTAATAGTTCTAAAAGGATGGATGTTTCCAGATAGAGTACTTAAAATATTTCTTGTAAATATGTTATATGTGTCTTTCTTTGTGGATTAACATGACATGAACTATTTATCTATATTTTTAAAAAAAAGATGTAGTGTGGTTAGCTTTGTTCGTATCATTATATTTAACATCTTCCAATGACCGTGAAAATATTCTAAAGGTTAAAGTATGCCATTATAGATCCACTTGCAAAGCATGATCATGGATTCAATTACTTTAATGAGAAAATCTATCATGTTATGTTTGTGCATAAATTTTGCAAAGTAATTATTTGTATTCATTTGAACGTTCTAATTAATGTGCCATCAACAAAGCATGATCATTATTTTCATGAACACTTGTTCAACATCATTGATCAACGTCAAGTATCTATCTGTAAAAACCATGGACGATTTTTTAATGTCGTGAGATACAATTAATCATTTCAATCAGTCTAATAGACACTTGAATTTTTTACTTTCTCCCCTTACATAAAGGCAAATGAAATGCCATAAGTCAAACCAGTATATGTTATACCAACAATCTTAAACAATAACATCTCGTTCGTTATTGTCTTGTAGGTGATATCCATTATTAGTACTATTGGAAATGTCCATAATAAATACACACTAGCCGCATTCACAAAGAAAATATTAGTAATAATACAACCTTCAACCTCGATAGATGTATAACATTCAAAATAATTATATATTTTTAGCTCGCTTAATATGTTTTACAACTATGTCCAATCGGCTTTTTTTAATATCCGGTTTTTACTGTCGAGCGTTGTATACGGTGCACATGGAAGATACATTATCTTCATTCAACTTTTTTACTCCGCTCAAAATTTCTTTAGGCCAAGTTCCCATGCATGATCCTAAATTCTTTTGATTATGATATTCATGCATGATTGTGAATTGTTGGAGTAACTTCTACTTCGATTACATATATCATTGTTTATGTGTTTATGAGCGGGGAGAAAATACAAAACTATACATGGGTTTTGAGTATTCTTCGTGGTATGATAATGGTTCAAAAGTAGGTTCCCGATGAGGTTGCAATTTTTTTTCTAGTTTTATGGTATCGTTACCGATACGAACATGTTAGAAGTTTACGATAAAAATCTAGCTATATTGAACGAATGCTTGCCGATTACGATAAAAATCTACCTACATTGAACTAACCTCGCCAAAGATGACAATTGATTCCATGTTACTTTACGTTTTCATACTTATTTATTTTTTACTGTATCTTATGCCCCTGCTTCATTATGTAATAATTATATTTCCGCGTATTGTTTATTTTAGTTTTCATTATGTTTTACGCCAATTAATTATTTATAAGGGAGTAGGTATCCACAACCAATATCAAAGATAAACGTCGAAGCAGAGCAAGACAAAGTAGAGTAGAGCAGAGCAGAACAAAGCCGAACGGAGCAAAGCAAAGCAGAACAAAACAGAGCAGAGCAAAAGAAAAATTAAGGAAAGACTAAAAGAGCAGACAAAGCATTCAATCCGAGTAGGAAAGATATAAAACCAGGCGTACTTGATCTAAGTCGGGCAGTGCATGATCAAAGATAGGTACGCTCGGCCAAAGCAGATACGTCAAACAAAGAAGATACGAAAGTTAAGCCGCGCTACGCGTTCAGTCGAGTAGAACGCGGTCAAAAGTAGGCACGTCCGACACAAGTCGATAGGGAATTTGGTGCGCACAATTAGAAACCTCACTCGATCAAGAACGAGCTAGCACCAGAGCCGACCGGGTAGACAAAACAACACCAAAGTCGACCGAGCAAAATGACAAAAGTTTCTCTGCTCGGCAAATCACAAAACTAACCGTTTACGTTAACAAGCATTAATGAAGTCAGTATAGTAGACTGTATTAAAGACCACTAATCAAGGATAAATAATCAACAATTGAATATTCACGGATCGCTGATTAAGGAGAATTTATAGCAATCGACTTAGTGTGGGTCTCGACCCATTAAGTATTTGTAATTAATATGGAAGTAACGACCAAGAGTAGTGTATATAAGGGACAAAAAACAATGTAAAGGCATGTTCAGAAATCTTCCCGAATAATTAATATTACTATCTTGGCATATTAGTATTTTAGGTTTTCCCATAACAATTATATGTCCGCATATTGTTTATATTAGTTTTAATAATTTTTCTCGTACCGGCCAATGTAGATTCCCGCCAATTATTAATTCCCGCCATATTGGATTCTCTGCCAGCTGACAACATAGGATTTGTCTTTATAAGTCACCTGAATCATGTCTTAATAGCTCATCTACTAAATCTTTTTTAATATAAAAAACAAAAAGCGTTCTTAGTTATAGAGTGGACTGTTGATGAAGATTATCACTTGCTTCAAGCGGTGAGGTTTGTTCAAATATCACTGTCTGAAGATACCACCGATTTGTTTTCCGATGAACGACTATAAAGGATGTACTACAACTACTACCGAGTGGGAACTCCAAATCCAACTCCGCGCAGTCGCGTAGAAGTCAAAACTAAGTACAATGTTGTAAAATTTGAACCAATGCGCCAAGTTTTCTACATGTCTTACGAAATAAGGAAAGATGCACTAGAAGTGTGGAATTTGAAAAAAACTAATTTCCTTACAAGATATATGGTAGCATATCTAGACGAGAGGATTGCTGAGAAAGCAGATGTGATCGCAAACTCCTAACCTGTTGATTTTAACATAGGATATGATTTATACTAATAAGTTTTATTGAACTATGTATTGATGTTGTTCAAAGCAGCTTGTTTTGAGGTTTTTTTATTGTATTATGTCTCCAAATGTAACGTTATCAACATTACTGATGAATCAAAGTTTTTTTTTTTAAATTGTAGCATTTCGCACCAAACTTCCGACCAATAATCCCCGGTTCGAGCGTGCGATGGCTGTATTGTGTTTTAGCATGAAAAAACAACCCGAACAATAGTTTATGCATACCAAACGTGATGCATAAGCAAGAATGTCGCACCTGTCATGTGACACCTAAGCAAGGAAGTCACAATTGTTGGTCGCGTGAAGGTTTGCGACAGACACCCTTCCTTGCCGCACGACATGTGCGAATCCATGAGGCCTGGTCACATATATGGTGAGACGAACATGTATCAAACAACCCACATTTTGGAAACCCTAAAACACAAGTTCATACACCATTTTGCTTAAATCGAACGCAAAACACAGATCCACACTCGCAAACAATACTAGTCTATCAAATCAACAAAACGACAAACTCAAACCATACTAAAATCAATTTTTTTTAAATCAGAAATTCTAAACTAAATATCTACCGAGATATACAACGAAACCAAAAAGCCAAATACATTACTAAAATTGTATGGCATATCTCTTGTTGTGGGATGCTAAGGTTGTATGACATTCTTTAAATGGTTGTCGGATAGGATTTAGAAAATGAAGTGTTTTGATTACGAGTTGTATGATAAGTTTTGAAAGGTTTAGAGAACTTTAAAAGAAAAAAGGGAAAAAAAAAATAAGTGAGAAGATACAACGAACATATCTATAATTCCTATCCTTGCCCTAAAAAATATCTCGAAAAGGAACGTAACTCTTAAATACTGCGTGGCCATAAATATATGGAGGTTTCCGGGCGGGACTAAGGAGACCTACGGTCAGAAGTCCTTTAACCCCTTTACCTATCCCTAGATAGCGTTGTATCTGAATGGGATACTCGAAATCAAGAGATAAGACATCCTCAAAATGCCCAGAACTGCAAGCTCGAATGCATTTGACATTATATGATTTTCGTCTGGTTTTGAATTATCCGGGTTGTTCGATGAAGGAGGGGAAGGGTCCAGGTTTGCGTCTGGTGCTCCTCTCCCCACATCGCTCAGGTGGTGGTGCATTTTACGGTGAGACATAAGGAATATCGAGTGAGTCTAGAAGGTCCAGTGAAAGGTCCTTTAACCAATGGGATGAGATATTCGGTCTTACTCCATCTTTAGTTGTTGTGGAGGTAAATCTTCTTCTGGTGCTGGTAGGCATATGGTAACTTCGGATACTGATTGATGACGGAGAACTGAAAAGGGTATCTTTATGTAATTTTCTAATGGAATTTTAAGATAATCATCATGTCTGTACCATGTATTTGTTTTGTTTTAGAACATCTGTGTTTTGTTAAGGCTTGAAACTACAATTTTCCGTGAGATGAAGAAATTTTGTCCAATGTCGGATGGCATAGTATTGTGATGTTTAGGTTTCTGAAATGATAATTATGCGGTAAAATAATCTATAATTTTGACTCTTTCGTGTTTGTTGTTGAGATTGATTAAACAGTTCCAAGAGGGAATGTGTTTCAGATCTGAATGATATATATATGATAGGATTAGTGTTTAAGGTCTGAATGATATATATGATAGAAAGAGATTTAAGGCAATTATCGGAGTCCAAAACTATATATCTTTCATCGTGTAGTCGGATATTACATCAAACTTTGGTGAAACGTATTGTATGCAAAAAGTTGAGAAAACTACGACATACATTTTTCTTGTACTACAAACTAAAAACTAGCATACTTCATATGTACAGAACTTTGTTGCTGTTGTACTTGCAATGGTGATGGCAACATTCTCCACCGGAATAGATTCTCAGTGTATCCACGTCTGTTTTACTTGCTGTATAGTTCTTTTAATTTGCTACATGATTCTCCGTCGAAATGTCACTACAACTGCAGTTCAGGAAGGATGATAATCAAGATGAGATGCTATTCCTTACGGTTATGGCTTCTTTCATTTGATTTTTTTACTACCGGAGCTATATACTTTGCTATGTGTTTGGTTGGCTGGAACTCTCAGGGTTTCATACAAAAGTAAGTTCTATAAAGTGATTTTATCTATTTTGTGAACTTTTCTGATCCTATTGAAGTTTAACTGCAAATATCATAGCCTATATATATGTTTCTTTGTGGGCTGCATCCACACATGATACAGATTTTTGGCATACCGTAGGGTTGTTTCGAAGCCTTACACAACTATATATATCTTGATAAACGTTATGGTGCCAAAATGTGACAAACTTTTATAGTTCAGAAACAATTGAGTAAACTAGAATCTTCCTTAGATGAAGTCAATTAGTTGATAATGACAATCATTTACAGGTAGAAAGTTGACGTTGGTAGACAATTTGGAGGATCTATATCGTTTTATTTCATGTGTTTCTCTTTCTATCATTACTTTTTAGATCGTATCTCTTCCTATGCGATCAAGGTACTGGCTGCTATCTATGTACCAAAGAGGCAAACCATTTTGCTAAACAATGACAACAACAATTATTGACTTGAAACTCGGTATGTACAAAAGGAGAAGCTTCCTCTCTCAATGTAAGTTTCATTCATCATCTTTTAACTTTATAGTTGTTTTTAAACCCAAAATGTTTGAGCTGGAATTGAGTCTATAAAGATCTGAATATGATATGTATGATAGGATAGATTTTTCGCAAATTACAGTCAATAGTGAAGGTGACTTAAGCTTAAATTATACATTTGCGATGACTACTTACAGTAGCTTTTGGTAGCGTATATGGGCACACCGCAAAATCAAGGCCTTGAATTTGATACAGACTTAGCTGCCAAAGATGCATAGACGCTCTTCAAAGAAGAGGAAAACAAATTGGGCATGGATGAAGATACTTCTATCCGCATATTTAGTGGACGAAGCAGGTCACATTTCGCTGCCATTAGAGCTGCGTACCGTTACTTGTGGCCATTCACTGAAAACATCATTTTCTACCATAAAAAATTGTTTTCCGGTATCTATATATCTTGTCTTTTCTTTTTCTTTTTTGTTCAGGTCATGTCTCCATCTGGGCTTGTTCTTTGCTAAGGAGACAAAATGTTAAGACTATCATTGACTGTGACTTGTTTAGCAATTGAAACTATGATCTCACTGCCTGCATTTTTTTGTTCAAGTCATGTTTCTATTAGGGATTGTCCTTTGTTAGGAAGATAAAATGACAGCATATCATTGAATGTTTTGTTTTTGAACTGTGATTTTTTAGCAGTTGAAGTTCTGATCTATATGACTGTGTATTTTGATCCGGCAGTGGTGTGTGAACATCTGAAAATTCAGTTTCGGTCTCTTGACAATATTACAATGCTGCGAGAATCCTGCTAAGTACTTCGCGAAGGTAGACACTTATCAATCTATCTGCTATCTGCTGGTTACTGTATTATGCTACAACTGCTAGAACTAAACATAAAAAAAACTCACATTTTAGGCACATAGTTGTTAGTATCGCGATACATATGATTGGTATTCTAAACCCCCATCAATACATTTTTATAATTATTGTTGGGTTGATGTATTTGACGATACATATACAATACGATAAATATAGTGATCGTATTATGGTACGATAATTAATTATGTTTTTCAAAATTTGAAAGTTTTGAAAATACAAAAATGAAGATAAGCTAATTTTATTTTTTTATAATTTGAAATTAAAGTAAAAAAAATGATTGTTATAAATCTTTTTAAACATCCTTTGTAGCTATCAAATCATATGTCGTATCAATTTTTGTTTTTTCTATATGTATATCCTGGACCTTACAGTAAGATAGAGTGATCCATTAATATATGTATATTAATATAAGATAGGTTATAGTTCAATATTTTTTGTTTTTTCCATATTGTATATCCTGAAACTTACAGTAAGATACAGTGATCCATTAAAAATAAATATGTATATAAATATATAAAATAGTTTTAGATGATATTAATGGTACAAAATAGTTCATTATCTTTAATATAGATTAACTAAATCTTAAAAAAAAAGATTACATTATTATTAAGACAAGATTACAAAATAGTATGAAATATCTTCGACGAGAGTTGGAGCTTCGACATCCGTAATCCATCCATCATCGGAGAAACTGGTAAGATCAGTCTTAATTCTAGATTAATATTGTATTTCACAAATACTAGTGAATTAAGCTTATGTTGTTCCGATCGATATCTTTTTTGGGAATGCACATGGTCAAACGTACTCTAATTTCTTTCACATCTTGTGGCATTACATGTGAGACTTGAAGTACGAATAACAAGTCTTTAGAGCTCTTTACATTCACCACCATACTAATAGCAAGTCTTTTGTTCATCAAATCAATGCAACGTGCGACACACGGATACCAAAAAATTGGTCTTTTGCTCATAAAAAAATTGACTTTACAAGATATTGATGAACAAAAGAGCAATTTTTTTTTGTCTTCATGCAGTGCGCATTGCATTGATTTGATTTTCAATATATTGACGATTTTGTGGTGAACGTAAAGAGCTCCAAAGACTTGTTATTCGTATTTTAAATCTCACATGTAGTGTTACATGATGCGAAAGAAATTAGAGTATGTTTAACCATGTGCATTAAAAAAACTGATTGAAATAACAAAGGCTTAATTCATTAGTATTTTTGAAATTCAATATTAATTTAGAATTAAGACAAGATAAAAAAGAACATATGATCTTATTAGTTTCTCCGATATATAAATCCGATGATAAATGGTTTATCGAGACAGAATATCCAAAATATTTCATGGATGGGCATGAACAACAATTTTGATGTCCAAACTAATGATGGTGAAGCCGAAAACTCTAGTAAAAAAAGAAAAAAAGGTAAACAAATTTATAATCTTATTTATAATTGTAAGCAATTTAAATATATAAACTATTTTAGAACTAAAATATTTGAGTTGCCAATAATAAAAAAAACGACAAAAGAAACTTGTTGGATTTAATAAACATAGATGAAGAGGAGTACACAAAAGTTGGAGATTTAGAAGATGAAATTATATATCAAGATGAAGATATCGATCTCGAAGATAAAAATAATATAATTATTAGTTCTTGTAATTTTATTGTGTCTTTCTAATAATTTATCAATTTTGTTAGATATTGACCCTAGTTTGGATACTAATTGGTATTAGAGATTTGGTTGTAAAATTAGGTTTTCCAATTGAGATTTCACAATGGCGTCTCAAACATCCAAATACAAGATTGAAAAATTTGTTGGGGGATCCAACTAGGCATTGTGAAAGATTAAAATGAAATATTCATTGGTACTACAAGGGTTGTGGAAGACCGTGGAGAATAAGCTACCAAAAGAGATGAAAGAAGAGGAGAAATAAGAACTTCAAGAAAGAGCTTTGTTCTGGATTTTAATGGGTGTGAAAGGCAATGTTCTTCGCGAGATTAGTGGTAAGAAGACTGTTGTCTGCGCATGGAAGAAGTTGGGAGAATTTTACTCGAAAAAATAGTGGTGAACCGGTTATACTTGAAGAAACGTTTGTATGATTTTAGATTGAAAGAAGGTATGTCCATAACTGAACACTTAGATAATTTTAAATCAATTGTAATGAACTTGGAGAACATTGATATCCACATTGAGGATGAGGATCAAACTTTGTTTGTTTTGAGATCATTATAAGCTCTCTATGAAAACTCCATAGATACCATAATGTATGGCAAAGATACGTTATCGCTAGCGAGTTTCGGAGTGGCGTTGAAATCAAAGGAGTTGAGATAGTTGCAGCCAGACAATCAAGTTGAAAGGGAAGGCTATATGACTAGGGTAAAATCTGGAAACAAAGCGAGTTCTTTAAGAATGAAGAACACGAGGTCCAAATCAAAGGTAACTAACTCAAATTGTTATGAATGCGGTAAGCAGGGTCATTATATGAGAGATTTTCCAAACTGAATGGTAAGAAGGAAAATCAAAAGTAAAAAGCAGCAAACATTGTTGAAGGTGTGTACGATTTTGATGACAGTGAAACATAATATTTCTTTCCCATAGGCGTACGATTGTTTCCACAATCTAACCACGTTAAATACGGTATTGTGTGCTTGGTTCCGTTTCATTTTATTTGTTGTTTCTATTGAACGAATTGAAGTAATGCAATGAGAGCGGATCAACAAAGAAGATGAACGTAAATTAATTTGAGATATGAAGGTTACATAGAAATATCTCACATGGAACACAAAATCTACGAAAGATGAGTTCCATGAAGCTTAATCTAAAGAAAACGATGAATCATATGACTTTAACCTCTTGAAGTCGAAATCATGCTTACTTAAACCAAACTCGAGGTGAAAAGACTATCATGTTATGAAACTGGCCATACTGAGCCATAATACACTGGTTAAATTACGAATAGGTTAGACTAACCAAGCATGCACGGATACGCAAATGGCCACAATGAGCCTTGACAAACTAGTTAAATATGTACATTGACCCCCACGAAAAAAAGATAGTTCCACTATGAAATTTCCATATTTGTTTCGCAAAAATATACCTACTACCACCCACCAAATAAGGCAAGGCAAATACATCTTACTAAGCGCGTTAACTTCTCTCATTCTCAATCTAGGTTGCATAACAGCAGAACTAACCATGCCTCGTGACGTTTACGGTTTTAATTACAATAATTACAATATCATAAAGGCAATCCAGTCTCAACATTCTGAAAAACAATAAAAAATTATTCACAACAACTTACAAACTAACACAAGAACCATTACACCAAAATTACAACACAATAATTATCCTAAAAATAAAATAAAAACCATGCATTCAGCCCCCCAGCCTTGGAAACTCATGTAGTGCGCGTTATAGACTTTTGCTATGTACTCCTACCAACCTCATCAACATGAGAGGGGATTGCATTATCATCAAGGGCCACGTTTTTCACTAACCGATGATGCATTCGCCAATTTTTCAATTTATCGCTCTCATTCGCGAATGGTGCCTTCATTATCTCTGCATGCCTCCTCGTTGGCCACTCATCCTTTGGTACTAGGTTTTCAAGCCTCGCGGGATCATATCATGACTCATCCTCTACAAATAAAGGATCATGTCTTTGCAAACCCTCTTTAGCAAACCCTGGGCAACCACTATCATATCATCTCCTTTTTTCTTAATAGACTTCACAACTTCCTCGTGCACCTCCCTCTTCACTGTTAGGACAATAATTAATTAAGCTTGAAAATATTAATTAATTAATTTAGTTAAAATATTTTAATGTATTTTTGAATAATATATATTATTCAATTAAGAATATATTATTCAGTTGAAAATATTATTCAATTGAGAATATATTATTTAATTGATAATATATTATTCAATTTAGGAAAAATATGTTTAGATTTGATTTTATATTTTAAAGATTATTATATTAGTAAAATATATTATTCTGTCATTTAAAACAGAATATATTTATACTAATATATATAGGAGATGTACTAAACAAGAAGATTAAGAAAAAATAAAATAAAAAAAACACTTTTGTTCTCTCCCATATTTTTTTTCTCCAAAAATATCCCATTGAAATCTACATTCACATCCTCAATTTCCTCTTTTGTCTTCTCCAAATCAGCCTCTAGGTTGCATTTCAAGACATTAGGTCAGCATTCTCGATAACCTTCATATAAAGTTTTGTAGATAAAGCATCTATCTGATCCATATAATTTGATATTATGGCATACTAGTTTAACATTATCAGAGACAAGCTTATCGTCGTGAGAAAACAACTTCCAGTGCTCGACTACAATTATTTTTTACTTAATGAATTATGCATTTTAAGCATTAAGGATATCCCATTCATTATAAATTTACAGCAGATAATTATCAACTTCCAATTTGTCTTTCACCAATTTTTCAGTTTTTTCATCAACTTATACCCTTGTTTGTACTTGTTTAACTTCTTGCTCACATCTACCACTGGCCCAATACACAAGTATCAATGAGTTGTGATGTACCGAGAAACGAATAAGAAAGAAAAAACATGTCAAGACGATAATGTCTATAACAAATTCAAGAACACTTAATCAAATACATACGTTCAACTGTTGCTCTATCTATCTCTACAAGATGTCACGTTAAATTATGTCACGTTAAATTATGCAGACGGATTAAAAATCCGAGTTTGAGCAGAAGCAGAAGGATAGATATTCCAACATATGGTATCAGAGCCACAATGTCGAATACGCCAGGACGTGATGATAGTTACGCAAGTGTGGTGAGAGGCAGTGGGAGCATGCAGGCAGGAGTTTCTGGAGGTAGATCTGGCCCGAGGGAGAAATCTTTATCCTTACAGTACTCGAAATTGTCATATACAAACTACCAAGTATGGGCTATGCAGATGAAAATTCTCATGCGCACTCAGGGAGTTTGGGAAGCAGTGGAGTCACCGGTTGACACACAGATGGACCAACTTGCACTCGCTGTACTATACCAAGGCTTGAATGAAGAGACACTATATCAAATTCTAGATAAAGACACCGCAAAAGGAGTGTGGGATGCGTTGAAAGCGACTCATGTTGGAGCATATCGTGCTGTTAAAGTCAGAACTCAAGCGCTAAGAAGAGAACTCGACAGCATGGACATGGCTGAGAATGAATCCATTGATGAATACACCAAAAAGATGACCATGATAGTCCGTAAGATAAGGTCTCTTGGAGCAAATGTTGACAACAATTATGTCATCGAAAAATTGCTTAGATCGGTGTTGTAAAAATTCATATCAGTGGCAACGACTATTGAAGAGTTTGGTGATATATCCTCAAAGTCTCTGGAAGAAATAATAGGTTCTTTAAGAACCTTTGAAGATAAGATGACAAAGTTTGAGAATAAAAAAAGTGTTTGAAAAAGTCTTGTACGCAAAGGCAGATGAACAAAACAGTGATCAAGGAAGTTCAAGTAACAGAGGAAGAGGCCAAGAAAATGGAAGAGGACGAGGAAATGGAAGAGGCCGAGGCATAGGTAAGGGTCGAGGAAAAAATATTTATAGAAAAGAAGGTGACAGACAGAAGAAAAACTCCACCTTCGATATAAAAAAGGCAAGATGTTACAGCTGCAATAACTATGGTCATTTGGCTGCAAACTGTAAAGAAAATAAAGAAGAAAACTCTCACTTAATTCAGGAAGTAGAGGATGACGCTACGTTGCTTATAGCCAAGGTATGTACTTTAAAAACAGAAAAGAACAGTTTACTGATTAAAAATGAAGAACAGAATATGGTATCTAATGACATGCTAGGAGAGATAATATGGTACTTTGATAGTGGAGCCAGTAATCATATGACAGGATCAAGAAACTTGCTAACGAACTTCGACAATTCCGTTAAAGGAGCAGTCAAATTCGGAGATGGATATGAAATTAAAATACAAAGGAGAGGAGATACTACATTCAAAGGAAAATTTGGCAAATTATTGAAGATGCAGAATGTATATTACATTCCTGGTTTAAAAAGTAATATCATTAGTCTTGGACAACTAGATGAAGTTGGTGCTAGAATGGCCATTAAAGAAGGCTTTCTGAATATTCTTGATGCAAAACAGCAGATGATCGCCAAGATTCCGAGAGCAGAAAATCGCCTTTACACCTTGAAACTTTCTGTCACCAATCATGACTGTTTGCTGATCCAGAAGAAGACTGCAGGAGCTTTGTGGCATGCTAGGTTTGGACACCTGAATTACAAAGCCTTATCGATGCTGGAAAGGGATAAATTAGTCAGAGGCTTGAACGGAGTTAAAGTGACAGATCAGACATGTGAAAACTGCACTGTCAGTAAACAACACAGGACATCATTCCCAAAGAAGACTGAGTATCAAGCAAAAGAGAATTTGGAACTTGTTCATGTGGATTTGTGTGGACCAATATCACCAACAACTCATGGTGGTAATAATTATTTTGCTTTGTTTGTTGATGATTATAGTAGATATATGTGGGTTGAATTCATTAAGCAGAAGAGTGATTGCTTTATGATATTTAAAAAGTGGAAGATCAGCGTTGAAATGCAGTCTGGTAACAAGTTAAAAATGCTTAGATCAGACAGAGGGGGTGAATTTTTATCAAAAGAATTCACACATTTTTGTGAGCAAGAAGGAATCAAAAGATAGTTCACCGCTCCCTATTCTCCTCAACAAAATGGGGTTGTAGAGAGAAGGAATCAAATAGTTGTTGAAATGGCACGGTGTCTACTAAAAGAGAAGAATATGCCAGCAATGTTCTGGGCAGAAGCCGTTCGTACTGCACTTCACATCCTTAATCGATGTCCAACGAAAGGAGTTAATGGCAAAACTCCATACCAAGTGTGGTTTGGAAGAACAGCTGTTGTTGGGTATTTTAGAATTTTTGGCTGCATTGGATATGTCAAGAATGTGAAACCACACTTAAGAAAATTGGAAGATCGGAGTACAAAAATGGTGTTTTTGGGATACGAATCTGGTGCAAAGGCATATCGGTTTGTTTGTCCAGAAACTATGAAACTTGTCATTAGTAGAGATGTTGTTTTTCGGGAATCAGAAGCTTGGAACTGGGATAGAATGGAACATAGAAGCTTGGCAGAAAATCAAGGAAACAAATTCACTATATCTGTCCAGGATTTCATAAAGTACAATGAAGGAGAAGAAGTTTCGCCCCGTTTAGGCGAACTAGAATTACGAAATCAATTTTCTCACTGAGACGGAGAATTGACTCCTGAACCTAGTATGGATGTAAATCAGAATCTACATCCTGTGTTAAATCAAGAATCATATTCTCAAACAATATCTGATGAATCGTCGGACGAACCTAAAAAGTTTAGGTCATTAAGAGAAATATATGCAGAAACAAATGAAATCGAAGTTGAATCTATACGAGAAGATGATGTGATTTTACTCTCTGCTGAAGAACCAACCACTTATGAAGAAGCCACGACAGATGAACACTGGAATCATGCGATGAGAGAGGAGATTCAGTCGATTAAGAGGAATGCTACATGGGAATTTGCAGATCTTCCTAGGGGTCACAAAGCGATTGGTCTGAAATGGGTTTTCAAAGTAAAGAAGAATCCAGATGGAGAAGTCGTGAAACACAAAGCTAGATTGGTGGCCAGAGGATATGTTCAAGAGAAAGGTATTGACTTTGATGAAGTTTTTGCCCCTGTTACTAGAATGGAAACAGTGAGAGTGATTTTAGCTATGGCTGCTCAACATTCATGGCAAGTGCATCATATGGATGTCAAATCAGCATTCTTGAATGGAGATCTGACAGAAGAAGTTTATGTCAAACAACCACCGGGATTTGTTTAGAAAGGAAAGGAAAATCAGGTTTTGAGACTCAGAAAAGCTCTTTATAGCCTGAAGCAAGCTCCACGAGCCTGGAATGCTAAGCTAGACATGTGTTTCCAAAGACTTGGATTTGAGAAAGGTCCATTACAGCATTCTTTGTATAAGAGACGTATGAAGGATGAAACTCAAATTTTTGGGGTCTATGTAGATGATCTAATAATCACAGGTACAAGACTTGCAGGAATTCTGGAGTTCAAACAACAGATGAAGAAATTGTTTGATATGAGTGACTTGGGATTATTGAGTTATTATCTTGGAATTCAAGTTCTTCAGAGACCAGGCTACATCAGTTTATGTCAGTCAAGCTATGCCTTGAAGATATTGGAGAAGGTGAATATGGAGGATTGTAAACCATGCAAAATCCCCATGGATTCACGCATGAAACTGTGCAAAGATGATGATAACCCACTTGTAGACGCGACGTTGTATCGCAGTATCATTGGCAGCTTACGTTACTTGGTGAATACGAGGCCTGATCTAGCATTCTCAGTAGGAGTTGTAAGTAGGTTCATGGAAAGACCATCCATGAAACATTTCGCTGCTGTAAAACAAATCTTGAGGTACATCAAAGGTACTTTAAATTTGGGTTGTGTGTATGAAGCAGGTGAGGCTGAAAATTTCAAGTTAGTTGGATACACTGATAGTGATCTAGCAGGAGATGTTGATGATAGAAAAAGTACATCGGGTATTCTGTTCTTGTTAGGAAAGAGTCCCATTACATGGATGTCACAAAAACAGAAAATAGTAGCATTGTCTTCATGCGAGGCTGAGTATGTAGCAGCCACTACTGGTGTTTGTCAAGGCGTTTGGTTGAGGAATCTGTTGGAGGAGATGACTGGAGAAAAGTCTAAAGGTGTTGTGATTAAGATTGACAACAAGTCTGCAATATCACTTGCAAAGAATCCAGTGTTGCACAGTAGAAGTAAACACATTGATGTGAGATATCACTTCATAAGAGAGTGTTTGGTGAAAGGGGGTTTTGAAGTAGATTATGTCAAAACAGAGAATCAACTTGCAGACCTCTTGACAAAACCATTGAGCAGAGAGAGACTTGAAATGCTAAGTAAAGAAATTGGTGTTAGAAGATGCATCGACTACAAAATTGAGGGAGAGAAATGTCACGTTAAATTATGTAGTCCAAACTCTGGAAAAACAGCAACGCCAAACATGCCTTTGACAGATAAAAACAGTTAAGGTAAAACTGATATAGAAGCGGTTCAAAGAGGTTAACAGGCAGTTCGAAGAAGGTTAACAGGCAGTTCGAAGAAGTTGAATAGATAGTTTTTTTTCTTCAGTTTATGTTTCCGTTATTTATCTTTGATTGTATTTAAGATTTTCTATGATGGAATGAAACATTAAGTTAACATAAGAAAAACTTTGTTTTCTCTGTGTGTTTATATCCTACATTCTAAAGCAGACGGATTAAAAATCCGAGTTTGAGCAGAAGCAGAAGGATAGATATTCCAACACAAAATATCTATTTTGGTAGTACGAAATATTAGGGCAAATGCTTAAGCTGGCAAAAAAAATAGCAAAGGGGCCAGCAAATCTATATATGGTTCATTCCCGGTCAAAGCACTTGGTGGCCGGACATTCATAAGAACACGGTCGAGCATATATGATGAAGCACACTTGGTTTGGATCATCTGCTCAGACCAATCAGGTGCAATAATAATAAGCTTATCCAAATGTTGTTGGATTGTCTCCTGCCCAACCGAGGGATCCAATTTCCAGAATATCAAAATATCAAGTTGATTATTTTTCCCTTATCAACTCTTCATACTGTTAAATATATACTATATTATCCAAATATGTATCATTATAATTCTCTCTTGTTGACCTTCTTAATAACAATATTACTTCAATTATCACTTTTTGAGAAGGTTAAGTTTATCATTTATTAACAATATCAATCTTGTTCTAAGTCGACTATATTTGTATCCTCGTTAAAATTTAAATATTTTCTTAACATCATCGAGAAACTTTATTATTTTAGTTTGAAAAATATTTCTACTAGATGAATCATAAAATTTAAATCCCCTTGAATACTCATAATAACCAATAAATAATGGGTCAAATTTCTATTCATTCTCATTATAAGCCTTTTTTCACATGAACACCCTGCGGGAAACACAGATTAAGAAAGACGAAAAACAGAAAAGATGGATAATCTTTAACCCTAGGTCAGAGTATAAGAGACTTTAGAGAAAACTCAAATTCTATTAAAACAAAATTTCTGGCAAAACTAGGGTTTGAGAGACTTTTATAAAAGTTCTCAAAACCCTAGCCCCAAATTATATCTTCTTCCTTATGAAATAAAATAAAGCCCAGCCCAATTTCAAAGCGACTGAAACTCGTTAAGTATTTTAATAAAATCCAACAAAAATAGGAAAGTATACAAAATTCAATTTGAGTGGTCGCAACGCCTAATTCGGATACCTGGGCCTCAAATAAAGCCCGTTTCCGTTTTTCCAAAAGGGCCATATAGCCATGGATCCGTGCAACTACGTCACACCTCCATAGTGGCGGAACCAGGAATTGAAATAAGAGAGAGCTATTTTTTTATAAAGTTCATTTAAAAGTTTCAATGACCGATAGATGACAATTGACTACGATAATTCCTTATATTTTTTAATCATCGTAAAATGGTTTTATTATCAATTTTTTTAAATTTCTCTCTCATTCTATACAACTAAAAGACCATTCATCCAAATATTGCTCGTCTTATTTTGCAAATCCATCTTCAGAAGATTTATTGTAGAAAATACTCTTTCTACTGATATTATAGCAACAGAAAGAATTAATGTCAATTCGATCAAGCTATACACCAATGGAAAACTTTTATATCTTTCAGTAACAACTAGTATCTTAGCTAAATCTCCCAAATCTCCAATATTGGAGAACTCATCTTTGTTAATTACATCGTTGATATACGTTTCAAGTTTGAATTTAAGCCTCATATTTTCTTAATAAGAAAAATCATTTGGATAAAATTATGCTAGACGAATCAACTGTTGAACATTAAATTTAGCAAATAATTGTTTTGGACTAAGATAATTCATGCAAGTAAGCAAGTCCGTATTTGCTTATGGAAAACGATGTCCCATCTTTTGAATAAGTAAATTCATAACGTGTAGAATTTGAGAAAATAAGAATTTAAAATTATATGTATAAACATATTATAATCCTAAATAACAAGCAAATACATAATAAATCTCCACCTTATAATAATGCTAATTAGTTACACGTCCATATCACTTCATATGTACACGAGTCTTAATTGTATATTACATATTAAAAATGTCAATGGAATTAGACACACACAAATTCTTGACATCATCCAAAAATTCACCGTGAACCATTCTATCTATAATTGTGCAATGCATTTTTCGTTGCATCAATCAAAGAAATAGCTTGCAAAATATGTTGGTCCTTCCGTTGTAAACATCGTGATGAAACATTTGTTGACCCAAACAACTTAATCATCAAATGCAAAATAAATATGAAATCATAACCCTCCATTCGAATAATCAATATTTTTTATATGCCTTTATTATCTGGATTATAACCATCTTCATATACATGTTAAAAAAAATACTTATTATCTTCTTTTAAATCAAATCGACAATCAAATCAGTAATGTAGAATATTAGAAGAAGACAAAGAGTAATATTTATTATCTCCTTTTAAGCTTCTTCTTCTTTTTAATATTTATTATCCTAAAAGAAATATGACCTACGTAAGGTGAATTACTAGAAAACTAAAGAGTAATAGATAGTTGCAGTTTGATAAGATAAAAGATAAGAAAGGGGACCACATTGATTAGACAAAGAAGAAAGGGGATGGTGCACCATATCTTTAAGCATACGATTTCACTTTTTAGATAGTTTATTCATATTTGGTGACCTCAATATTGTATACTAAGGAAGTATACCAAACTCATATAGGTATTTAAAAAGTATTCATTGACGATGTTCATTTAAAGCGTCATATATATCATAGCATTCACCATTACGATCATATCTGGCGCACTTAATTCTTTTTTCAAGTTATTTTTAACTTCGTTCTTAAACTATAAACATATTTAGGGCTTCTGATTTCTTATAAAGGAGGTAGAGGTACAAGTATCACGAGAAGTCATCTATAAATGATATGAAGTATCATTTCTCGTTCCATGATACTTTTGGAAAAGATCCACATAATTAAGTATGTATTAAAATGTAAAAACTTATTTTGATATATCCCCCATTGAACTTTTCATTTTGGTATGTTTCTCTTTGATATGTTAGATGATGAGTTCAGAATATTCAGTCACAGCCCACAACATAATCCGGACAAGGACAATTCGCACAATAACATGCCACTAAATAATCCGAACAAGATAAAAGTAAAAACACTTAAACACCTTTTGACTAAGCTATGTGATAATCTACTTAAAAGGCTAATAGGTCCTTAAACTCGACCCGGTTTCATAATTCGACCCGTAAGCCCATGGGTCCTTAATTAAGGGTATAAATACCCCTACCAATCTAATTAATGAGAGTAATGAACCTTTAATACAACTAGGCTGCTCAAATCTCTCACTATTTTACACCAAACACTTAATACCTAAAAGAATTTATAAAACACTTTACAAAATTACCCCTAGTCCAAAATAAACCAAATCAAATTGGCGACCACAATGGGAGAGCGAGGGTGCCTGAATCTTGCATTCAAAACCAGTAGAAAAGACCAGTTCAGATGGATCTGAACGAGCAAGAAACTCCAACACATGTGGTGGAGGTAGTTGGGGAAAACAAGGAATACATCATCGAAGAGCGAGACAAGCTGAGAGCAGAAATAGAAGCGTTGAGGGCCATAAAACAAGCATAAAAGGGTATAAAGGAAAAGTTAAGGGCGTGAGCCATTCGTCATACTGATAATCCTAGGGAGAATGATCCATCAGCAAAGACTCATTTGAGTTCGACAAAGACCCATGCCGGGTCTAAGAAGACTGATCGGTCTAAGCCGGTTGAAAGTTCAGTATCTGAGTTCTCCAACAGCTCTTCGAACGAGGCTGACCTTGTGGAGTCTTTGTCATCAAGCACTGATGAAGGGAGTTCCAGGAACAAACGGAAACTAGTTAAAAAATATTCAAGAAAGAGAGATAGGCATGAGAGACTTAAAAGGCATATGGCCAAAGGGTCATCTCATAGCCACAGTCACAGGCATGTAGATCAGTTGCTGATCGATCCTTTTTCTTTTCAGACTGAACTAGGTATTTTCGCAAAGCCTAATAAAGACAGAGTCTTCAGTTATAATAGGAATTAGAGTTACCTTTGTCTGCCATAATACTATCCGGAAACCTACCCAAAAGGTTTGACAGCTCCAAAATGGAGAAGTATGATTGAAGTAAGGATATGGATAATCATCTGGAGCAGTTCAAGAACTTCATGATGAATTTTGATGATGATGACAAACTTCTGTGTAGAGCCTTCTCCAATTCTTTTACAGGAAGTGCTCTTAAATGGTACAACAGCTTACCTCAGGGGTGTATCCGAAACTTTGATACATTATGGGTTGCCTTCCAAAGGCAATTTGTGAGAAGTAAGGAGGTGAAGGGCAATGAAGATACTATTATCCATTGTGCCAAAGACCCAAATTACCTTAAAAGACTATATAAGTCGGTTCGTAAATACCAAGAACGGGTTAGCAGATTGCTTCAAATATGTGGCAATTGCTTCCGTCAGACAAGGGTTGAACCTTGAGAATCTGGCTGATTCGGTGACCACGAAGAAGGCCATGACTTGGGGTGGCTTATTAAATCAGGTGGGGAAGCAGATTAACGTGGATGAAACCAAGAAAACGAGGGTGCACCGTCAAGTGAGGTCCACCACAACAGCTCAAAACCAGTCCGGGTATAAGGCTAAAAAGACCGGACAAGGGTCCAACTGGGCTAAACAGGCTCAATCCAACCAAAATCGATCTCAAAGGCAAGCAGTCAAAGAGTAAAAAATGTCCTTGGGTTCAACCAGATTGGTTTATAGAATTAAAAGAGAATGTGACCACAATTTATGATAAGACCAATGATGAAGTCCATTTCCGGAAACCAGCAGCACTGCAGTCTCCCAAAGACCGTCGAAATACTTGTTTTTTTCCAATATTATTATGATATTGGCCATAACACCCAAAAATGAATTGGTCTGAAGCAGGAAGTACATAATCTCATTGAAAGAGGTAAGTTGGGGGCTTATGTAAAAAGAAGAAGTGGAAACAGGTCTGACAATGCTCCTCAAACTGACCCTACGAATAATGTGGGAACAACTAATTCGGAGGGGGCAATGGTGATCCTTGAAAGATTTGATATTGATTCGGAGTGTTTGGATCATGATCCAACTCAAAATAAAATAGGGGTCATAACAGAGCAAACTAAGACGGTGTCCAGACTCATTAGTTTTTTTTTTGAATCACTCACTATATTCGGAGGGGATTCCATGACAACGCCCACTCCTTCGTCAAGAAAGAGGCATGTTCACTCTCTGGCTACTCAGTTGGAAGGAGGCATGTCTTCTTACCATGACAACGCCCACTCCTTCATCAAGAAAGAGGCATGTTCATGCTCTGGCTACTCAGTTGGAAGGAGGCATGTCTTCTTATTAGTGCCAAAACCCTTTTACATTCATAGTCTTTGATGAGGATGATTCAGGAAATATTGCTGGGCCTCATGAGGATGATGTGGTGATAGGAGAAACTATTGGGGGCAATGATAACAGACGAATTCTGATAGACACAAGTAGTTTGGCAAACATCCTCTTTTTAAGTTCCTGCAAGAAGATGAAACATCTGGCTGGAGTTTGATGAAGATGTGTTGTTGGGCAATGGGCCTTTTAAAAAGCTAGTTATGGTGTTATTTGTTGTGGTAGATTTCCCCACATTCTACAATGCAATTTTCGGAAGATCCTAGCTCTCTAGAATGTATGATGTAGCCTCAACAGTTCACCAGTGTTTGAAGTATGCAGTTCAAGGGCAGGTGGGTGTTGTCCTAAATTAGTCAAAAGATAGCAAGGGAATGCTATGCAACTGCATCCATGAAATGTGCAGTTCAAGGGCAGGTGGGTGTATTGATTTTACTGACCTCAACAGAGCCTGCCCAAAAGATCTTTATCCAGTCTCCCGGATAGATCAGTTGGTGGACTCAACATCTGGAAACAAGTTATTGTCCTTCATGGACGCCTTCTCTGGGTACAACCAGATACAGGTGGATTTGAAAGACCAAGATCATACTACCTTTGTTACAGACTGGGTTCTCCATTGCTATAAGGTGATGCCTTTTGGGTTGAAAAATGTTGGGCTACTTACCAGAGGCTAGTAAACAAAACATTTGCTAATCATATTGGCAGGAATATGGAGGTGTATATAGATGAGATGATGGTTAAAACCTTGGAGTATTGTAGCCCGATAAGCACACCCATGGAGTTTGGAGTCAAAATGTCCAAGCATGAAGAAGGATAAAGTGTAGATCCGACATTATTCAAAAGTTTGGTAGGAAGTCTACGATATCTAACTTGCACGAGACCGGATATTCTTCATACAGTTGGATTGGTTAGCCGCGACATGAAATCTCCAACAACAACTCATTTCAAAGCTACAAAGAGAATCATTCGCTATCTGAAAGGTACAATTGATTTTGGATTACTCTATTCCATTTCTAATGATTACAAACTTGTTGGGTATAACGATAGTGATTGGGGTGGAGGCATAGACAATCGAAGGAGTACTACTTTTTTATTTTTTATGGGAAATATTACCTTCACATGGATGTTAAAGAAACAACCGATTGTCACGTTGTCCCCTTGTGAGGCGGAATATGTTGCTGTTACTACATGTGTTAGTCATGCAATTTTGCTTAGAAATCTATTGAAGGAGATAGACCTAACACATAATGAGCCAACTAAAGTATATGTCGACAATAAGTCAGCCATCGCCTTAGCCAAGAATCCAGTATTCCATGATCGAAGCCAGCATATCGATGTTCGCTACCACTACATAAGGGGTGTACTTCAAGAAAGGATGTGCAAGTTGAATATGTGAAGACACAAGAACAAGCTGCCGATATTTTCACCAAGCCACTGAAAAGCGAAGACTTCAAACGATTAAGGAAACTACTAGGGGTCACGGGATCAAGTTTAAGGGGGAGTGTTGGATCATAAACTTAACCCGGTTAAAGGGTCCAACCCACTTAATAAGGACCATCTAGAAAGCACATTCTAGAACCAATTAAATTAATATTTATTTAGTAGTGGAGGTTGTGTGTAAGACCTTCTTTAGGTTGTGTGTAAGAGCTTCTTTAGGTTGAGTGCAAGACACACTTTCATGTTGAGTGTAAGAAACACTTTTACCTTGAGTGTAGTGTTGAGGTTGAGTGTTTAACTATCCATAAGATCTTAGATGGTGGATCCTTGTCTCAACTATGGTTCTATAAATAGTGGAGCTCTCCCACCATCTAGAGCATCACCAAACACACTAAGAAGTAAAGTTAGAGAGAAAGTTAGAGTGAGAAAAGAAAGAGACAAGAATGGTCTATTGAGTGTTAGAAAAATATTTTCTCTTCTAGTGTGAGTTGTAAGAGTGTTTTGTAATAGTTCTCATTTTCTCTCTATATCAAATTTGTTTGTTTGTTTTAAAAAGAGTGTTATTTTATATTTTCTGCCAACACCTTTATGAAAAATAACAAATGTTTGGTGGTTCTTGACGATATCTGGAACGTTGAAGACTGGACCAGTATAAAAAGTGCATTTCCATACGAATCGGGCAGCAAGATACTCTTCACTACCCGTGAAAAAGATGTAGCTTTAGCCATGCATGTAGATCTACAACACGTAGTGTTATTACGCGCTAAGATGCTTAAACGACGAACAAAGTTGGGAATTATTCCAAAAAATAGTGTTTCGGGGAGAAAAGAATACAGGTATGTTTGTTTTGTTCCATCCATTTTTACAGTTAACAATAGTATTTTTTGGGTTTCGATTATAAGGAAAGGAGAGGACCTACGAGCAACACGATTATTGGTTCGGTAATTGAAAAGCCAAACCAGATAAAATTAATGATTCTTTCTTATATATTATTCGAAATCGCATAAAATAACATATAACAAATCACAGAAAAAATAATTAAATCTTTTTCTAGATTCATCTAATGAATAAAACATTTACGAGTTTTTTTGTTCTTTTTCGTTTTTCAGCGATTTTTTATATTGTCTTGAGAAACCTTCAGAACGAGTTAGTAGAAACGAAAGGTTTCCAAACACTAAAGAAAGCAACCGTCTGTTCGATTAGGGTTTAGGATGATGAAATTCCTAAATCTAGCCCCTTATAGTATTTACAATGTGAAGCCCAACATTGTAAAGCCCGTCCTTTATTACTTCCTTGTGTCCGGAACCATAACCCGATGAATTGATAATTCAATTTATATCTTAGATTTATTAATTTAGGTTTAAGGGTTGATATTCGGGCCCTCTTTATCACAGTGCCCAAATGCAACCCGGTTGCCATACTTGAGCCCATAACGTCTTTTCACCCATAAGTCTAAATTAGTTAATTAAATAATTAACTCGATTACTTTTAATTTGGACTTCCTTAAGAAAATGGCCGAATAGGTTTATTTACCATGTCGGTCCATAAATATATTACATAAATATATTTCAACAATCTTCCACTCGGACCGCCACATGCTACTCAAGAATACATATTAGACTTTAATGAGATCCCTATATTCATTGTCAATTGGCAAACGGTACAACCATGTACATGACATATAACAATAAAGGACTAAAGGCCTCTTTCTCGTAATGTAAACAATAAGATGCAATAGTAATCACATTACCATTATCAATCAATTACTTGGACTAATTATAAAGTGTTGCCTAAGAGTAAAATGGCTCGTAATCGTACATATCTACTCTTAAATGGTTCCTAATTTTGGAGATCCAATACAACATAGGTATCAATAAATATTTCCAAACATATATATATTGCAATAAACTTTAATGTGCACAATACTGCAAAATATAACATTAAATCCTATTACAAACTCTCCCACTGAAACTAACAATCCTCTAAAGCAACTACGCCCATACTATTGGTGTGTCCCTTTAAAAGCTTAGACAAAACCGCATTTATGAAAGGATCTTAGATATTATGGAGTTTGTGTTGATGTGATCTATATTTATCTGACTCATGTGTTTGGACCTAGACAAGTTCTTATTACAGTTAGAGTATTGCACTGCGATATTCCGCAACCACTATTACCAGTTCGATGCCTCAAAGCACGCAACAAATTCTTCCACCATGGTGGATGATGCAATAAGTGTTTACTTTACACTTTTGCAGGATATTGTACCTCCAACCAATAAGAATGTTTTACCTGACGCGCTCTTTAGTGTATATGCGCTGATAAGGAAGAATAAAAGACAAGGAGAAAATCGCAAAGAAGAAACATGACAGGGGAAAATCGTAAAGAAGAAAGATGATAAGAGGAAATTGTAAAGAAAAAGTCTGATAGGAGGAAAATGGAAAAAGAAAATTGTGTTAGGGGAAAATTGTATAAACTATCAAAGAAATAGCTAGAATAAGAAGCGAATAAGATGTAGGGACTAAAAATGTAATTAATGGGAACTAAAGCGTGTGGGGACCGCAATTGTACTATAAAAGGACCACACACGCTTCACAGATCCCAAGACGAATATAATATTACTTTCTCTCTTTACTTACGCAAAGCTCTCACTTTCTCTCTCTAAAAAGCTATTAATCCATATTCTTACGCCAGAATTGACACTAAGAGATTTCCGTATCACAAAATCACCCCCGGACATTCCTAAAACTCTTCAGTGGCGCCGTCTGTGGGAAACAAGGATTGCTTTGACGACAATCACTTCCTGGAAATAATTCCGAGGAGAACTATGGAAGGACAAAAGGACGATTTTGTCAATAATTGTGAGGGAAACCTAGTGGGCGATGACTATCAGAATGACATGGAGTACGAGGCGCATGGGGGCCAGCAAGTCGGAGACACTTTCGATGACTCAGACCTATTGGCTCAAAGGAATGAACTGTTGCTGGAGATCGAAAGATTGAAGGCAGAAAAGGAAACCGTACAGGAAAATCTTCGTTCCGAGATAAGGAGAGAGCCGGCTAGTGGAAAGGAGGAGCGCGAAACCGATTTTCGTCCCAAAAACAGGGATAATAGATACATGGGATATGAGCGGCGATCATCGAGGAGGAGAGAAAAGCGACATTTGAATTCATCCGGCTCGAGTGATTATTATCGATATAGTTCACCAGAGTCATCTCTAGGGAGAAACAACAGAAAGAAAAAGCACGGTCGAAGACACGCTGATTACCGAAGGGGCAGAAGCTCGGAGAGGAGGTCTCCGAGGGAGAAGAGTTACCGTGCTCAAGTTGAAGAGCAGGCTTATGGCCAAGCGAAGTTTCCTGATATAAAAGAAGACATGGGCCCGCGAAATTCGGAGTGGCAGCATCAATATACTCTGCCATCCGAGGAAGGGTTGTACTTTCCGAGCATTGAGAATTTAAGATCCAACGTTTACCGTACAAGTTACAATTTGAGAGCTTCTCCGTTGTCACCGGATATTCTGGTAGGAGACCTCCCAAAGCATTTCGACATCTCAAAGTTAGAAAAGTTCGATGGGACGCAAGACCCGGATAATCACATCGAACAATTCAAAAACTTTATGATTAATTTCGACGACGATGATAAGTTGTTGTGTAGGGTGTTTTCTCAGACCTTCAAGGGGGTAGCTTCCAAATGGTATAATAGGCTTCCGCAGGGCTCTATAAAGAATTTCGACATGTTCTAGAATATCTTCAGACAAGACTTTGTGGGAAGTAAAAAGTTTAGAGCTAACGGGGATACGATAATCTATTCCATACAAAAGGTTGGGCAGAGCTGGAAGAATTACACCAATCGGTTTGTCAAAACGAAAACGGATATGGAGTATTGTAAAGATTCAGTGGCACTTGCAGCTTTTAGGATGGGCCTACTCCCCGGGTTATTAAAGGATACAGTGGCGGAGAGTCGGGCCATGACCTTCAGGGAGTTGTTGGATCATGTTGAGAAGAGAATTCTGGTGGAGGAGACTCGGGCATCAGAGAAAGGCTCTGGGGATCTGTTGGATCAGAATCAGTTTCAGAGGTCTGAGCCGAGTAACCAAGGGCCTCCTGCCAATGTTCAAGCCAAAAGTACGGGTCAATATCCGCCGAGGCAGAAAACAAACCCACAGTACTATGGCAACCAGCAACATTACAATCAAGGGGTCAGACCAATGTCAAACAAGTTGGTTCGACCAGACTATTTTGCGGAGTTAACGGAAAATGTTGCTGCTATATTTGACAAGACGAGATCCACAGTACCATTCAGGAAGCCTTTTCCTATACAGACTTCGAGGGAAAGTAGAAGCGTTAACAAGTATTGCAACTATCACGAGGATATTGGGCATGACACCAAGGACTGCATAGCTTTGAAAAAAGAAGTGCAAGCTTTGATCGAGAACGGGATGTTGTTAGAGTATGTCAAAAAACACTCTCAGAAAAATGTTGTGGTGAAGGCTGTCCCAAAGAACACTGATACAACCATGGTAATTTCCGAAGAGGTCGATGATTTTGACGTTGAACAAGAATACTTGGATCCCAAGGAGGGGATGAACAATGTGAATATGGTGGAAGAGATTATTCCGAGGGGAAGGGTGCACGACCTGTGTGTTTTCTTTGATTCGCTGGCGATCTTTGGAGGAGATACTATTGCTGGAAACTCCAATAGCTCACGGAAGAGGCACATGGTCAACCTGACTACCCAGATCGAAGCGGGGGTATCAGCACAAATGCACCGATTACCCTCCCCCATCAAATGTTTTGACGACGATGATATATGAAACGTCGCAAGCCCGCATGAGGATGCAGTGGTGATTGCTGCGGGTATCGCTGGGATCAAGTTCAGAAGATACTTATCGACACAGGAAGCTCAACAAATATCTTGTTTATGAGCACTTACATGAGAATTTCCGACCCACCAGTTTTACGACGTTCCGACAGGACCATAGTGGGCTTTACCGGTGCAACAGCAGTGGTGGTTGGAGAATTTCAATGTGGGGTTGAGTTGGGCCGAGGGCCATTTAGGAAAGAGGTGGAGGTCTTGTTTATTGTCGTCGACGCGCCAACCTCATATAATGCTATACTGGGACGCTCTTGGTTGTCTCGAATGCACGAAGTCATTTCGACGGTGCATCACTGCTTGAAGTATGTGGTAGGGAATAACATCGGAACAATTAGGAGCAGTCAGAAAATGGCCCGCGAATGTTACCAAATCGCTTTATCTTCAAAGGGAAACTAGGGAGGCCTTCGGATTTCTGGCCCCGAGGGAGGGATCTTGGAGAAGGCATAGTAATTAGCAGGGTCTTCCTCGGAATTCACCCCATGTAATGATCCGAGGGAGACCCTCGGGTTTTTGGTCCCGGAGGAGGATTCTGAGGGACATGATTTTGGGCATGGCAAAATCCTCAAGATCGGAGTCAAACTTCCTTTTGAGTTCAAAAAAAGGTTAATCGCGTTTTTGTCTAATAAACTTGACATGTTTGCTTGGCGTGCACAGGATGTTACGGGGGTGCCACCATAGGTAATATGCCATAAACTCTCTATCCGACTTGATGTCAGACCCATTGTCCAGAAGAGAAGACCGGTCTCTTAGGAAAAGGCTTCTGCTATTCTTTTGGAGGTTGAAAGGCTATTAAGCATAGGCCATATTCGAGAGTCGCATTATCCCGTATGGGCCTCGAATCCAGTCATGGTGCGGAAGAAGAATGACAAATGGAGGATGTATGTTGATTTCATAGATTTGAACAGAGCCTATCCCAAGGACCCATTTCTGGTGCCCCGCATTGATCAGTTGGTAGATTCGACCTCCGGAAATCGACTGTTATCTTTCATGGATGCATATTCAGGGTATAACCAAATCCTCTTAGATGTTCAAGATGAAGAAAGAACTTCTTTCATTACCGGGAGAGGGTTATATTGCTACCGGGTTATGTTGTTTGGCTTAAAGAATGTGGGAGCAACTTATCAGCGCCAGGTCAATAAAACCTTTGAGGGGCAGATTGGTCGGAATATGGAAGCATATATCGATGATATGCTAGTCAAAAGTTCGCGGGACGAAGATCATTTTGCCGACCTAGAGGAGACTTTTAAAAATTTAAGCAAGATCAACTTGAAATTAAACCCAGAAAAATGCGTTTTCGGGGTAAGATCAGGCAAACTTCTTGGTTATATGATCAGCAAAAAAGGCATCGAGGCTGATCCAGACTAGATAAAAGCTTTAGTCACCATGACTCCTCTTCGGAATATCAAGGAAGTCCAGATCTTGACAGGGAGATTGACCGCTCTGAATAGATTTATTTCTCGGTCTTCGGATAAATGCGCACCTTTCTTCAAGGTGTTGTGCAATGCCAAACAATTTCATTGGACCGACGAATGTTCAGCCGCTTTTCGCCAAATCCAAGAATATCTGATGTTTCTTGAGGTATTGTCTAAACCATTGGTAGGAGAGAAATTAATTGTCTATATAGCGGTGTCAGATTGTGTGGTCAGTGCTGTTTTACTGCGCGAAGAGGAATCTCTTCCGAAACCTATCTATTCTGTCAGTAAGAGTTTACTGGACGAGGAGAAGCGGTATCTTAAGTTGGAGAAGGTAGCGTTAGCGTTGGTAACGACTGCCCGAAAAATGAGGCCCTACTTCCAGGCACATCCCATAATCGTTCGGACAACTTTTCCCCTGAAAGGTTTATTACAGAGGCCTGATATCTCCGGAAGGATGACTAAATGGTCGGTGGAACTAAGAGATTTTGACATAGTATTTGGGCCTCGAACGGCGATAAAAGCTCAAGTTTTAGCTGATTTTTTGGTCGAATTCCATTCGGATAGAGAGGATAAAGAAATCGTTGATCATTTTGATGAAACAGAATGGTTGGTATGCACAGATGGGGGGTCGAACATATCTGGAAGTGGGGCGGGTGTCCAGTTGATTTCTCCAGAATGGATAGCTATGTTCGAAGATATTCGGTTCGGTTTTAAGGCCACTAACAATGAAGCGGAGTATGAAGCTGCATTAGCGGGCTTGCGCTTAGCTCAGACATGTGGGGCCAAAAAGGTTAAACTGATCAGCGATTCACAATTAGTAATAAATCAAGCTTCGGGAGAATCCGAGGCCCGAAAAGATAAGCTGATTCAGTATTTGCAAGCGTTAAAAGACTTAGTCTCTGAGTTTCAGGAAGTTAAGTATGAACATGTTCGAAGGGAAGCAAATGCTGTCCCAGATTCTTTGGCTCCAGCCTCACGAACGGAGGGATATCCATGGGTCTTGATTCAGGAACGTCCCTCAATCATGATTGGTGCAGAACATGCAATGAACGTTAACGAGGAGAGCAATATGGTCAAAGAAGATTGGAGATCAGCCATTATTGACTTCCTAGAAAATGATTCTTTACCCGTCGGAAAGTACGAGGCCAGTAAAATCAGGTTCAAATCTCATGGTATATTATGCTAGGAGGCATGCTGTATAAGAAATCTTTGAGTCAACCAATACTACGATGTCTAAACAAGAACGAGTCACAAATTATCCTATCTAAATTGCACGATGGGGAAGGTTCTTCCTATTGTGGGTATAAGGCATTAATTCTTCGGGTGTTCCTGGCTGGTTATTATTGGCCGACTATTGCCTCAGACGCAAAAGATTTGGTAAAACGATGTGACACTTGTCAGCGCTATGCCAATGTGATCCATACGCCGGGGGTATTATTGGAGAGTATTTCGGAAGCAGTTCCATTCGACAGGTGGGGTATCGATTTGGTTGGACCTTTGCCGATGGCATCTGGTGGAAGGCAAACTATAATTGTGGCAGTGGATTATTTCTCTAAATGGGTAGAAGCAGAACCCTTAGCAGGGACAAGGGCCAAAGACGTGATCAAATTCGTGGTGTCCAACATTTGCTGTCGCTTTGGCGTGCCATTGCAAATTACAACGGATAACGGGCCTCAGTTTGATAACAAGGAGTTTAAGAGTTTTTTCCTTTCTAGGGGCATACGACAATGCTTTTCCGCCCCATTTCATCCTCAAGCTAATAAGCAAGTGGAAGTGACCAACCGCACCATTCTTGATGGTTTGAAAAAGAACTTGGAAGGGAAGGCTGGCAAATGGCCTGATTATTTACAAGAAGTGTTATGGGCTTACAGGACGACTCCTCGAACAGCTAGAGCTGTATCTCCATTTGCCTTAGTATATGGCATGGATGCCATTGTCCCTCCAGAGATTGTTTTCCCTTCATACCGTGTGGCAACATATACAACGGAGGTGAATGACCAGAATAGAGCGATGGCGTTAGATTTGGTTGAAGAAAAAAGACAACGAGCACAGTTAACATCCCTCCATTATCAAACTCTTGTGAGGAGTCGATATGCGTCTAAATTAAAGCATAGAGACTTTAAGGTGGGAGACAAAGTACTACGAAAAGTCTTCGTGCACACTAAAGATAAGAGTCTCGGTAAATTGGGACCAAATTGGGAGGGCCCCTATGAGGTAACCGAGAAAGTAAAGCCTGGAACATATCGGTTAAAAGACAAGGAAGGGCGATACCTACGTCTCCCAGGGAACATCGAACACTTAAAGTTGTATCTCGAATGGGAAATTAGTTAGGGCGTAGCAATTGTCCTTTTTTGTACATAAAAGTTCCAAACATAGCGAGGGCATACTCTTCCCTACCCTGAGAGGCACATGAAGGTTTTAACGAGGTGTCCAATGAGCTGCTTAATATGACGTACTTTTTGCCTTTAACTATTTTTTGGGTCGCAATGATTTGTGCCTCGAATTTATCTCTATCTCGAACTATGATTTGGGTCATAATGATTTATGCCTCAAATCTTTCTTTGCCTTAAACTATTTTTCGAGTCACAATGATTTGTGCCTCGAATTTTTCTCTATCTAAAATTATGATTTGGGTCATAATGATTTATGTCTCCAATTTTTATTTGCCTTAAACTATTTTTCCAGTCACAATGATTTGTGACTTGAATTTTTCTCTATCTCAAACTATGATTTGGGTCATAATGATTTATGCCTCGAATCTTTCATTACTTTGAACTATTTTTTGGGTTGCAATGATTTGAGCCTCAAATTTGTCTCTATCTTAAAACCATGATTTGGGTCATAATGATTTACGCCTAAAAAAAAAATCTTTGCCTTAGCTACAATTTGGGTCACAACGAGTAGTGCCTCTAATTTCTCTTTATCTTAAGTTATAAATTGCCACACTTTGAATATTGCAGGATCAAATGTTACAGGTTGGGGCATACACAAAAATCCGAGGAGTACATCTCCTCACATAAAATTCGAGGGATAACAAAAATCTCCTTATAAGGTCTTATACACAAAACACTTGGTCCATGATTACCTATTGTTGAGATTTTTCCGGGGAGTCACTTTCCTCGGAATCCAACGACTCGCTCTAGCTCTCACTAACCACAATATGAGGAGGACGGAGATCCGGGGACACAAGTTTCCAAAAACTGCCAAGGTCATATTCGGGGTGCTCTGCATGAAGTTGAGTTATCAAACCTGCTCGAACTGTTGCATCTCGATCATCAAGATTGTTGGTGCACTTGGCAATATAGGCATTCACAGCTTTCTTTTTCTCTTCCTCTACCTGCCAAGGGAAATCCTCAATGCGCTTTGCCAAATGCTCCCTATTCTCAGAAACTTTCTCATAATCCTTGAAACAGTCGGTAAAGCCTCTGCGCGCTAGCTCCTCGGCCTTCATATACTCCGCAATGAGTTTCTCTTGGCCTTCGGTCTTTTTCTGATAAGGGTCCCTCTCCTCTTGGCAACACCTCTCCAGCATAATGACATAGTTTTCCGAGGAAGACAATCTCTCATATAATGCATCTGCTTGCCTCTCCACAATCGCATGTTGCTTTTTAGCTTCTTCAAGCTGTGCAGCCAACAGGGAAGCTTTGAACTTATAGTGATTTTTTCTATTCTCCAAGTCCACCATCTTCTTTCCCTTAACGACAGAGGCGTGCAACAAGCTACGTATGTTTAGTGAGAATTCGTCGTCACGAGGAATTTCGAATGAGCTGTTGGGAGATCCAAGGCCAACAGCGTTGAAATCTGATGCCTCCCCCTCGAGAATTCCAAGATCAATGTGTTGGGGAGGCCTACTCAGAGGCATAGGTAGTGGAGCAAGTATTGGGGGCTCCTCTGGGGGGAATTGGATTTGATGCTTGGGTCCGAGGAGTGCTGGGTGTAACTTTGGAGTTTTGTTTAGGAGAGTTATCCCCCATCTCATGCTTTGAGCCATCAAGAGCTCTTTGATCCTCGATCTCCTGGGCCGTTTCGAGGGCGTTGTTTTGACCCTTGCCGTCCTTAGACAACTCTTGGATAGGCTCTAAGACAGCTTTTTCTTTCCTTTTGGCTTTCAAGTTCTTTTTCTTTCGAGGTTGAATGGATTTTTTGGGGGAAGCTTCAGGATTAGGAGTTCCTCTATTGTCCGAGGAGGCGGGGTCCGGGGCAATGGGCACTTCTAGCTGGAGTTGTTGTTGCTGAGCAGGAGGCTCCTCCTCGGGTGCATCTCGATGACTTTGTGCACGATCACGCTTCGGAAGATATATCACTATATCTTTCTTTGTTACTCGTTCAAACACTTTGTCTTGGGAAGGAGGGGCATCAACTCTTTCAAAGACAGTCGATCAAGGGGATTTAACCTCCATAGTCTGCTTAGAGCCATATTGTTGTCTCTGAAACACAAGCGAAACCGGTTCTCCCACTTCTCTTTGGCCCATTCACTTAGCTTCGTAAAAACCGCAATCACGCTCTCTACATGATCAGCATATGGCTTGGAAATACCAGTCATAGCTACAAAAAGGCTAAGTTAAACTCTCAAAATTCGAAGGACTGTTATAAGCAAAATGGTTCGAGGACTTACATTTATTGGTCCACAGCAGAGATAGTTTGTGAGGGTTCGAGGGGGTTGCTTCAGAGCCTGTCTCCCAGTATCCTGAGAAGAAGATAAATTGTTATCTCCATTTCTTGTTAGCCTCCAGTTAATCTTTTAGCACTTTCTGCCTTCGGTTAAAAGTTAAAGAGTAGAAGGGGAAGAATGGATTCCTAGCCAACCCAGATAATCCGATGAGCTGCTCTAAGGAAAAAATTTGGCCTGAAATTCTCGAGGCCATGATGCAAGCCATTAATGTAAACCACATATTGGGACCAGCTTGAGAGGGGCAAAGGTCAATCTTAGCAAAATATTCGATAAAGAAAGGGTCTAAAGGAAATCTTAACCCCCAATTCATGATGTCAGTATAAACAACAAGCTCATGGTCCTTAACAGATAACGGGGTCTCTCCTTTGGAGGGAAATCTGATGTTGATGTACGAAGGGATGCACCAACGAGTGCGCAGTAGCATTTCTTCCGAGGGGGATAAATACTTGTATGATATGTTATAGAGAGCAATAACATGCTTATTCTCAATCCCTCGAATATTATTGCCCATGATGGCATCAAGTTCTAAGGGAAATATTACATCACGTTTTGACTTAGGGGCAATGCGTTCCGCTTGCTCGTCGGATATTGTTGGAGGAGGAGTACGCGTCTGACTAGAAGCTTCTGCTGGGATGTCGATGTGTTGGTCTGGATTTGTGGCTTGATTGACTTGAGTATTTGGATCAGGATTATTCGGGGCGGCAGGATGTTCACTAGACGACTCAGCAGGAAGTTCGACGACATTATTCTTATCTGCAACATGAGTGGCTTGAAGGGACGACTCCGGATTATCCGAGGCAATAGCTTTTCCCTTAGCAGCTAGGGTTTTGTTTCGCAGCTCTTGAATCTCCGCCTAGGAAGCAACGGTCTGTCCTGGAGAAAACCGGGGAGTCTCGTGCCCTGTTACAGACGGATTTGTTAGAAGTCTTGACACCGGATCCCCGGTCCTCGAAAGAGGAGGGTCAGCTGTCAAAATTCTAGGACCCTCAGGAGTAGATTCTGGTACATCTTTCAAACGTTTGCGCTCCTGCGAATGTTGGTCCTTGTGGTGTCCCTTTCTTTTACCCGAGGAATGTTTATGGTGCCTTTCTTTCCCCATTTCTTCGAGGGTGCTCTGGTTGTTGACTCTGATGGGATACTTCGAGGGGGTTTATGGCCGTCAAATTTGCAGGAGGGGGCCACGAACCATAGAAGGTGGTCACAGCAGGTGGGGGCTGAGGTTCAGTATATTCACCAGCAGCGACTCTTTCTTCTAATTTTTTACTAATGAGGAGCCACTCTGGAATCCGACGAGATTTGTAAGCCAGCTTTCTCTCTCTAGAAATTCTGAGTAGAAAGTTTGAGCCATTAATGAAAGAGATGAGTACTTATAGAGGCTAAATGGGCTTCTTGGGAAAATCGGGCATAAGGACGTTTCTTGTTGTTTGCCTAGGGGTATTATGGGAACCCTAGGTCAAAAATTATTGACAGAGGCATGGGAGAAGTTGTAATGGCAAGATCTCTCTAAAGATACGCTGACACAAAAGCATGACTGCTAATGTCATGCCAAATTTTCATAGCCAATCATTGCAATGCCTTAGCATCGAATTCTAATGATTTTTCGAAGGGATGCTTTTTCGAAGAGATGCAACATTCAAAGATATGGTTTCGAAGAGACGCTTATTCGAAGAGGTGCAACAGTTGAGGTATTTGTTTTGAGGAAAGGATGTTCGAAGAGATAATGGAGACTTTTTTACAGTCCCAGTAAAACTATTTTTACTAGGACTCGGGGGCTACTGATAAGGAAGAATAAAAGACAAGGAGAAAATCGTAAAGAAGAAACATGACAGGGGAAATCGTAAAGAAGAAACATGATAAGAGGAAATTGTAAAGAAGAAGTCTAATAGGAGGAAAATGGAAAGAGAAAATTGTGTTAGGGGAAAATTGTATAAACTATCAAAGAAATAGCTAGAATAAGAAGAGAATAAGATGTATGGACTAAAATGTAATTAATGGGAACTAAAGCGTGTGGGGCCCACAATTGTACTATAAAAGGACCACACACGCTTCACAGATCCCAAGATAAATATAATATTACTTTCTCTCTCTACTTAAGTAAAGCTCTGACTTTCTCTTTCTAAAAAGCTATTAAACCACATTCTTACCCCAGAATTGACACTAAGAGATTTCCGTATCACAAAATCACCCCCGGACATTCCTAAAACTCTTCATGCGCGTCCCCAAAAATAGAGTTGGAATACCCAATGATCTCCAGTTTATCCGACTTCCCATATGTCAAAATGTGACCATTTGTTCCTTACGGATATTGGAGTACCCTTTTAACTTCTTTCCAGTAATCAATGCATGGTTTAACTAACATATATCCCCAACATATTTACAGAAAATACAATATCCAGCCTAGTACAAACTTGAGCATACATTAAACTCCCAACTGCCGAAGCATAAATGACCATTTTCATATCCTCAATTTCAAGTTTTATCTTATGACATTGACCCAGACTAAGTCTGTTACCCTTTGTTATAAGGGTACTTAGGGGTTTGAAATCTCCCTATCTATAAAGTTATAACACAATTTCAATGTATGCCTTTTGTGATAATCTAAGAATACCACGAGAGTGATCCCGATGTATTTGGATTCCTAACACAAACTGGCATCACCAAGATCCTTCATATCAAACTTGGCTGATAAGACTCCTTTTGTAGTGTGTAACAATTCCTTATTATTTGAGGCAATCAATATGTCATCCACATATAATATAAGAAATATGAAATTACTCCCACTGAACTTGGGATACACACAATCCTCAACCGAGTTGATCTCAAAGTCATAACCGAATATCACCTCAAGGAATTTGTGATACCATTGACGAGAGGCTTTTTTAAGCCTATAGATGGATTTTTTAAGCCTAAAAACCAGATCTTTTGAGTTTCTTTCCACAAAGTATTCTGGTTCCACCATATCCGTATTCTGGTTAGAACCCTCAAGTGGAGGATCAATGTTGAGGATTACCTTGTTCTAATGGGACCGAAATGATTGGCATTACAACCCAATCTTCAGATACATGAGTATCCCCATTAAAACCTTCATATATCTCTATGGATTCTTCTTCAAAATCAATATTTTTTACCATATTCTTCCCCCAAACTCAACATCCTCTAGAAAATTGACATTTCATGTCTCAAATATTGTACAAGTGAGAGAATCATAAAACTTATACCCCATAGAATATTCTGAATAACCTATGAAGAAACAACTAACTGTTTTTGGGTCCTGTTTCTTTTCTTGAGGTCTGTAACGCCTCGCCTTAGCTGGACAACCCAACACATGCATATGCTTTAAATTGGGTCGACGCCCATTCCAAAGCTCATATGGGGTCCTAACATTAGCCTTGGTGGGTACTCGATTGGGTGTATAAGCGGCACATTTGATGGCTTCCCCAGAGAGATAATGGTAGAGATTAGTGACTTATCATGATTCTAACCATATCTTTTAGTGTTCGGTTCCATCTCTCAAATATACTATTCATGCGAGGTAACCCGGTATAGTGTCTATGGCCTCATGTTTTTTAACTTCGGTCCTAAAATATTTGAACTTGTCTAGGGCCTCATGTTTTCCTTCTTAACCGGACCTTGACCCGGTCCTTTGCCATCTACCTTCCGCTTAGGCCTTGCCCCTTTTGAAAATGTAGTCGTTGTGCCTTTAATTTTATCCTCCTCCTGTGCAGCGTGTGAAATCAATTCATTGATATTTGATTTTTCCCGCATGCAGTTATAGGTGGACTGGAAATACTGAAACCAGTCTGGAAGTGAATGAAATGTGAACCCCACTATGCATTCCTCAAGTAAGTCTAAACCGATTGCCTTTAAATTTTGGCCAATTATCGACATTCTCATAATGTACTCCCGAATTTTACCTTTTTCATTATACTTTTAAGTACCTAGCTCGATAGGCAAACGGTGCATCTCTACCTTCTCATTTTTGGCAAAAGATTTCTCAACCTCCGCGAGAAAGATTGAGGTACTGGTAATTTCCGGACTAAGGGGGGATGGTTTGAGAGGTTGCAATGTATAGTGATAATCATGTATAGATAAAAACAGCAACATATCTTCATTCCACACTTGGAAGTCCAAACAATCCAACATGGATGGACAGTTCCCCAATAGATTGTAACCAGTGGATACTATAATAAGAACAAATAACACAAAGCACATTTAACATCTTGACATATACCTAATAACATATGCTTGAACATGACAAATACACGTAAAACATAAAATTCTATGATAATAGATACTGGAGGGCAAATCGTACTAACATGCAATTTTATAAGTTTGAGAAAAATATTATGATCATTATTTTAATTCCTTAAGTACCAACGAGACCTTCTGGAGGACTGATGTCATTTACTTAAATTAAAATAACCATAATTTGATTTTCTTAAGTATCCATGAAACTTTCCAGAGGCTTGATTTCACCTACATGAAAAAAAATTGCAATGATGAATTTAATTTATCTTAAGTACAAATGAAACCTTCCATATCGCCGATTTCATCTACTTTAAATTAAAATCAACCCAAGGACCATTTTCAATAATTTTCTCCCGTTCATGATTAATTTAAACCCAACTGTGTACGTTTTGGAGGACCGGTAATATTTGAATTTAAATTAATTCACGAACCTTTACAAATTGTCGAGACTTTCACCCATGGTCATTGACCTCCTACGAAAAAGAAATCCAAACTGGATTACTTCTAACAATTCTCATATCTAAACCTCAAAGTTTGCTCTCAAAAACCATTTCGAAAATCTCAATATCTCGTTATGGGCGATGCAAGAGACCAAACCGTCTCAAAGAAAAGACATCACACATCTGGCTCCAACGAGAAACATCTTGAAAAAGTCAAAACCAAAATTTTTAAGACTAATCACCCCCAGAGGGATCAATTGCAATAAAAAATAGTCACATATAGTTCATCAAGTAAAGAAATGAGCAATTTGCCAAAAGCTCCTCCCCAACAACAAGATGAAGCTTCCGAAGAGATTAATACTAAGGATTTAACAGTGATTGTTGATTCTAGTAATAATGTTGAGAAAGTACATATAATGGAGGCTACCAAGACAACCAATTCTCAAAGTGAAGACTCAAAGAGAAAGAAGAAATAGAGGAAAAATATATTGATGTAAGTTGTTACGCTTTATGGTGATGAGGGTTGCTCCCTGGAGATTTAGCTAATGAGACAATAAAGAGGAGAGCACTAACTTTTAGAGTTCCAATGGATTAGGTAGAAGAGAAAATAAAGGTTGATGAGTCAATAAGGGTGCATAATGGGCCAGTGTGAACAAAAAAACAATTACAACAGGAAAGGACTTTAAATACTGAGAGGTCCCAATCCCAATAATCGTTTTAACCAATGTCACTAAAAATTTTGCCTCCTTGGATATGATCATTCTAGGTAACAACTTTTTGGTTTATCATTAGCAAAAGCCTAGGCCAAATCAGTGGATCGGAGTCAAGTATTATGCTGAGTTAATTGAAAATGTAGCAACAATCTTCGAAAGGGTCAAGAACCATGTTCAGTTTCAACAACCACCGCCAATAACTAAACCCATAGAGGAAAGAAATACAAAATTTTAAAAGTTCCACAATTACATTGGTCACGTTACAACGGATTGTATAGTTTTACGCAAGAAAATACAGAAATTGATAAATAATCGAAAGTCAACAACTTTTGTTAAAAATCAAGTTGGGTAACAACAAGTACCGAACGTAAACCAAGCACGATAGGTTGTGAATGTGTCCTCTAAGCAATAAAATACGACGGTGATAATTGGGACCGATGATAGATTTAATGTATTGTGTTAGTGGTATATGGACCAACACCGTGAAGTAGGGTTCAAAGTCTTAGTGAATATTTTGAGTCTTTAGCAATTTTTAGAGGTGACACTATGGCCAGGAATACCAATAGCTCTTGCAAGAGGCATATCCTGAGTCTAACCACACACTTGGTCGGTGGAATTTCAACTCATCTTTATGAGAAAAGTGATCTATCTTTTATTCTATTTGATGATGACAACTTGAGCTGTGTTGATGGACTCTATGAAGATTCAATTGTGATCAAATTTGAGATAGTAGGAAGCGAGATCCAGTGGATACTCATTGATACTGGTAAATCTTCCAATGTGTTATTTTTGTCAACGTTTAAAAAAATCCAGAAGCCCCCCGGTAATCCTTCGATCAGAAAGGATGAAAATTCGGTTCAATATTGTACAACCAATGTTATTAGATAAATCTAAGAGGAATTCATTAGAAAAATGACTATTTGATAACAAGGTAAGGATGCTATTTGTGGGGGTAGACAGTCCGACAACATGCAATATGATTTTTGGTAGATCTTGTTGTTAAAGATGCACATCGTAGCTTCAACGTTTCATTAGTGTTGGAAATATATAGTTGGAGATCGCATAGGGACGTTTTGAAGTTGTCAGCAAGTAGCATGAAAATTATATGAAACAACTTTGCACACTAAGCAGGTCAATGGTATCAAAATTATATAAAAAGAATAGTTATATGGGTTTTCCCCAGATTTGGAGAGGTTAGATGATCCGAGGGAGGCCCTTAGATCATTAGTAACAAATGAAAAGATATAAGTATATGTGTTTCCCAGTGGGAAACGTTTGAGGATAGGAACGTCGTTTCCACCATAGACGAGGAAACATTTGATAGATTACTTGTAAAAAACCTACAGTGTTTTTTCTTGGAGTAATGAGGTTGTGGTAAGTGGTTCCATCTAATATACTTTTTCATAGTCTAGCTGTTAATCCGAATGTAAAACCCATCACTAAAAAACAAAGAACTTTGAGGGATCAACACTACGTTTATCATTAATAGAGGATTCCATTGTTATAGATTAAATTTATAATTGTTATCTATGAATATATCATTAGCTATCATTGTCTATAAGTGTTCTCTCCCGTGATATCCCATGTATATGTTAATCAGACTCACCACATCTGATATATCGTGACGTGTGCACACCATAGGATATATGATGATGTCAATTGCACTTGAGTATGAAACCTTCCATATTTGTTCCAACTCATCATCGTTTTGATATAACTAGATACCAAGAGAATCAGAGAAGATGCTACTAAGACTAGAAAATAGCTTGGATGAATCAGAGAACCAGTCAACAACATACAATTAAACATAAACAATGTTCTGTTATAAAAGACTATAGTACTTTAAATAGTAAATACGAAAAATCTTGTATGTTTTATAAGTGGAGAAAAATCATGCCCTTTAAAGCTAATTGCAGGTAAAAATGATATTATCATTAATAATTCATAATTTGAGATATAGATGGTCATAGATCGGCTTCTATTGGGATGGTTTTGTATCCCAATGAATGCTGAAAGAGAAACTAAGTAATTGCAAGCAGAAGCATCAAAATATGTGTGGAATGCTACCACGTGACTATATGGATCTCATATTAGATCCAGAGTTACCTATGACAAGTCTCAAATAAAAAAAAGGAAATGTACATATTTGTGTGGAGGACTATTTAAACAAAATGAAAAGTATATATTAAGTAATCATAAACTATAAGGCAATCCTATCTCATTTGATGACCTAGTAAATCAGGTCTTGGATGGTTTGTACTTATACTACACACCTATAATAGTCACTATAGTTGATGAAGGATTATAAAATTAGCTAGATCATTAGACACCCTTATTACAGTAGGATGGAGCATTTAAATAACATTTATAATTGTAACATCAAATTTGAATCTAGAATAAATAAATTATGCTGAAACAAACAAAAAACAAGACCTTAAGGAAATGATATATTCATAGATAAAAAAATAACAATTAAACTGTAAAAGTTATTCTATAATTATCATTGATGAGTAATTAGATTTATGCACGTCTACTTGCTTAAACATAACGATGAGGCCTTTAGTATGTTTAAGATCTTCAAAGCAGAAGTAGAAAATCAATTAGAAACTAAGATTAAAATCTTATATAGTGATGGAGGTGAGTATACTTCTCCGGAAAGTTTTCTAGTTTTTGTGAAGAGCAAGAGATAATTCATCAATATTTGGCACCTTACACGCCGCAGGAAAATAGATTTTTTATCGCAAAAATGAAAAAATGGAACAACCACGCCGAAACTACTTGCCTACATCTATTCAATACACCAATAAGAACAACGAACCAAGAATAGAAAATGAAAAAATGGATACCATGGTTTCTAAGATACAACCACGAAACCATGATTTTCCAGAATTTGATATGTCGGGAAGGTAGGCAATGACATCTCAGGAGCGCAAAGAGACACGGTAGTCATCGAAGACAAAGAAGACCATGGAGCTGCAATGTTTTCAGTTAAGTCACATGTAAACTGAGACCTATCTTAATATCAAATATAATATCTGATAATAAGCTTGAAAATAGATATCCTTCCCCATGGCCTTCATCGAAGACGAAGAAGGCTATGGAACTGCAATGTATTCAGTCAAATCACATGTAAAACTGAAACCTGTCTTATTATCAAATATAATATATGTATGTCAAAGTCGAAGTAGACATCTTTCCTTTAGTCCGTACATTGATCCTTGTTCATTTGAAAATCAATGTATCATAAATAGACATGTATATTAGATAATAAATTTATTGAAGTAATAAAGTAAGAAATTATATAAAAAATGACAGAAAACCAATTCAGATTCATATTTTAGCAAAAGGATAGACGTTGGATGCTAAAGTTTTTTTGTCACACTGCTATTAATGTCAACTAGCCGATAGTAAGGGTATCACACCAAAAATATTTGGCGCATCTCCTGTTCAGGCCGTTTACAAGGACGTGAAACACTATTTGTAAGGTTAATTATGTACCTTTATCAAACAATATGGATGAGCGTCCGGATGGTTGTTGACACCTTATCCAATTGGACATATCATCTCGCTAGCATAGTCCTCATTCATATTAACAACATGATAAACTGAAGTTCAAATAATATTTGACAAACAAGTCCACCTAAGGGTCTACAAATTATTTTCTACAGCAAAGAGCATACAACAAGATAACTCTAAGTTATACCATGAGTGCTGACAAAAGAAACACCCATCTAAGGGTCCATGCGTTATTTTCTACCAAACAGAGCATACAATAAGGTATTGTGAGAAAATAAAATAACATTAATCATCAAAGGAATAGTAAAACTGCCTCAGACCTCCCTAGGATTTAAGTACAAAAAATTAAGAAAAAACATTTCAATTATCACCCCCACACGTCCTAGGACTTTAGTTAATCAGAACAAACAAAAAATATAACAAAACAGGATATTTGGCTCAAGCATCTTCCTGCTCAGACTGGACATCCTTGGCTGACACTATCGAGCATCATCGTTCAAATTTCCATCCTCGAACTCTCATCATCGTTCAAATTTCCTTCTACACATGGCCACCTTTGCACGTTTTGGGGAATCCACTCTGACGAAATGTATCCATAAAGAACGGAGATAAATAATCTCATCAAAGGAATGACAAAACCCAAGAACTATATTCGTTTGAATTACGGTAACGTAATTGGTAGCCGACTGGGTTGTGATATCATAAATATTGTTTAATTATTGTAAACACTATTCTTGGATTTGTTTTATTTTCTTTGCATAATCGATTGATAAACTCAATGAGGGAAACACCTTGTCTTAGCATTTGCTCCAAGCTCGGTCGTGGAGACCGTTGAGGGAGTAGCTTTTGATAATATCTGTGAAGAGGAAGACGTTGGGTTCATGCGTTTTGGTGGAAGAGAGTGTTGGCATAATTAATATAATCCCGTATCTTATTTATATGTATGCAGTTATATTTTATTAGTTTCCGTTATAAATTATGTGTAGTTGTAACTGCCTCCGTAAATTCCGCGTTTCCGTTATGTATATGTAACTTGATCAACTTGAATGGATTCAGAATTACAGGAAAACAAATTCTCTTAATTTTATTTTCTTCATTTGGTATCAGAGCCAATGTCGAAAAACAATAGTTATGCGACTGTGGTGAGAAACAGTAGTAGCGCTCAATCAACACAATCATAAAGAAGAGTTTCGGAGAAGGAATGAAATCCATTACTTATGTATCCAATTCTCACTGACACAAACTATCAAGGATGGGCATTAAAGATGAAAATATGTGTAAGGGCTCATGGAGTTTGGGAAGCTGTGTTGCCCGACAAACCATTTGATCTCCGTCAAGATCAAATTGCGTATGGAATTCTCTCTCAAGGATTGACTGAAGGCCAATTGATGGAATTGGAGGACATCAAGACAGCAAGAGAAGCGTGGGAGTCTCTTCGTAAAATGAATAAAGGAGGAGACGAGGTCAAAGAGGTGCGAGCGCAAGCGTTCAGATGAGCATTTGAAGGTATAAAAATGAAAAATAATGAGACAGTAGTGGAGTATGGGTGAAAAATGGCAACAGTGGTTTACCAAATGAAGGCCATTGGTGTTGCCATTAAGCCAAACTATGTGAACAAGAAATTGTTAAGATCAGTCTCGTCAAAGTTTACCCAAATTGCAGCGTCAATTGAACAATTTGGAGATGCCAAAAACAAGTCTTTTGAAGATGTTATTGGGTCACTAAAAGCCCATGAAGAACGTCTTAAAGGTGATGAAGAAGAAGAGAATGATGAAAAGGTGTTGTTAACAAAATCAGAATGGGAGTCACGATTCAACTCGACATATTCTAAAAAGACCCGAGGTCGCGGTCGAGGAAGAGGCAGAGGTGGCTTTGGCTATGGGAGAGGAAGCTTTTCTTATGGAATATCAAAATCTGTTGATGGAGAAGGACATATCCAGAGAAATTCGAGCTTTGATATCACAAAGGTACGATGTTATACTTGTCATAATTTTGGGCATTATGCTAGGGATTGCAAACCGAAGAAAGAGGAAACAATGAATCTAACAGAAGAAGTAGAAGAGAAAGATATATTGCTAGTCATGGAGACCAATTGTGCTTTTTCTAGAGAGAAAAAATTGATGCTGGCCAAAAATAAATCTGAAACAATGGAAACGAAAGGGAGTGTTGATGAATCAATGTGGTACTACGACACAACCGCTTCAAATCATATGATTGGAGACCGAAACCTATTGACAGACTTAGACAAATCAATGAGTGGTGCAGTAAAGTTTGGCGATAGCTCTATGATCAATATTTGTGGAAGAGGAACTGCAAACTTCCGAAGCAAAACCGGGAAAAACTTGTACATAAAGAACGTCTATTATGTACCAAGATTAAAATCTAATATCATTAGTTTGGGACAAGTAGATGAGTCAGGAGGAAAATTTGTTATTGAAGGTGTATTTTTAAGTGTTTTTTATGCAGATTACAATCTGGTGGCGAAAATACCTCGAGCAGAAAATAGACTCTATGTAATGAAAATGAGTCAAGGAATTTCATAATGTCTCCTATCTACCGAATCTGAAAGCTCTCGCTTGTGGCATGCTCGCTATGGGCATCTGCATTTTCAAGCCATGCAAAAACTTGGATGAGATAAATTAGCCCATGGATTACCTGAGTTTAAACACGATGGTCAGGATTGTGATGTATGTATTATTGGGAAACAACACAGAGGAAGCTTTCGAACACAAAGTCACTATCGAGCAAGTTCATTGTTAGATCAAATCCATGGAGATATTTGTGGTCCTATTTCACCAATTACCAAAGGAGGGAACAAGTATTTTATTTTGTTTGTTGATGATTTTAGCAGGTACATGTGGCTAAAACCACTGAAATCAAAAGATGAAGTACTTACTGGATTTAAGAAGTTCAAAGCAGAGGTCGGGACGCAATTGGGAAAGAAAATAAAAATGTTACGGATAGACAAAGGCGGAGAATTTCAGTCTAAAGAGTTTAAATTATTTTGTGAGCTTCATGGAATGCAAAGGCAAATGACAGCACCATATTCACCACAACAAAATGGTGTGGTGGAAAGAAGAAATCAAACCATTGTGGATATGATGAGATGTTTGATGAAGGATAAACAAATACCGTATGAATTTTGGGCAGAAGCTGCATTTACAGCAACCTATCTTCTAAATCGTTGTCCCACAAGAGCTATTAGTGGAAGAACACCATATGAAGTCTACTTCGGAAAAACACCAAGTGTAAGTCATTTTCGAATTTTTGGATGTATAACTTATGTTAAAAATATGAAATATGATGCGAAGAAGCTTGATGATCAAAGCAACAAAGTTGTTTTTATTGGTTATGAACCTGGTTCAAAAGCCTACAGATTTGTGAATCCAAAAACAATGAAAATAATAGTGAGTCGAGATGTAGTATTTCGAGAGTCTGAGAAATGGAACTTGTCTGACACTGTAGAATCCATGGAACTTCAACCCATTAACTCCATTTCCATTAGATATTCAACTGGAGAAGTAGAATTTATGAATGTTGAATCACCATCAACTTCTTCTCAAAGTGTATTAAATTGGGATGATACAAGATCAGATGAGGAACCTAGCAACGAGGACGATGAAACTCCACCAAAAAAGTTTCGATCTTTACAAGAGTTATATGATGAAACTAAGGAAATTGGGTTAGATTCAGATATGACCCTTTTGTCTATTGAAGAACCAACGACGCGAGAAGAAGCATTAAACAATGAAAATTGGAGGCTGGCAATGGTGGAGGAGCTTGAGGCGATTAAGAAAAATAAAACATGGGAGCTTAGAAAATTACAACCAGAACAGAAAGCAATAGGTTTGAAATGGGTTTAGAAGTTGAAGAAGAATCCAGACGGTGAAATTATTAAATATAAGGCAAAACTCGTGGTCAAAGGCTACATTCAAGAACATGGAATTGATTATGACGAGGTTTTTGCTCCAGTTGCTCGATTAGAAACTATTAGATTGCTCATGGCACAAGTAGCCCATGAAAGGTGGCAAGTACACCATATGGACGTGAAATCAGCGTTCTTGAATGGGGATCTAAAGGAATTGGTTTATATTTTGCTGAGAAAGAAAGAGAAGATGAAGTTCTGATATTGAAGAAAACATTATATGGTTTGAAACAGACTCCAAGAGCTTGGAATGAAAAACTAGAATTTTGTTTACATAATTTAGGTTATGAGAAATGTAGTCTCGAACATGCAGTTTACAAAAGAAGAAATGGAGGTGATATGCAGTATATTGGTGTTTATGTGGATGATTTAGTAATAACCGGCTCAAACTTAGCGAACCTAAGAAGTTTCAAAGCAAAGATGAAGATATGTTTGACATGACAAATTTGGGTTTATTAATTTTTTATGTGGGAATTTGAGTTGTAATCCATGTCGTGTACCAATGGATTTAAGACTAAAGTTAAGCAAGACTAATGGAAATCCATCCGTTGATGCCACAATGTATCGCAGTGTCATTCAGAGTTTTCGGTACTTAGTCCATACTAGACCTGATATATCATTTGTTGTTGGCGTGGCTAGCCATTTCATGGAAAAACCCTCTATAAAACATATGAGTGTTGTCAAAAACATTCTTCGATATATAAAGGGTACACTCTATTTTTGGTTTGAAGTATGTTAAAAGAGAACAACAACATCCAGAGTTGATTGGGTATGCTCATAGTGATCTTGCTGGTGACATTGATGATCGAAAAAGTACCTCTGGGGTTATTTTTTTTCTAGGCAGTGATCCGATTAGTTGGACTTCACAAAAACAGAAGGTTGTAGCACTGTCTTCATGTGAAGCTGAATATGTTGCTGCTTTTGCAGGAGCTTACCAAGAAATGTGCCTCAAGAGGTTGTTGGAAGAGTTATGCGAAATTAAAGTTGAAAAAGTTAGTCTGCAATTTCTTTAGCAAAGAACCCAGTCTTCCATGGAAAAAGTAAACACATAGATATTAAGATTCATTTTTTGATTGATTTCCTGAAACAAGGAATCCTTGATATTGCGCATGTCAACACAGAAGAACAAATTGCAGATTTTTTTACCAAGTCATTGCCGCGTGACAAATTCGAGTTCTTAAGAGATGCAACGGGCGTGTTCAACTTGAAGCGTGAATTACGAGATTAAGAGGGAGAAATGTTGGCATAATTAATATAATTTTGTATCTTATTTATATATATGCAGTTATATCTTATTAGTTTCCGTTATAATTATGTGCAGTTGTAACTGCCGCCGTAAATTCCGAGTTTCCATTATGTATATGTAACTTGTTCAACTTGAATGCATTCAGAATTTCAAGAAAACAAATCCCCTTAATTTTATTTTCTTCAGAGAGAGACGAAGTAACGGAGGCGTCTGGTGGAGGAGTAAGAGCGAACGAGATTAACGTTAAGAACTGGATGGAGATGGAAGAAAACATTGTGGCGGAAAAGGTAAAAACACATATTCGAAACAAAATATGGATAATTTTGTCAATAAAAAAATAAAACGCTTTTTATAGAATTATCATGCCGTATCTTTTAAGAATTAAAATCAACCGACCAAATTTTTTATTTGATTGATGTACTTCAAAAGAAATAACCTTTATATTACTTTTGAGGTAGATTCTCAAAATTTCAAAGGTAGTAACATCCTGCCATTTTCTATTGTAATCCTGATGCTTTATTTTCTCCTATCAATGGTTGTATAATTATTATAGAATAATTATTAAGTTATAGTAGCGTAAAAAAGCGAGAGAATAACTTATGTTTTGAGAAAGAAAGTTAGGAACTTGTCTGTGAGAAATAACGTTATATGATATGATTTTGGTTGTGATAAAAGAGTTGTGTTATAAATTTTTTTTAAAAATGTTATATCTTTCAAATCATAAATAAAAAAAATCAAAAAAATATTTTTTTTTGTTTTTCTAAAACAAGCAAAACTACATATATAAAAAAAAATTAAAAACAATTCTGAATTTTATTACTAAAGTATGAGTAATGTGGTTGCAGAATTAGTTTGAGAATTTTTTTTTTAATGGCATATTTTTTAAAAGCATTTTTTCAACGGCTACTTGATGGGATTTTTGTATGTTTCAACACTTGTCAAAATGTGTTAGATGAAGTGTATAACGCTCCATGTAGATAACAAGGTCAAGAATATCATTTCTAGGTAAATCCGAAGTCATTTCAACTAATGAGACATTAGATTTAGTCCTCTCTCAAATTTCTTCGCAAAAGACTAAAGGACTACTGATCAAGATAAACTTTTATATATATATATATATATATATATAGTTTCTTCGCAAAAGACATTAGACATGAGACTCAGAGTTTGTATTAGTATACCACACATTAAACTTTTATATATATATATAGTATTCCTTCTATGTTACTAAAAGGCGTTGAATGAAATGGATTAGTTTTGAGTTTAATAGTTTTGGGCTTAATCTTGACTAAGGCCCAACTCTTGTTTAATGAGTAAATAAATTTTGAGTGAAATCATGCAAGTTTGGGAAATTAAGTGAACTACAACATTTAATGTAGTGATACTTAGGGTTTAGCTACTTTAGTTCACTTAATTTATTTTCGTAAACCATAGTTGTTTGTCTCTTCAAAACTAATTCTTTTTCTTATCCCACTCTTGTTTCTCTGTTCTTTCTAGTCTTAGTAGCATCTTCTTTGATCCTTTTGATATTTATTTATATCAAGGGCGATGATGATTTTGAAAAGATATTGAAGGTTCCATACTCAATTGCAGTTGGCAACATCGTGTATGTTATGATCTGCACACGTCATGATATATCACATACGACGAGTTTGATTAACTTGTACATGGGATATCATGGAAAAAAACATTGACATACAATAAAATAGACACTTCAGTATCTTAAGAATATTGAGAATGTTGGTTTGACGTACAACAATATCGATATTTAAGGATTGTTAAATAATATTGCACGATCAGTGATTGGTTTTGTTGATTCTAAATTTTTAGGGGACATATATAAAAATATATCTTTGACATGATATGTATTTACTCTAAGAGGGAGTGCGACCGGTTGGAGAGAATATTTGCAAGCAACTTTAGATTTCTCTACAATAGAGGACAAAGACGTGGTTGTAAAAGAGTCAACTAAAGAGGTAATATGGTTGCAAAGTTTGGTAAAAACTTTGTGCTTAGAAAGAAATACCATACCTGTATTTTATGATTGTTAAAGTGTTATACACCTTAAAGGAAATCAGATATACCACAAGTGTATAAAACACAGAGATGTCATGTATCATATTATTCGTGATATAATATAAAATATAACTATTAATGTGAGGAAAGTGTTTAGACACGCTAATCAAACAAATGTAATGACAATATCACTTCAAAAGTTAGAAAATATCTAAACTCGATAGGTGAATGTCTTAAAAGTGTACAGTGAATCATTTAAAGGAAAGAAATTAATATCAAATTACCATGATGAAAAAATAATATAATACTACTAATATGGAAATCGGGCTCTTCATACTTATATTAAAAACCAGAATATTCCTAACGGTTCTCTACTAGCTAAAAGTTTCTTACCCTACTCTTATGTTTTTTTGGTAGAATTAAATGCATTAAATGAGGAAAAAGAGGTGTTTACAGACAAAATCGGTGGCTTACCCCAAAAAAAGGCATAAGCGCCTAAGAAAAAGAAGAGGAAAACTAAAATAACACTAAAAGGTCATAAGGAATGACCAAAATGAAAGACTAAAGTCTGAGAGTCATAACAGAACATCATAATGGAAAAATAAATAAAAAGGGGTGTGAGAGAGCCAAGCTTCCATACCGGGACAGCGTTAGAGCAGTTGGAAACCTGCAACAAAAAAAACCAGGAACATGGGAAAAATAAACCTAATTAGATATGATAGAATGGACAGGGCCATTTAATCTTCGTTTCCTAGAATAAAAAAATGAGATCAGCAAGCAACTGATAGAAATAGCTTACGCAAGGCTCGGGTGGGAGCCAAAGATTCTGTTGTTTCTTTCACCCCAAATACGGTACATGATGCTACCAAAGCAAGAACGCCATAGGTGGCTGTAAGTAGAGGGGGCCAGTTAGAGGCTTTATGAAGCCAAGTGGTCCAATTGATGTTATTAAGAAAAGGTATCCCAAGCTTAGCTCGATCGTTTTCCCAAATAGTTTGAGAGAAACTACAATTATAGAGAATATGATTAATATCTTCATAAGCTGAATTGCAAAGAGCGCAAGAAGAAGATATGTTAATTCCCCATGAAAAAAGTTTGTCGCGCGTCGTAAGATTTCCATGAATGACTAACCAGAGGATGAAAGAATGGTGCGTAAAATTGAAATTATTCCATACTAACCCCGCCCATCTGACATAGTGGAAAGATGTACGAATGACATAGTAAGTGTCTTTGATCGTGAAGGACGGACATCCAACTTTAGCATTCCAGTAGTGGATGTTTTCTCTAAAGATGTAAGGGGGAGGGAGGGAGATAATATTGTTGCGAATTTCCATGAGGTTGAATCCGTCCCCCGAGCTGGCGGATTTCTTGTTCATAGGCCAAATCCATCTACTTTCATAGATAAAATCTGAGACAATGAGGTTCTTACCAATTTTTAGAATCTCGGATGATAGAGTGACCGTAATGGGTAGCAAGCGAGGTAGAGAGAAGTCATGGATCAAACCAAAAAAAGGTATTTCTACCGTTACCAATGGTTACCCAGAAAAGATTGCTAGCTTAAGGCCTAAGAGATATACTTTTCTTCCAGGTCCAGGATCGGATGGAGCCCGCATTGATGTCCCAAAAATTATTGTTTTTTATTTTCTCTTTCTTAATCCAATCACTTCGGATAGAGTTAGAGGTTTTGTGAATGATAGACCAAAGATGCTTAAGGATGGTCGTCTGATTCTAGATATTTAGGTCTAGAATCCCAGGGCAGCCCTCAAACATGGGCACATAGACGGTGTTTCAAGCTACTTTAGAACCCAATATTTTCATCTCATGACCAGAACAGAGGTAACAACGAAGAATTTGGAAGAGCTCTTTTGGAATTCGGGATGAGAGAATGAAGATAGAAGGCCAGTAAACTTGACCAGAAAAGAGAAATGATTTGATGAGTTGGAGATGACCGACATAAGAGAGGTGTTTAGTGGTCCAAAAATTTATGCGTTTAGTAATTTTCAACAAAAGGGGATGACAATCCGTATGAAAAATACGACTAGTAATTAGAGAGACTCCCAGATATTTAACAGGAAGAGAACCAACCTTGAAGCCAGAAAGAAAGATTTATGAGCTCGTTCTTGAGCAAATGATTGATACCAGAAAGGAAAAATAACTTTTTTCTAGGATAATTTTCAGCCCAAAGAGAAGGAAAAAATCATCAAGACCATATTTAAAAAGGTGGAGGGAGTTCGTATCGCGATGGTAAAAGATCATTAAATCTTATGCGAAGCAGAGATTATTAATTTTCATATTATGACATTTTCAGTGGAATTGGAAATTAGAGTTAGTACTTTACTCCTTGAGAATATCGGAAAGGACTTTCATTACGAGAACGAGAAGAAAAGGAAAAAAAGGGTCCTCTTATCTAAGACCTTTCCTAGTCTGAAAGAACTCGGTTGGGTCACCATTGATATTAATGTTGTACGAAGGAGTTTCAATACATTGAATGATTCAAGTGATCATTTGTTAGGTAAATTCCATGGAGACAAGAATGTCAAGAATTAGATGTCAGTTGACAATGTCAAAAGCTTTCATCAAATCAATCTTTTAAACAACTCTTTTGCTTTACAATTAAGATGGTACCCCTTGAGTAATTCATGGGTAAGAATGATGTTATCGGAGATATTCCTCCCAGAAATGAAAGCCGATTGAGACTTATCAATAAGGTAAGGGAATGAATCTTTAATTATGTTGGCCAAATTTTTAGTGATGGTTTTGTAGAGAACGTTGCAAAGGGAAATTGGGCGATAGTCAGAGACAAAAGTCGGATTGTCAGATTTAGGGATGAGAGCGATGAAGGTAGCATTTCAAGACGAATCCATGGAGTTTGAAGTAAAGAAATCAAGGACCCCATTACAAAATTCTTCACCAACAATAGACCAAGAGTTTTTTAAAAAAATTGAATTGAAACCATCCGTACCAGAGGATTTATTGCTATCAATACTAAAAAGAGCATCTTTGATTTCATCATGGGTGATCGGACGAATCATAAAAATCTTGTCAAAAGAATTGACATTGGCACAGATACGAGAAGAAATCTTGTTGCGACCAAGGTAACCAAGGGGTTCTCTAGATCCTAGAGTGGAGTGGAAATGCCTAACAAAGACATTGGAAATGCTAGAAGGGTTTGTGATAAGGTTACCACTGGGGATCACGATTGAGGTAATTTTATTACGCATACTACGGGTTTTAATGTTATTATGAAAACATTTGGTGATTCTGTCACCAATCTTCACCCAATTTTCTCTAAATTTCTACTTGAAGAAGGATTCCTCGACACGACTGAATAAAATAGAAGAAGACATCGACGTAGCATCAATTTTCTTAGTTATAAGTAAAGAGTTAAGAAGATTGATAGTTAAGAGAGATCGGACAGTGAAGAGACCATGCTGAGCTTTGGAAACTCTCAAACTAATGCTACTAAAGGCGGAACGATTGATGTTCCGAAAACAGAATCGAACTCTTTTCAGCTTAAAAGAGACCCTCTTCGTACCCTGATCGAAGTAGGGATAATTCCAGCTAGAGCTAAGTAATATGGCATGGAGTTTATATTAAATAATTACTATGTTTATCCTAGTTTTGAATAATATCAGTAGCTGCCAAACAAGTTATACGTAAATAACATGTAAAGATTTATAAGTATATATTTTCATAGCAGTTGTAAAGAAATATAAATACAACTTAATATAAAGTAGCAGGGCCTGCAGTTTTTGGCAGTAAAATAAAAGTAGTACACAGTTAACAAAAGCATCTGGTTATACAACAAACAGAGTTTTTGGTGGTATTCCAGGACGATAGGATTGTGCATTAATAGTATATTTGCAGTAAAGAAATATTAAAAATAGCAACTTTAGACATCTCTTTTTCTTCAGCTCGTTGGCAAAGTGATGAAAGAAGCATGGTGGTGAGCATATCAGGCCAGAAGTGATAACTGCCAAACCCCTTAGTTTAGTGACTAAACAACGAGGCTAAAACTCAACACAAAAACTATATAATATATGTCAATGAGTACTATGTCTTATCCACAGATAACAAAATAATGAATATTTGAAAATAAAAGGACAGAAATATATGTGATGAGAAACTAGAGTAGTGTTGTTGAGGGTATGTGATAACCGGACCAGAATCGAACAGACAAAAATCAGACCCAAATCGGACTGGATTTTAACGTTAGAACTAATTCGGAATCGAACCGATAAAATTAGTGGAGCCGATAAAAACCGAACCAATAAACTAATAAAATGGATAGAATCAAGCCGATAAAACTAATAATCCAGTAAAAATTTCTTTATTGATAGTGAAATAGTGAAGGAAGAGTATTCGCATTAAGTGAAAGATTTGTTGATAGTAAAGAATCAACTCAACATATTTGTTTGGCAATATATATTCTTTGTCCTGTTAAGTACTTTTCAGGTTGAGCATGAATCGAATAATTATGTAATGTCATGATAGTGTATAATGTATGTCCAAGTCTGGAAAGAAACCTGTTTTGTGCTTGAAAAAAACATTTGAATAAGGAAAAACAGTTGCGTACCTCATAATCATATCCATTTACCAATCATATTTACGATATCGAATAGAAGGAATATGTTTGAATTTGTGGAAATCTTCTCTTCCTTCTTTCAACCTATCACAGAATGCTTTGCGCATATCCCATATGTCCAGTTCCTTAAGAGTTTCGATAAACCGCAGTCCATCTGGAAGGATCATCAGATCATAACACTTCCCGATTTCCAAACGGTGAAGATTGGGCATGGCTCCTTCTTCAACCCTCCACTCCTCCAATTGACCCAATGATAAAAGATACAAATATTTAAGCTGAGGGAAACCTCTTGTGGACCACACCAGTCCTCTCACTGATGGCCGCAATCCTCCTACAGGTGTCCCTAGACTAATCACCCGATCCATCTTAAGATATTTCAAGTTGGGCAGCTTCTCAAAAGTTGACATGGGGTTCTCCTCCTCGAACCTACATTCCATAAATTCCATGGAAGTGATGGTTTTGGAGAATATTGTGTTACTCCTTATGAATGCCCCTCCATGCACTTTCAGCGTAGATAGATTGGTACATGCCGACACCATTTGAGATATGAAACCATAAAGTAACTCTGATGTTCGGAAGTATTTAACCTCCAAGTACAGAAGATTCTTCAAAGTATCATTGAAGATTAGATTCTCCTTTTTAATTCTATAATCACTCCAGAAAAATAAAGTCAACCTCGTGAGATTTACCAGCTCCAACAGATCTTTCACATTCATGAACCCTATTTCGAAATTCACAAGTGTTTCTAACTTTTTCAAACTTCCTAATTCTATCTTTGAATTTTGCACATCTTTGTTGGGCAAGTATAGATGTAACAAGTTTTCCATTTTTGATCTCAAATTGGGAATAACTGTTAACGAATAAGTAGAGATGCGTAAATCTAAAGTAAGCAATAATGTTAAATTCGTTAAAGATGATAGCGGTCTTACCAAAAGACAATTTCTTAGACTTAGATATCTCAAGTGGATTAGTTTCCCTATACCTTCCACCGATGCAATTCCTTCAAAACTAACATTCTCAAGATCCAGAACTCTCAGAAATAGTAAATCCCATAGGCTCTCTATCTTTATTTCAAAATTATTATATTCAGAAATTTGATATACCAGAGACCAGAGGTCAAGATTTCTATTATCCCTATCTTCTCTTAGGTTTTTAGTATCTTCCAAGAAATGTACAGCAAATCTACGTGATAAGACATCCTTCTTCTTTGTTTGTGACGATAAATTATCGACTTGTAAGAACTTTTCTTCTTCTCCTTTGGATATACAAAGGTGTCTCATCCTATCATGCATCCGACAAGTTATCATTTCCAAACTCATATCTTCTGATTTTCCCTTTAAAACCATACTCATCTCTATTAACTTGCGCATCTGAATCATACAGTTAGAGTCGGCTGTATTACCCGTAGTACTAGATACAAATCCTTCGGCCACCCAATAGTGAAACAATTTTTCAAGAGATATCTCGCAATCTTCTGGAAACACACCCATATAAAGAAAACACGGTTTGAGTTCGGTTGGTAAATGATTATAACTTAAAGACAACACATTATCAACTTTCAATGTGTCGTCTCCTTCCGGCCGTGACTCAATGTCCATATACAGTATTTCCCATTCCATTTTGATTTTTTTGCTGGCGAGCAGACTTCCAAGTACTTTGATGGCCAATGGCAAACCTTTACAGTGTCTTACCAGCTTATTTCCCAATTCTTCCAAGTCTGCAAATGAACAATGATGGGATACCATAATTATCTTTTAGTACCAAAATAATAATAATAATAATAATAATAATAATAATAAATCACATTTCAAATATAATTACAAAGTACTTTCTATTGAGCAAATGATAAATCACATTGAGCAAATGAACAATGATGGGATACCAAGTACTTTGTATTTTTTTTTTTTTTGTTAACAAATATAATTAAAAAAAACTTTTATAAGAATAACGATAAATTTAATATGTTATTTTTATAAAATATTTAGAAATATCAATATAAAAAAACTAATTTAAATATTTAAAAGGTATTTTAAAACATTCATGTAAAAAATAAAATTTGTTGTATAAATTACCTTTTTAAAATATAAATATAAATAAAAATAGTTTTTTTAATATAAAAAATACATAAAAACCTAATTAATTTAGAGGATATGTGGCAATATATCTTTTAAAAAATAGATGAAAAAAAAATCTAGATAATATATATATATATATATATATATATATATATATATATATATAGATATATATATATAAAATTTGAATTAAATTTGTACCAAATATAATTCATAATATACATAAATTATTTTATTGAAAAAACACTAAAAAATATTTCAATATATATATTTATAGATCATAAACATCTCTTTAAACAAATTCAAAAACAAATAAAGGTTTTAGTAACAATTAAGACCAAAAAACAATATTATTATCGTTTAGTGTCTTACTTAATTATATAAAAGCTTTTATGTTTCTTAATATACCTTTTTTTCATATTTGTTACTCTCTCTATTCTATTACGTGAACATGACAATACCATAATATTATAGATGAAAATTCAGTTTTGTACTCGATTTTTTGTTTTTTTTTCGTATAATTTTGATGGTGTTTTTACTTGATTTCGAATTTTGATTTTGAATATCTGTTTAAACAAGTCGATTTGTGTGTTTATGTAACTCGATTTTTTATTTCAGAATAGGTAACTCGAGATCTGTTTTCTTTGTACTTTTTGGTATTCTTCTGGTATTACTTTGATATTATAGTGGATTTGTTGTATGGCAGAAAGGTTTTGGTCGATTTTAGTGTGTTTGTGTGTTTCTGAAAATTTTCGTTCGAGTTAGGGTTCCAGGTTTAAAGATCCTAACACGCTCATGTACCTTGTAGGATAAAGAAGACTTCACCATCTGATTTGGACACAGGGGGGTTAACACGCATAGAAGTGAAGAATATATTAGTAGTAAAAATTCCCTCTTTAACAAGTAAGTCTTGAATTTATATTGTTTGAGTCGAATACAGACTAGAGTCATCCTTGTAAACCTCCATTTAGACACCTCATGTCCTTTAGAGGAAATTCAGAGTTAAGTATCTGGATTAACTTAGTCAAATAGATGAACTGTTCCATGTGACTAAGATATCGTCAACATAGACCTATAGAATATTTGAGACCTCCTTAGTCATTAAATAACACAGAGTAGTCTACTCTCAAAATTTAAAAGCCCCACATAAGAAATGTATCATTTAGCTTGGAGTACCAAGCACGATGAGCTTGCTTTAAGCCATACAAATCTTTGTGTAACTTACACACATGATTAGGCCACTTGTAATCCACAAAACATTGAGGCTGCACTATGAAAACTTGGTCTTTTAGGTCACCATTCAAGAAGGGATTTTTGATATCCAAGTACCTTATAGTCCAGCCCCTAAATACAAACAAAGTTAACACAAGACTTATGGTAGAGGCCTTGATAATGGGGCTGAAATTTTTTGTGAAATATATACCAAGTTGATGATGAAACCCCTTAGCCACAAGCTTGGCCTTAAACCGCTGAACAGACCCATTAGGACTATAGTTTAATTTATACACCTACTTGCAGTCTACCAAAATCATATCATTTATGTATGGAACCAATGACCAAGTATGATTTTCCATTAGGGCATCATACTCAGTTTTCATAGCCTGAGACCACTGAGGAATATTGACAGCCTCAAAGAACTTAATAGGTTCCTGGTTAGTAGTAGTAGGCACAGTAGTACTAAAAGAATAAACAAACTTAGGTTTAAAAATACCAGTTTTCGCTCTAGTGATCATAGAATGAGTATTATGTACACTTTGTACTTGGGGTTTATTACTAATATTGTCAAAAGATAGGTCAATCACTAACTAAGTCTCTTGTATGGGTTGTGTAACAGGAATCTCGTTCAGCAGTGAAGTGTTTCTGGCAGATAGATGTAGAGAATTGGCTTGATCTTACTGTAAGCAGCTATGGTTAAAAGGTGGGTTTTGTTGAGATATATGTGTGTTTGTTGGTTTAAGTTGGTAGAGAAATTGGTATTCACACAGTCAACATGGTGACTAGGTAATGAGTTAGAGAATTCTTCTTGTAGATTAGAAGTCTTATCTCAAGACCTGACACTAGGGAATTTAGGTAACTAGAGAGAACCCGACTTAGGAAGAGGACCATGTGAACTGGTGGTGCGGCGGAAATAGAAGAAGAAGCAACGATAGATGAAACCCTAATTCAATGGTAACATGATGAAACCGTAATCTAAGGGTAACAAAGATTGAAATTTTCAGAGATAAAAATATATTATTCCAAAAACTTAAAATAACTTAAGGCATTTGAGGCTTTATATAATAGCTTCTCAAAACCCTAAATTATAATACAAGGAAATAAAATAAATATTTTAAAATAAAATAAAATAAAATAAAATCTTAATATTATTAGATTTGATTTAAATACATAAGATATTTGAATAAAATAAACAAGGCTTTTGTTTGGAATTTCTAGGCTACATCATCCTCTCCTTGTTGACAAGAATTTGTCATCGAATTCACAGCACCATCACCATTAAGAATCCAAATAATTTATTTTATTTTATTCAATCGTTCCATTGGGAATTATAATTGTTGACCTTATCGGAATAAGATAAATTCTTCTCGAGTGATCCTTATTCGAAGTCACACTAAAGCCATCCGGTTGATGAAAAAAACTAATTTCGAAAACCTTTTCATAGCCTGAAGACAACATCCTCATGTCCAGTTGGTGAAAAAAAATGGTTTTGAAAACTTTTTCATAGCATGAGACAGCATCTCGATAAGCAATTTTTACCTTGATTCGACGATTGGTAGCCAATTTAAACTCCTTTTGTAACCGGTCAATACGATCGTCATTGAAACGACTGGTATCTCCCCCGCATTACCAAACGATCTTCGAGATCTTCATGACCATAGGTGTTGTTCTCTTCTTTAAACCTTGAATCAGAATAGTCATGCATTAGAAACATGATTCCCCATAGCAGGAACTGAGGCTCTGATACCAAACCGGTGACGTGGCGGAAATAGAAGAAGAAGCAATGATAGAGGAAACACTAATTCAAGGGTAACATGATGAAACCCTAATCTATGGGTAACAAAGATTGAAATTGTCAGAGATAAAAATATATTATTCCAAAAACTTAAAATAACTTAAGGCATATGAGACTTTATATTATAGTTTCTCAAAACCCTAAATTATAATACAAGGAAATAAAATAAATATTTGAAAATAAAATAAAATAAAATAAAATCTTAATATAATTAGATTTGATTTAAATACATAAGATATTTGAATAAAATAAACAAGACTTTTGTTTGGACTTTCTGGGCTACATCATAAACCTAGGAAGCCAAAAAAGCAAGGGAATTCTTCTTTATTGACATTCACGGACATATAAACTCTCCAATTAGCACTTGGACATTTATAACCCTTATGCACATCACTATACCCTAGGAAGACACGTTTGACAGAGTAAAACTGGAATTTGTTTGTTTGGTAAGGCCTTAAACAAGTGAAACAAGCACACCCAAAACTCCTTAGAAACCCATAATCACGTTGAATACCAAACAACTTTTCAAAAGGAAATTTATCATGTAGAAAACCAGTAGAAAGTATGTTAATTAGGTATATGGGTGTGTGAAAAGCCTCTGACCAGTAGCTGAAAGGAAGATTAGATTGAACTAACAGAGTCAGACCAGTCTCAGTGCCATGTCTGTGCTTTTTCACCTTTTCCTTGTCTTCTGCTTGTATTTCTTGAGTTGGAATTGTAATTTTTGTTGCCAAGAGACCTAGAGTCTATTTTATTCACTAAAGTCAAATTCATATTAGTCATTGACAACTGTATTCTTCCTAACTGATCCAGTCTGTTCTCATAAGTCAACAAGGTAGCTTGAAGGTCTAGCCAAGTTTTTCACTTCCTTATCTGCCTGATGAAGAACAATATGAGTGTATTTTGTATCCAGGCTAACTAATACATGAGACACTAAATCATCCAACGTAACAAGAGATCATAATATAGTTAGGTTGTCACAAATATGCTTTATTTTAGCTAGATAATCCTCCATTGAGGAGTTTCATTTTCTAGTCCTTTGGAATTCTGCCTTAAAGAAGGTCACTCTAGACTTTGTGTGGGACCTAGATAACTGGAATATGGAATCCCAAAGTCTTTTGAAGATTTTTTCCTCCATTACTTAGGATGCTACCTTAAGACTCATGGTACGATAGAGCCATCCCAATAACAACTCATCCTTTGTTATCCAAGAATAAAAGACAAGGAGAAAAGTGTAAAGAAGAAACTTGATAGGAGAAAATAGCAAAGGAAAAGTGTCATAGGAGGAAAACGCATAAAAATAACTGTGTGAGGACTGAATCGTACAAACTATATAAAGAGATAGCCAAAATAGGAAGAAAGTAAAATGTAGGGACCAAAATATGTAATTACACCAAGTTAAAGCGTGTGGGGTCCGCAATTGTACTATAAAAGGACCACACACGCTTCACAAATCCAGAGATGAATAATATGAGACTTTCTCTCTCTACTTAAGCTACTATTTTGTACTTTATCTCTCTAAAACTGACACTAAGATATTTCTGTATCACAAAATCGTCTATCAGTAATCCTCGTATCACATAATCACCCCTGGACCATCTTAAAACTCTTCAGTGGCGCTGTCTGTGGGAACGAAAATCGCTCTGTCGACAATCGCTTCCTAGAAATAATTCCTATTCCGAGGAGAATCATGGAAGGCCAAGGGGACGACTTGGTTAACCATTGCGAGGAGAACCTGGTGGGAGATGACTACCAGAACGATATGGAGTACGAGGGACAAGGGGGCCAGCGAGTCGGAAATACCTTTGACGACTCAGATCTGTTGGTTCAGAGAAATGAGTTGCTGCTAGAGATCGAAAGGCTGAAAGCAGAAAAGAACCTCGTACAGGAGAATCTTCGATCCGAGATAAGGAGGGAGCCGGCCAGCGAAAAGGAAGATTACGAAACTGAACTTCGTCCCAAGAAAAGGGACGACCGATACCGAGGAGACGAGAGGAAATCGCCGAGGAGGAGAGAGAGGCGACATATGGATTCCGCTTACCTGAGTGACTATTCTCGATATAGCTCTTCGGACTCGGCCCCGCGGAAATACCACAGAAAGAAAAAGTATGATCGCAGACACACCGATTTCCGAAGAGGGAGAAGTTCTGAGAGGAAATCTCCAAGGGAGAAGGATCGCCATGCTCAAGGAGGCGAACGATATCGCGAACAGGCGAAGTATACTGAGAGGAAAGAGGAAATGGGCCCTCGGACTTCCGAATGGCAACACCAGTATACCCTACCATCCGAGGAGGGTTTGTACTTTCCAAATAATGATAACCTAAGATCCTGAGTCTATCGTGCAGGTCATAATTGGAGAGCTTCCCCCCTGTCCCCGGATATTTTGGTGGGGAATCTCCCGAAGCACTTTGATATTTCAAAGCTAGAGAAATTCGATGGGACACAAGATCCGGATAATCACATTGAGCAATTCAAGAATTTTATAATCAATTTCGACGACGATGATAAGCTGCTGTGTAGAGCATTCTCTCATACTTTCAAGGGAGTAGCATCTAAGTGGTACAACAGGCTACCTCAGGGCTCGATAAAGAATTTTTATATGTTCTGGAACATCTTTAGACAACACTTCGTGGGGAGCAAGAAGTTCCGAGCCAACGGAGACACAATCATCTATTGTCGACAGAAGGTGGGGGAGAGCCTTAAAAATTACACTAATCGCTTTGTCAAGACCAAAACGGATATGGAATATTGCAAGGACTCAGTGGCGCTTGTCGCTTTTAGGATGGGTCTGCTCCCCGGGTTGTTGAAGGATACGGTGGTGGAAAGTGAGGCGATGACCTTTGGAGCATTGCTAGATCAAGTTGAGAAGAGGATCTTGGTAGAAGAGACCCAAGCCTCGGAGAAAAGGTCAGGGGATCAGTTGGACCATAATCAATTTCAAAGGACTGAGTCAAGCACCCAGGGCCCTCGATCGAACGTTCAGACTAAAAGTACGGGTCAATATCCTCCGAGGAAAAAGTCGAACCCACAGTACTATGGCAATCAACAAAACTACAATCAAGGGGGAAGACTCATGTCAAAAAAATGGGTTCGACCCGATTATTTCGCGGAGTTGATAGAAAATGTTGCTGCGATATTTGATAAAGCTAAATCTACGGTCCCGTTCAGGAAACCTTTTCCCATACAGACTCCGAGGGAAAGCAGAAGCGTCAACAAATATTGCAAGTATCATGAGGATATTGGACACGACACCAAGGATTGCATAGCTTTGAAGAAGGAGGTGCAAGCCCTAATTGAGAATGGAATGTTGTTGGAGTTCGTCAAAAAACACTCCCAGAAAAATGCCGTGGTAAAAGCTGTCTCAAAGAACACTGACACAGCCATGGTGATTTCCGAAGGGGTCGACGATTTTTACATCGAACCAGAGTATTTGGACCCCAAGGTGGGGAGGAACAATGTGAACTTGGTAGAGGAAGAAATTCCGAGGGGGAGAGTGGACAGCCTTTGTGCGTTTTTCGATTCCTTGGAAATTTTTGGAGGAGACACAATTGCGGGAAATTCCAACAGCTCCCGAAAAAGGCACATGGTCAACCTGACCACCCAGATTGAAGCGGGAGTCTCCGCGCAAATGCACCGCTCGCCTTCCCCAATTATTTGTTTCGATGATGATGATATGCGAAATGTTGCAGGCCCTCATGAGGACGCTATAGTGATTGCGGTAGGCATCGCTGGGGATCAAATTCAGAAAATACTCATCGACACAGGGAGCTCTGCGAATATATTGTTTATGAGTAATTACCGATGCATCTCTGACTCGCCGGTTATCCGAAGATCCGACAGGACTATAGTGGGATTTACTGGTGCCACAGCAATGGTGGTTGGAGAGTTTCAGTGTGTGGTCGAGTTGGGCCGTGGGCCATTTAAGAAAGAGGTGGAGGTACTTTTCATTGTGGTCGATGCACCAACCTCGTATAATGCTATCCTGGGTCGCTCTTGGTTGTCCCGGATGCATGGCGTAATCTTCACAATGCATCAGTGCTTAAAGTATGTGGTCGGAAACAATGTTGGGACAGTCCGAAGTAGCCAGAAAATGGCACGTGAATGTTACCAGATAGCCCTGTCCTCTAAGGGGGTTCGGGGGGAGACTTCCGACCCAGCATAGCAATTAAACCCCCCCCCCCAAATCATCCCTTGTGATGATCCGAGGGAGTCCCCCGAATTTCAGGTCCCAGAAGAAGATTCTGCGACACACGAATTTAAGGAGAAGATTGGGGTCCACCTCTCTCCAGAATTTAAGGAGAAATTAATTTCTTTTTTATCTGATAAACTTGATATGTTTGCTTGGTGTGCACAGGATGTCACTGGAGTACCGTCGGACATCATGTGTCATAAACTCGCGATACGATTAGATGTTCGACCCATAGTCCAGAAAAGAACGCCTGTCTCCCTAGAAAATACCTCGGTGATTCTCTTGCAGGTCAAAAGGCTACTGAGTATAGGCCATATTCGCGAGTCGCATTATCCCGTATGGGCGTCGAATCCAGTGTTAGTACGAAAGAAAAATGGCAAGTGGAGAATGTGTATTGACTTTACAGACTTAAACAGTGCTTCTCCTAAGGATCCGTTTCCTGTGCCTCGCATCGATCAATTAGTGGATTCGACCTCCGGAAATCGATTATTGTCATTTATGGACGCTTACTCGGGATACAACCAAATCCGACTGGCCGCTAACGATGAGAAAAGCACTTCTTTTATTACTGGGCGAGGTTTATACTGCTATAAGGTCATGCCATTCAGATTAAAAAACGCGCGGGCAACCTATCAGCGCCTGGTCAATAAAACCTTTGAAGGGCAGATTGGGCGGAACATGGAAGCCTATATCGACGATATGCTAGTCAAAAGTGAGCGAGACGAAGACCATTTCGCTGACCTGGCAGAGACATTTCGAAATTTGAGCAGATTCAATCTCAAACTCAATCCGGAGAAGTGCATTTTTGGGGTGAGGTCAGGTAAATTTCTTGGTTACATGATCAGCGAAAAAGGCATCGAGGCTGATCCCGAGCAGCTAAAAGCTCTGATCATAATGACCCCCCCCCCCCCCCCGAAATATTAAGGAAGTACAAATTCTGACAGGAAGATTGGCTGCTTTGAATAGATTCATTTCTCGGTCTTCGGATAAATGTGCCCCATTCTTTAAAATATTACGGAATGCGAAGCAATTTTGTTGGACCGAAGAGTGTTCGACCGCTTTTCGTCAAATCCAAGAATATTTGACGTCTCCGGAATTCGTATCTAAACCTTTGGTAGGGGAAACATTAATTGTCTACGTAGCAGTATCAGAATGTGCGGTTAGTGTCGTTCAACTCCGCGAAGATGATTCTCTTCTGAAGCCCATTTATTATGTCAGTAAGAGTTTGCTGGATGCGGAGAAGCGACATCTCACGTTGGAGAAGGTAGCTTTAGCGTTGGTAACGGCAACTCGAAAGATGAGACCTTAGTTCCAGGCCCGCCCAATTGTTGTTCGGACGACTTTTCCTCTGAAGAGTTTATTACAAAGACCAGACATCTCTAGCAGGATGACTAAATGGTCAGTAGAGCTGGGAGACTTCGACATAACATTTGAGCCTCGAACGGCGATAAAAGCACAAGTTTTAGCCGATTTCTTGGTCGAGTTCCATTCATACAGAGGGGAACAGGAAGTACACGACGTGGTTGACGAAGAGGAATGGGTGATACAGACGGATGGCGGGTCGAACATTTCAGGAAGTGGGGCAGGTGTCCAATTGATTTCCCCGAAAGGGGTAGCTATGTTCCAAGCCATTCGTTTCGGTTTTAAGGCTACTAATAATAAAGCTGAGTATGAGGCTGCTCTGGAAGATTTGTGTTTGGCTCAGATATGTGGGGCTCGAAGGATTAAATTGATCAGTGACTTACAGTTGGTGATAAATCAAGCCTCGGGAGAGTCCGAGGCCAGAAAAGCTACGCTGATACAGTATTTAAAGCTGGTGAAAGATTTGGCATCTGATTTTAAGGGAGTCAAGTTCGAGGATGTTCGACGAGAGTTGAATGCTGTCCCAGATTCTCTTGCTTCCGCTTCGCGGACGGAAGGTTACCCGTGGGTTTTGGTTCAGGAGTGCCCTTCTATCTCGATTGGCGAGGAGCACGCGATGAACATCTCGGAGGAAAGCAACGTGATTACACACGATTGGAGAACGGTTCTCATTAATTTTTTGGCCCATGACATTTTATCGGTCGACAAGTACAAAGCCAGGAAAGTTAGATTCAAGTCTCATGGCTACATTATGTTGGGAGGATTGTTGTATAAAAGATCTCTGAGTCGGCCATTATTGAGGTGTCTGAGTGGACCCGAGTCACAAATTATCCTGTCCGAATTGCACGATGGTGAAGGATCTGCCCATTGTGGGTACAAGGCATTAATCCGAAGGGTATTCCTGGCTGGCTATTATTGGCCCACTATCGCGGCCGACGCAAAAGATTTAGTCAAACGATGCGACACGTGCCAGCGCTATGGTAATGTGATTCACAAACCTGGGGTGTTGATGGAAAGCATTTCAGAGGCAGTCCCGTTTGACAAGTGGGGCATTGATCTAGTTGGGCCTCTACCATGGCGTCTGGGGGCAGACAGACGATAATTGTGGCAGTCGATTATTTTTCTAAGTGGGTGGAGGCTGAGCCGCTCGCAGGAACAAAGGCTAAAGACGTGATCAAGTTTGTCCTATCTAACATTTTTTGTCGTTTTGGTGTACCATTGCAGATCACCACGGACAATGTGCCTCAATTTGATAACAAGGAGTTCCAGAGCTTCTGTGTATCGAGGGGCAAACGACAATGTTTTTAGCACCATTTGACCCTCAGGCCAATGGGCAGGTGGAAGTGACTAATCGCACGATCCTCGATGGTTTGAAGAAGAACTTGGAAGGCAAAGCAGGGAAATGGCCCGACTATCTACAGGAGGTGTTGTGGGCGTACCGAACGACTCCCCGAACGACCACTGCTGTATCCCCATTTGCCTTAGTCTATGAGATGGATGTCGTTGTCCCTCCGGAGATCCTGTTCCCCTCACATCGTATAGCAACATATGTCTCAGACACAAATGACCAGAGTAGAGCATTGGCTTTAGACTTGGTTGAAGAAAAGAGACAGCAAGCACAGCTGACATCCCTTCATTATCAAACTCTCATGAGGAGTCGATATGCGTCCAAGGTAAAGCATAGAGATTTTCCGGTGGGAGACAAGGTCTTACGCAAAGTTTTCTTGCACACTAAAGACAAGAGTTTGGGGAAGTTGGGACCTAACTGGGAAGGCCCCTATGAGGTCACCAAAAAGATAAAACCAGGCACATATCGGTTAAAAGATAAAGAAAGGCGATACCTCCGTCTACCTTGGAATATTGAGCATTTAAAATTGTATTTTGATTAAAAGAGCTAGCTGACATTGTATTTCTTTTTCCCTCCTCTGTATCCCCCAAAACAAACTTTGGTGAGGGCACACTCGTTCCTACCCTGTTAGGCACAGGAAGGTTTTAATGAGGTGTTTCGATGAGCCCCCTAAATACAAAGAGTTCTTTGCCTTAACTATTTTTTGGGTCACAATAACATCTGCCTCGAATTGTTTTCCCTTCAAATTATTTTTTGGGTCACAGTAACATGTGCCTCGAATTGTTGTCCCTTCAAACTATTTTTTGAGTCACAGTAACATGTGCCTCGAATTGTTGTCCCTTCAAACTATTTTTTGAGTCACAGTAATATGTGCCTCGAATTTTGGGACATTCGAACTATTATTTGGGATACAGTAATATGTGCCTCGAGTTTTGGGACCTTCGAATTATTCTTTGGGTCACTCTAATGTGTGCCTCAAGTTTTATTTTTACTTTATTAATATTTGGGTCACACTAATGTGTGCCTCGAATCCAATAGTTCTTTATTAGTGTTTGGGTCACACTAATGTGTGCCTCGAAACCAATATCACTTTATCATTGTTTGATCACAATAATGCGACTCATAATCATGGTTCGAAGGACTTGTCTCTTCGGATTTTTTGCTGAAAATATAACATATAAAAACTTATGCATAGAAATAATAATTGTTCACTAATCTTACAAAAATTGACTGTCTCATTAATTTTACACAGTACAACGTGTTCCCAGTCATATTACAAAAAGAGGCCCTATTGGGCCATACACAACATTAACTCCTTCAGCACCTTCCCTCAGTCTGAATTTTTCGAAGAGTCACTCTCTTCAGCCTCTGAATTTTCACTTTCACTTACAACTATATGGGGAGGACGAAGTTCCGAGGGGACAAGCTTCCAAAAGGCCCCTAAGTTATACTCAGGATGCTCAGGATGGATTTGGGTAAGCAAACCAGCTCGAGTAGTGGCATCTCGGGCTTGCAACTTACTTGTGCACGTTGCTGCATAACCATCCACAGCTTTGTCTTTTTCTTCCTCGACTTGTCCATGAAAATTTTCGACCCGTCTCTTTAGCTGATCTCGGTCTGCTGTCACCTTTTGAACGGCCTCTGTACATTCAGTGAACCCATCACAAGCCAAGCGATGTCCCTTTTTATACTCAGCTATCATTAGCTCTTGAGCATCAGTCTTCTTCTTATACAAGTCCCTCTCCTCTTGACAACACCTCTCCAGCATTATCACATAATTTTCGGAGGCAGAGAGACGCTCGTATAAGGCATCAGCTTGGCCCTCGATCACCGAATGTTGTTTCTTGGCCTCCTCGAGCTGAGAGGCAGCCAGCAGCGATTTGAACTTGTAATGATTCTTGCGTTTCTCAAGGTGGTGCATCTTCCTTCCTCTATTCACCAAGGTATGCAGTAATCTTCGAAGGGATAGTGAGAATTCATCATCCAAAGGCACTTCGAAAGAGCTCGAAAGAGACCCTAATGCTGCAGAGTAAAATTCAGAAAACCCGCCTCCAAGAGTGTCTGGGTCAATGAGCTGAGGAGGTTTGCTCCGAGGAATAGGGAGAGGAGCTAATCTTGGGCTGTTTTCGAGGGGGGCTGGATGAGAAGCCTCAATAAGAGGCGAATGTGGGGATTGATGAGAACTTTCCCTGGGAGAGTGGCCACCTCTATTCTCAGGCTCACTCGCGCTTTCATGGACCTCTTCCTCAAGGCCAGCCTCTTGATTGTTGTCGGGTGTTTCACCGCCCTCAGATTGTTCTTGGATGGGTTCGAGGAGGATACCCTTACCCTTCCTGTCTCTTATCTTGGCATCCTTTCTTGAAGGTAGGATGGGAGCAGGGGGAGGAGGAACGGAGTCCACTGACCCAGTATTGTTGGGTGGAGGGGAAGGATTCGACGCCCCAACATCGTTCGAGGAGGGAGGCCTTTGAGTACTGACAGGCCCTTCGGGGTTTAGCTGTTGGGTTGATAACACTTCATCTTCTGGAGGGTCCCCAAGATGGCTCTGCGAACGGGAGCGCTTGGGCAGGTATACCCCTACGTATTTTTTACTGCACCGCTCCATCACTTCTCACTCCGAGGGAGGAGTCATCAATCCTCTCATACTAATGCGATCGAGGGGATTGAGCCTCCATAATCGACTCCTGGCAAGATTGTTGTCTGTAAAACAAAGACGAAATCGGTTGTCCCACTGTTCCTTTGCCCACAAGCGAAGGTTGGTAAACACAGTTGTAGCACCCTCGACATAATCAGAGTAGGGCTTGGATATCCCAGTCATAGCTGCAACAAGTAGCCAACATCAAGACCAATCACAATTAAAAATTCGAAGAGGCATAATAATTTGAAGGAGCATAAATATTCGAGGGAGCATAAATATTCGAGGAAGCATAAATATTCGAGAAAGCATAATGATTTGAGGAAATATAAAATTCGAGGAGGCACAAAAGTTGAAGGGGTACTTACATTTCGTAGTCCACATTAGAGAAAGCTTGTGAGGATTTGAAGGAGTGGCCTCTGACCCGGTCTCCCAGCAACCAGAGAAAAAGAGAAACTGCTGCCTCCATTTCTTATCAGCCTCCAGTAGATCTTTCAAGACTTTTTGTCCTCGATTGAAAGTCAGTGAATAAAAGGGAAAGTAAGGATTTCTGGCCAAACCAGCAAGGCCAATGAGTTGCTCTAACGAAAATTCGTGACCTGAGAGCCTCGAGGCCATGATACAGGCCATCAAAGTAAACCACATGTTGGGCCCAACCTGCGAGGGGCAAAGGTCTATCTTCGACAAATATTCGATGAAGAAGGGATCTAAGGGATACCTTAACCCCCAGTTCATGATTTCTGTGTATACCACCAACTCATTGTCCCTCACTAATAAGGGTGTCTCTCCTTCTGAGGGGAATCTGATGGTAACGTAAGAGGGGATGCACCATCTAGTCCTTAGCATCATCTCTTCCTCCTTCGAAAAATACTTGTATCTGATATTGGCAAGGGCCACCATATGTTTATTTTTGATGCCCCGAATGTTGTGACCAGCAATGCTGTCCAGCTCCAAGGGCAACACAATGTCCCCTTTTTATTTTGGAGTGATCCGACGAGCTTTCTCTTCGGATATTATTTGGGATGAAGATGTTGCAAGGTTCGCAGGACCTAAGGAGGGGATTGTCGGCACCTTCGGTTCGAGGGGCCTTGTGAGAGGTTTTTTCCCCTTGGCATCTCGATTTTCATCGTGTCTATTGAGCATATCCTCCTCGGTAATAAGTGTTTTCGAGGGGGAAAATTGAGTTCCATGAACGGTCATGGATGGAGTGGAAGGCAGACTTGACACATCTACTTCGTTTCTTCGAGGAGGACTGTTCGAAGTCCGTTGAGGGCTTGTGGATGTCCTTGTGGATATTCGTGGAGGACTGACAGAAGTTCGAGGAGGTCTGGTAGACGTCCGAAGAGCGCTCGCAGATCTTTGAGGGAGATTCTCGAGGGCTGTTGGTGAAGTCGGTTCCTGAATAACTAAGGGCGCCTCCCTGGCCCGTTTTCGCTCATGAGAGCCTTTCCTATATTTATGGGACTTCTTTCTCTTCCCGGACGAGTGTTTGTGTTGCCTATCCTTACCCATCTTTCCGAGGGGGGCCGAATCTCTGTGCAAGCTTTTTCGAGCGATTTCGCGGGGGATAATTGCAGTCGAATCTGCCGAGGGAGGCCAGGCACCAAAGAAAGTAGTAGTCGATGGTGGGGGATGAGGCCTCACGTCTTAACCATCAGCAATCCTCTCTTCGAACCTCTTACTAATCAACAACCACTCAGGAAATCGGCGGGGCTTATTCGCCAGCTTTATCTCTCTAGAAATAATTGAACAGAAGTTGAGTTAATGAAAAGAGAAGGTTGGTATTTATAGATGCAGATGGGCTTTCCTGACAGATCAGGCCTGGGGACCTTTTTATGGTGTTTGCCTAGGGACATTATGGTCCATATAGGTGTGAATTGTTCTGACACTAGCCGCGGGGGGAGATGAAGGGTTTTTGTGTCAGAAAATGTCAGGGGAAGAGGAAGAGTTTTCTGACAAAAATGTCAGAAGAATCGGTAACGTCTCCCAAAGAGTTATGCTGACACAGGTGTTCGTTAAATGACGTCATGACCAAGATCAATCCTGGCACCCCTTTTAGCCTGAGTATGAAATCATTCGGGGGGTGATCTACCTAAAATGGTGCAAGGATTGGGGGGGCTACTCGGTTAACAGGAGAAATTCGAAGAGCGATTTCTCGAAGAGTTGGTTTGTGGCCTCGATGGTTCGAAGAGCTTTGTAGAAATTCGAAGAGCGATTTCTCGAAGAGTTGGTTTGTGGCCTCGATGGTTCGAGGAGTTTTGTAAAAATTCGAAGAGTGACTCTTCGAGGAGCGACTTATGAAATTCGGAGAGGAAATGGTTTTTGCCTGCCAAGAGAATTATTGAGTCCCAGTAAAATAATTTTTACTAAGACTGGGGGCTACTGATAAGGAAGAATAAAAGGCAAGGAGAAAATTGTAAAGAAGAAACTTGACAGGAGAAAATAGCAAAGGAAAAGTGTGATAGGAGGAAAACGCATAGAAATAATGTGTGAGGACTGAATCGTACAAACTATATAAAGAGATAGCCAAAATAGGAAGAAAGTAAAATGTAGGGACCAAAAGATGTAATTAGACCAAGTTAAAGCGTGTGGGGTCCGCAATTGTACTATAAAAGGACCACACACGCTTCACAAATCCGGAGATGAATAATATGAGACTTTCTCTCTCTACTTAACCTAATATTCTGTACTTTCTCTCTCTAAAACTGACACTAAGATATTTATGTATCGCAAAATCGTCTATCAGTAATCCTCGTATCACATAATCACCCCTGGACCATCTTAAAACTCTTCAATAACCACTTATCAGCCTGAGAGGACATGGTTTATCACCATTGATGAATCCTCCCAACTTGTTACCCCTTATGCTGGATAACACCATAGTCTTCCATAATAGGAAGTTGTTTATGTCTAATATTAGACTATTAAAGGTACTTATCTAATTCATATGTGTATTCTTGTTGGATAGTAGGTTATCTATTAGAGAAGAAGCTTCATCAGTTGATCGTGACCTAAAAGGGTGGAGAATGTGTTTCAACCATTTAAGGAATACTGCTCTAATACTGAGTCGTGACCTAAAAGGGTGGAGAATGTGTTTCAACCATTTAAGGAATACTGCTCTAATACTGAGTCAAATTCAACAAGAAAAGGAAGAGAACATATTTTTCTTATTATTTGATGTAACAGTTTTTACATGTATTTATGCACATTGAAATTGTTGTTGCACGTAACAACTTATTGTTACCTTTATTATTAATATAGTTACATATTTATTCATTCAAATTTAGCATGTGATATGGACCCATGTTTAAGAGTGGATCTATTAAGCAGAGAGCGAGTTGGGGTCTTTTGGGCTGAGACCCGATTTATATACCGAACCGATCCTTTATGAGATTCGACATATAAAACATTTACTCATCCATCTCTTTTCCAATATTTTCTAGACAGAAATCCTAGCTCTTCTCGACCTCAGCAGCCATCGACTCTTCTTCACCTTCTTTGACTTAAACAAAGAAATATTTCGATATAAATATTTGGATAGAGAATAAAATTAGAACACCGTTTTTATTCTAATAAATCTGGTTCACTTTCGTAGTTTGAAACCAAATTTTAAAAAAACCGGCAATATCATATTATAGTTGATCAAATATATTTATAACAAATTTTTTTCGATTTTGGATCGATGACAACCATTAATTTTATTCTAGTCCTGCTCAGTCAATTACCGGACCAATTCCCGCGCTGCTCCTAGGTCCTCTCCTTTCTCTTACTACTTTCTTAATATTATGGTCGTTTTTCTTTTATCAAATCAATTTTAACTATAATCGAAACCCAAAAGATACTACTTCAATTATAAAACTGAATGCAGAGACACAAACATACCTGCATTCTTTTCTCCCCGAAAAACTATTTTTTGGAATAATTCCCAACTTTGTTCGTCGTTTAAGCAGCTTAGCTCGTGAATAACACTACGTTGTTGTAGATCTCCATGCATGGCTAAAGCTACATTTTTTACACGGGTAGTGATTAGTATCTTGCTGCCCGATTCGTATGGAAATGCACTTTTTAGACTGTTCCAGTCTTCAACGTTCCAGATATCATCAACAACCACCAAACATTTGTTATTTGTCATAAAGGTACCAAGTTCTTCGGCCAGGTCTTGAAGTTGCAAATCTTTAATTATCTGCCTATCACTTGGCCATGGATTAGAGAGTTGTATGAAGATATCTTCCAATTGAGACTTTGTTTGACACTGCTGAGAAATAGATGCCCAAGCAAAATAACCGAAATGATGCCTCACTTGTTTGTGATTATAAATCTGCTTTGCTAGAGCCGTCTTCCCTACACCGCCCATGCCCCAGATGGAAACAGCCCCATACTTTATATCCACCAAATTGGTAACCAATTCATCAACTTTGTACTCCAAACCCACAAGATCTGTGTCAACCACATGAGGAAAAACATGATTAGGTTGCCTATCTTGCGAAGAACTTGTGGATGCTTGCATTTGCAATGCTTCTTTAATACCAGAGGCTATAAAACTCTCTCTTATGTTCGAAAGCTTGGCATTGAATTTGTCGATTTTAGATCCGACCTGGTGCATAGCTAAGGCTTCACCAAATATGCTAGCAAGCCTCTTGAGAATGTTTTTGACGCCTCCTCTTCTTCTTGATGCTACTTGGAGGACGAACTTCTCGAGAATATCCTCAGCATCATACGCGACATTTGTTATCTCTGAAATCGAGTGACGGATGCTCTCGCTTCCATGTTGTTTAGCATCTGCATCTTTCAAAAAACATTGGATCCGCATCAACTCATCTTTTAGTTCTTCTATTTTATCGCTCACCCCCCACAACAATTTACCTTCTTGTATAAGCAAATTTGCTAGTTTTTCAATTGCAAAAGAAACAATGGCTTCAGCCATACTTTTCTATCTCAACTCATTCAAAGGCTTCAGCCGTTTGCTTGTTGGTCGAATGTATTTCGATGATTGTATAGGGTTTCATCAATCTGAGTCAACGACAACTAGCATAATCATCAACTCGGAACCTGTAAACCTGTCAAGACGTTAGCACGTTCGTACACTTGACGATGATGATAAGGACGATAATGAACATATATTATTATATTATAATTATAATAATAAAGGTTAACGTTCGAACACGTTAGCACGTTTTAACTTTACTGTAGATATTTGAAGATGGATGGAAGACTTCAAATCATTAAGTGGTAAAATATGTAATAATTTAGAAAGGAATAAAATTCTTTAAATTGGCGTGGTGTCAACAATTTTGTAAATGTGAAATGTGAGATTGACAAAAAAGAGAAGGTTATAGTAAAAAAGGGGGAATTTCATCTTCAAAGAAAACCTTTTTTTATCACCGAGAAAGACTTTTCATTCTCTATTATCCAATTCTCATTTTCTGGCTCTTCAATTTAGAGCAATATCTACGTATGCATTGATTCTTTCAATTCATTTTAACTGAGTTTCTTCTCTCTGTTAATATTCTTTTCTATATGTAATATGTATTTCTTCTATTTTTAGGTCCTAGATCATCTGCTATTCTTATACTCTTTGTGAAGAGACCTGCTATGGAGATCCAACAACAATTTGGTTTTGGTTTTCCAGAATTATAATAAAAGAACCAAAAACCCAATATATTTGCTAAAAATATTTCTACCAACACTTATGCATATTTATTCAATACTTCTTAGGATAATAATGATTTTAATCCCGAAGATATCAATTAGAAAAGTGATCAAAGCAGACAAAGACACCCTAATATTTGGAACAAAATACACTGTTAAAAGTGAGTTTTCTATCGGAATTCCTAAAAAATAATGTTATCCCTTATAACGTTTCTAACTAGGACTCCAACTATATTTTGATTGAACTCTCGTCGAAGAAAGATTTGGATAAAATATGGAGTAGAAGTGTGTGGACTATAAACAGCTCTGTTATGAGGGTATTAAAATGGAAGCCAACATTTAATCCAAAGGTTGAATGCCCTATTACTACCGTCTGGGTTAAGATTGTCAAGGTACCTCAATTCCTATAGAATTAGTTGATGATTCAAAAATATTGCTACTTCTATCGGAAATCCAATAAAATTTAGGTCTTGATATAACAGAGCTTTTTTCAATGTTTATTTTGTTTAGATGGAACTAGATTTTACCAGAGTAATACAACATAACATTTGGGCAGGCTTCGGCGATAATGATGGTCATTGGCTCGAGCTCAACTACAAAAATCTTCCACAGTACTGCAATACGTGTAAACACATTGGTCTTGGCGTTGATCAATGCCAGAAAACCAACAAATCTGCTCCAAAGGAAGACAAAAGGCAGTCGTTACTTGAGATCAAAGATCAATATTATCCTGGACACCGAAAAATAAAATTTATAGTGGTTAATCTTGTGACTGATAACAAGCAAAGATACTCTATAACCAAGATGGATGATCTTTTTGTTAACAGCCAAAGAAATAAATTTCAGAGACTAATGATTCTGCAAACCAAAAGAAAGTTACTGAAAACAAAGACGAAGAAATCATTAATGCCATAAAATATGTCGATGATGATTACTGTTTATCTCTTATAATGGAGGTTGAGACACCATCGGGAAATCATAATCCTAATCACGAGAACATTGGAAGCATGCCATAAACTTTTATCTACAAAATTAAAGTAATTGATACCAGCTTCCAGACTCTTCTCAACAAAAAACTAACAGAAGCCATGAATAAGAATAAAAGTAAATCTCTTGTCATTAAATCTAAACAATTTTCAGAGATAAAAAAAAGTTATCCTAACAAGTCCTAAATGATCAATGTTCTTAACTGGAATATTCGAGGATTATGCATTAAAGCTTCTCTCACAAGGCTCAAATCAAGTGTGAAAAACAAAAGCAGCAATCTTACTATTATCCAGGAGCCTCTGATTGGTATAGATCGGCAAGAGGTTATATCTGCAAAACTCAACTTTAAACACTTCACTGTTAATTTATCAAATAAAATTTGGTTATCTTGGAGTGATGATTTTAAGATAAATGTTATTGTCAATCATACTCAAGGCATTCACTTATACATCACACAAATGTCTCTAAATAAATTTTACTATGTCACTGTTGTTTACGCTTAATATCATAGAACCAATAGAACTGACCTTTGGAATGAGCTTAGAAAAATATCGAACAATGTTAACGCTTGACTTGTTGTTGGTGACTTCATCACTATCTACTCTATATCTGAGGAGTTTGGTTGCTCCACATTCTGCACTCAAATTCTTATGATTTTAATAATATGATATGCGATTGTTTTCTTAAAGATGCAGGTATGCAGGTACAACATTTTCTTAGACTAACAAGTCCAAATAGAAAAAGGCTGGATAGGGCCTTGATCAATCAAGACTGGACTGATTAATTCAATGACACAATTGTGATTTATATGGCTCGTACATACTCAGATAATACTCCCCTATGCATCAAAATTACTAAAGACAGATTCAAGGAGTAAAACAGTTTCAAATTTCTTAATATGTGGTCTCTGGACAAAGACTTCATGGAGCTAGTGGAAACTAAAGGCAGAATTCCTATGGGAGGTAATCCAATATACATGTTTTGGAATAAACTTAAAAGTGTTCTTAAAATTTAAAACAAGAATCATTTCGGTAACATTTTTGACAAAGTTTCTTATACTGAAGATATTGTCAAAGTCTGTGAAAATAACTTGCAAATTTCTAACAATAATGAGAACAAAACCAAGCTTTTGAAAAACTATTGCAGATCATTTACTGGCACTTACCATGGAAGAAGACTAATGGTTCAAAAAATACCATGCTAGCTGGATGAAAGATGGTGATCGCAACACCAAATTTTATCACAACTTTGTCAAGAAAAAAATGAGAAAAAGTATAATCACCTGCATCGAAGAAAATGGCATTTGGATCACATATAATAATTAACAACTCCGTTGAATGTTATTTCAAAAAAAAATTATCTTCTTTCAATTATCATGATATTGATACTAATAATAATGAAAAAATCTTTAACAATAATACTAATCTGATTGAGTATGCATATAATAGATACTTACGAGAAGATCCAACAGAGGATGAAGTCTTTAATATCATTAAGAATCTAAAATCTCCTAGTGCAGCTGGTCTTGATGGCTTTAACAAATGTTTTAAATCACATGTTCGAGAATAATCAAGACTAACTTCTGCAAGGCCATGTCATCTTTCTTTCAAGGCCACAAAATTTCTAAAAGAGTGATGGTAAAGTAAATCATTGATTCATCTAGTATTTAAATATATGATTCATTTACTAGATTGAAATTTTCTTACATTCAAAAAATTATAGATCCTATGTCACATTCAGTAAAAATTTATGATACATGTATAGGATGTACTCAATGTGTCCGGGCCTGCCCTACAGATGTCTTAGAAATGATACCTTGGGATGGATGTAAAGCTAAGCAAATAGCTTCCTGTATTTGTCTCATTCCAAAGATCAGTAACCCTAATCATTGGAAAGACTATCGTCCTATTAGTTTATGCACAATCATGAACATAATTATGTCTAATATATTAAACAATAGACTTTCTAACATAGCCTAAGCTTATTTCAGAAGTGCATAAAGGTTTTTGAAAAGAAAGACTTATTCATGATAGCATCCTTCTGGCTAAAGAAATGGTTAACGATTTTGGTAAAAATCTAAATTTGGTAACATTGTTATCAAGCTAGACATGTCAAAGGATTTCAACAACTTATCTCATAACTTTATTCTGAAAGTTCTTCATTATTTTGGCTTCTCTCTTAGATTTATTAACCTAATTTGCAATATTATCAAACATGTTTTTGTTTCTATTATCATCAATGATAGAATCAATGGATTCTTCAAAAACTAATACAGGAACTAGACAAGGGGACCTTAGTCTCCTAGTTTTTTTATCCTTGTAGAAGAAACCTAGAAGAAATATTTCTATATCTAGCCCTGCTTTTGCTGACGATTAATTGATTTCGTCAAATGGCAAGATAACTTCTATGAATATCATTGGAAAATTCTTACAAGACTATCAAACAGACTCATGATAATTCATCAACAACGAGAAAACAAAGTTAATCACAATCTACCTTGGTATCACCCTGAATTCTAATAAAAAAACTAGCAACTATGTCCCTCTCCTGGAAAAAAATCAGAGGTAAAATTATGGAGTAGGAAGGAAAGAAATTCTCGTTTGGTGGTAGGCTAACGTTAATTAACACTATTTGACTATCTATTCCTATGTATTGGTCTCAAAGTTGCTGGATTCCTAAAACTACGATTTGCAGGATTGAAAAAATGTTAAATAAATTTCTTTAAAAGGGATCTAGTGACTCTTGTGCTATCCATTGTGCTATTCTTTTACGTTTATCTATTTATTATTTTGCTTTTGACAGTTTTATTATTTGTACTTTATTATATTTAAAATTATTTAAAATTAGTATATATTTAATAGATATAAAGATTTAAATTGAATAATTTTTTTATAAAAAAGGTTATAATTTTTTAAATATATTTATATATTGAAAAAACTATAATTTATTAAAAATTGAAAAAATGATGAGTTCTTAAGAGGTACATATATCAAAATTCATACATACTAAATATGTTTTATAAATTTGTTATTTAATTTTTAAATTTGTTACTAAATTTAAGAGATTATTATTATTATTATTATTATTATTATTATTATTATTATTATTATTAACTTTTTTTTGTTAGATAGTTAATTAAAAAAAACTATAAATAAATAAATTATCAATGGATACCCAAACCCGACGGATTTGGACATGAAAACAAAATCTCTTACCCGAACGCGTACTTGAACCCGACTGGTTTTAAGCAATATAAACGGAATGGATTAGGGTTAAGCAATATCTGCCCCAACCCGATCCATTACCATCACCATAAATAACCTATAACTCATATTTTTTCTCTCACTCATCCGATTAACCATTAACGTAATCTACCACCTTATGATTAGAATGCCAAATTTTTATATTTTTCTGTTTTTTCCTTCTTATTTGCGGTTATTAAAATCTTTTATCAAGATTAAAAAATCAAAATTATAGGACGACATAAAAGAAAACAACCCGCGTAAAACAAAATGAAGATCAGTGGTACAACGTATCAAAGATAGATTTTGGCCTCACTCGATGGAGTAAAGTATTTATGGAATTTATTGGACTACGAGGTGCTAGCCCAATTACTTAATTGAGCAAGAATCCGACCATAGTCTTCTATATGACCTTTGAATGGTTTAGAGATCGTATTCATTGTTGTTCCCCAAAAACATTTGGTAAAATAGATCAACTAAATAAAGCAACGTGAAGGTAAAACAAATTAGTACAGGAGATAGTCTATTTCCATATGAGCCGATGTCGTTTTTCAATAGATTCTTCAAAGCATGACTCCAACAAACTAGAGATAAAGAAAAATCTATGTTTGTATTTCTTGTCAGTGTCCAATAGGTCAGCCACTATTTTTAATTTCCTCCCGAGGGTTAGAGAATAAAAGGGAAAGTGGGGGTTTTTGACAACGCCGGTCAGCCCAAAAAATTGCTCAATAGAAAAACATATTAAGGGTTTTTTTTAGGTGGCAAGTGTCTAGAAAAGATGAATTTTTTTGGAAGATAACCGTTCAAGTTATGATTTGAATTACACGCATAAGAATTGTAAGAGTTTTCAGACACACCTAGGTGGCTCAGTATGGTCATTTATGTAGCCGAATTATGTTTTCACGTCGGGTTTTCTTTGCTTACCATGTCACTCGTTTGACTTTGTAAATAAAGACTTAATATGGTCATTCACATAACTTGTCAGTTTGTCAACCAACGGTTTTAGTTGTTCACTATTTTGCTATCTTATCATTGTAAATGCACCCTCACCCCCTCCCAACCCCAAACACACACACTTTATTCATCTTTTAGCCTTTTGGATTGAGTGGTGTAGATTAGATGGTTAGAAACTTTATCATCCCGTTGTTTGTTTTGTGGAGAGTCCCTTTGTGGAGGAGATCACTCTAGTGTTAATTATAGTATGCTGCATAAGTTTCAAGCACAACAAAATTGATAACATGGATGACATAGATTATTAAGTCATAAATGTAAGGGTATTTATCGATTGGTGATAACAACCTTTGGGTGAAAGTTAATAAACAAGGATATAGTAAGCAGGCCTATAATAAGTAAACTATGGGGAATAAACAACAACATGGTAGCAGGATTTTTGACAAAAGTATTTATATATGATATAGCTTTCAATGTGCCTCATTAAAAACCTTCAGCGCCACTTGAAGGAAAAAAGAGTGCTCAATCATATTATAGAGTTGAAGTGTACAATCTGAAGTGATGAATATTTGAGAGGTGTTTGGGTGTATTTTCATCCATGTTTGTTAGTGGATATGGCCGATGATATCATTTGGAGATGACTATGTACAGACCATTACGATTTGAGACCAAGTTTTCCTTATTTTTGTCATTGGCTCCCTCGAAAAGTTTTATCAAGACGTGGTCACCCTCTACAAGGGTCTTGGGTTTGAGTTGGGAGTATAACCAACTTTTCATTAAGCTTTTGTAATGTGTAGTCTATACTCGAGCTTCATCTCTCTCTTTTTTAAGTTAATTCGATAATAACCGGACACTCATCATTGCTAAGTACTTGTCTAGCTTTGTCTGTATTAGTTTTTTACCCTCGGTTCATATTGATCGCTACCTTTGATTCATTATTATCCTCATATACTACTAATCATTTTTATTTTCTTGTTACATGAAATTCTTTTGTGTATCTTGTCATCTTCGTATTTGTGTATCTTTATTAATCTTGTCTTTCGCATGTTGTTCTAGTCTTTAAAGGATTTACTTCTCCTTGTACCTATCACTTATCTTTATGTTAGTATTGTACAAGTGTACACCGTCAGCATAAAAAACATATAGCTTTATCACATAAAAGATAAACTATACACACTATAAATTAAAATTGCAAAGTAGTTCTAGCTCATGTTTAAAACAATACATAACAAATTGTACAGTAGATCATATATATTAATGGAAGTCTCCTGATTCCTTTCGATAAGAGTTAAGTCATCTATACGAATATATCATATATTACTTATAAGACGAAGTATTTTCTGATATCAATTTATTTAATTAAAAATATGAAAAAAAAAATGAGTTACATATCACATCCATGTCTATTGGTCGCTAAATAAAGTAGTCGATATACATCGGTTTTCTCAAGTCGTAAGGCATAACTGCCAAAATATAGTATACATTTTTGTAAGATTCAATGTAAAAAGGAACACTTAATTAAGATCTTATAACTGAAGAATAGTAAGTGAAAACATTTTCCGCTAGAACATTTGTTTTATTGTATATTGGGTATCAATAAGGTCCCTAAAATACTTTTGGCTAAAAAATGTGACTAGTTTTTTTGTATTTTTCAGTTATCACACAATGGCCTCTCATATTCAATTATGTAACAAGTCAGACACATACAATTCTAACGTGTTAAGAATATAGTATTTCATGATGTCATCCAAATTTTATGTCTAATAGTATCTTAGGATCACCATGTCAGCATCTATATAGCATGATACGTGGATGTTTTAATTATTTAAATACTTACCATTTACCTCAACTATTTACGTAACCCATTTATCGAATCAAGTCTATTACTTTTAAATTAAACCTAAACCAACTCAACCATTAAAACTAAAAAAATAACTTGTCCCATATAACATCAAACATGCCGAGTAACTTAACAATAAACCTGACCAGTACTCGCACAACCTGATGTAAATGAACTTGGCTGATTATCTAATATATTAACATTTTGCATAAGATATTTGAGAGTATGATATATTGGCAAATAAGGCGACCCTTAATACTTATTTAGGGAAAAAATTATTCTTGCAATCCAATTAATCACCACTACCTACTACTTTTTTTTTTGTATAAAAAGCTTTTATATTAATAAATAAAATTTACAATGGTTTATGATGGCTCAAGGGCCATGGTACATTAAGGATCGTTCTAGCCTAGGAAAGCTATTACATTATTGACAAGGTGATTACAAAGGGAGGGAGATGTGGGTGTTGAAGAAGCGATATATAAGGTCCGAGAGGATTCTGTAGGCAATACTAGAGCCCAGGGATGGATTGTTGTCGAAGTTTCTTGCATTATGCTCTTGCCAGATGTGGTAGATGGTAGTGCAGAAAGCCGTGCGCCAGAAAGAGGAGTTGTGGTTTGATGTAGGCCATCTGCAGGCTTCTCCAACTCAAGAGCTCTAACAAGTGGGATGAGCTGTATTTGAAGTTTGTTGCAGATATTTTCCCAGATGGAGGCTGCGAAAGGGCAATTGACCATAATATGGTCGAGGATTTCCGCGATGCTGAGCATAAGACACAATGTGGGGGGAAGTCTAAACTCCAACTAATGAGCTTGTCCCGGGTGGAGAGTTTGTCTTCAATGGACAACCAAGAGATAAAAGAGTGCTTCGGGATTGGGAACCTGTTCCAGATAAGGGAGCTCTATATTACCTTCGCCCTAGAGGGGCGGATGGTTCCGTAAGTTCTGATGATGGTAAACAGGGGTTTGGCTTTATTGGGGGTCCATAGAAAGGTGTCCTACTCAAAGGTAGGGGGAGGGCGGTGAGGGCATTCCTGATTTCTGCCAAGTGAGAGAGCAAGTGATGGTTTTGGGCCCTAGCTTGGGTGGGCCAGTGCCAGCTGCCATTAAGGTTGAGGTCTGAGACTAGGGAGAGTTTGCAAAGTCGGGTTAGGTTGGTGATAGTGGGTCCGAAGCAGTTTACACGGGAGGAGAGGAAGAGCCAAGGGTCGAACCATATAGAGGTTCTTGAGCCATTTCCAACTGCCACCTTATAAAGGCCCGAGGCGAGTGATCTCAGCTTAAGGATTTTCCTCCATCCCCACCTTGAGTTGGCTGGAATAAGGATTGTCCAGAGGTTTTTATTTTTTATCTTTTCCGCAAGGGTCCATTGGGTCCACAAAGAGTTAGGGTTTTTCGTAAGGATGCACCAAAAAAACTTCATGGCGGTCACCTTATTCCAAATTTTTAGGTTTGGAATCCCAAGGCCGCCCTCCCCTTTGCGCAAGGTGATTTTTCCCCAAGCCACTTTAGCCTCTGTGATCTTCATATATGATCCTGACCATTTGAACCGTCTCAAGAGCTGTGATAGTTCCTTAATCACTCGGACCGGGAGGATGAAGATTGATGACCAGTAGACTTGGCTTGCAAAAAGAATGGATTTAATGAGCTGAAGGCGGCCCGCGTAAGAGAGGTGATTTGTAGTCCATGAGTTGATGCGGTTGGTGATCATAGTGAAGAGAGGCATGCAGTCGTTGTAAGTAATCCTGGTAGTGATGATGGGGACTCCCAGATAACGGACAGGAAGAGAGCCTTCACTATAACCAAGTAGCTAGATGATGGCATGCCTCTCATGAGATGAGGCTCCCGAAATAAATACTTGGCTTTTTGTCGGGTTTAGGTGGAGACCCGAAAGCGATGCAAACTCTTGAAGGCTCTCGTGGATGAGTTTGACCGATTTGATGTTGGCCCTACAAAAGAATATGAAGTCGTCGGCAAAGCGTAGGTTGATGATTTTGAGCGAGTGACATTTCAAATGAAAGCCAAATCAGGGATCCTGGGTCTTATGCTGGAGGATGCGAGAGAGAACCTACATAACGATTACGAAGGTATATGGGGATAAGGGGTCTCCTTGGCGGAGGCGTCTTTTTCCGGTAAAATTAGGAGTAGGGTTTCCATTTATACTAACTACGAAAGAGGGAGTAGTAATATAGTGGATTATCCAAGTTATCATTTCGATGGGAAAGTCAGCTCCTAGCGGACATTATCGAAGGCTTTCATAATGTCAATTTTTAGCGTGAATCTGGGACCTTTGCGGTTAATATGGTAGCCATGCAGAAGGTCTTGGGTGAGGAGGATGTTGTCCGCTATGGAGCGGCCTGGGATAAAAGCGGATTGGGACGGGTCGATAAGGTAAGAGATGGTGGGTTCAGCCTATTGGCAATGATTTTAGATATAATCTTATATACGACATTGCAACAAAAGATGGGGCGATAGTCAGAGGGAGAGGAAGGAGTGTCATATTTCGGAATAAGAGAGATCAGGGTTTTGTTCCAGTCAGGGTCTATTTGCCCGTAATGGAAGAAATTCTTGACGACAGAGCAGATGTCTTAGCCCACAATATCCCAGCAGGTTTTGAAGAAACCAGCGCTAAAGCCGTCTCGGCCAGGGGCTTTGTCACTATCGATGTCAAAGAGGGCTACCTTAATTTCAGTTGGAAATATCTAATACCAACTACATTGTTATTGTATAAATGAGTCAATTGGTTGTTTCCAAATAGACATGAATAACCAAAATTCATTAATACCAAAAAATAAATCAAATTCCTTTTGAATGAAGATACAAAGATAAAATTTACAAAAAATTTAACAAATATCACTGCATAATTTCAGCAAAAAACATTCACAAATTACAGGAACCAAACATAAACTCCATTCTAGTGTATAGATGGATCTTTCACCATCATTGAGGCTTCAGCTCCTTAATGTACATTACAAAGAAATACAAACATGAGTGATTACAACCGTATCAACCCACCAAGTATTTATTGTAACTGAAATAAGATAAAATTATAAACATACCAAGGTAATGAGATTACATTTTGCTTTTATGTAAGCCTTTTACTTTTCACATACCTTTTTTATATACCATTTTCTTTTACAGAAAAACATCGACCATCAATCGAATTTTCTTGCTTCTTTGCCACTGAATCAGATATTTTTACATCAAACGTTCTCAATTTACCCACCCTTATATTGTAGCTCACCTTAGATACCTCACTAGATTCATTTATCAGTTTTTCATCTTCTTATATAACACGAGACATAAATTTATTTATTGTCAATTTCTCACGCATGTAATTTTAAAGTAGATTGAAAATGTTTATAATTAATAGGAGCTAACTGGAAAATAAATTGACCATACATTCTTTTGGGAGGGTTGGCAAATCATAATAGTCTTACACTTAAAGGTAATCATTCAAATCTAATGGATATATTCCCTTATGGTCATTTTCCCTTATAATTACTGCAAGAGATTTCATTCATTATATCTCTTCATTTTCATATTTAGTAAAGTTGTTCCAAACCTTTGTGACAAATTCACTAACAATGGTAATCTCTATTAGGATTGTCCGACAAAATTATATAGGTATCAGATGTCACATTAAGGCCAAACACAACCTAATAGTGTTATTTAATGCTCTAATTCTTTTGTCTCTTTTGGAATACTGGCTTTAGTAAGAGGCGTGTGTTTTGTTACCATTAGTGGTCATCCATAATCGTGATACATGAGATACAATTATATTTTCTCTTTCGATTGGTAAAAATCAGAACCATCCAACATGAGAGGTTTGTTATCCGTTAGGTTGTATCGACCAACATTTACAGCAGAACGTATATGCACATAACGTATAAGATTTACACTCATTTAACATATAATTATTGTAAAAAGTATCTTAAACATGACATATTACATGTAAAACATAATATACATCGTTAATAAGATACATTCAGCTAATCATATCAACATGTATTTTACGACCTTGAGAAAATAACATTTGATATATTTTAATTGACCTAATTTTTATAAAATTATCATTTCGATTCATTTCCTTATTATAGTTAAAACATTGTTCGTTCATGACTAAATATGTCAAATATTGACCTTTTGGACCGATAATCATTGCAATAAGATTAATCCATGAACTACTAGTACCCTACATTCCTCAATTCACCAATAAAAACCTTAGTTTGGACGGATATATCGGCTTCATGATTCACCTACTGTAGTTTAGAACAACCTTAATCATGTAATCCCACTTATCATTTAAACACATATCAGCAAACACATACGTAAAATAATATGTATTAAACATATTACGTAGTCATGGATTTGAATGAAGATCTTACAAAGCACCTTCATAAAGTTGTTTCAACTGTTATCATTAAAGTTGATGGTGATGTTATTTGTTGGTGACAATATTAGAGAAACCGTTGAAAATGACTACAATGATGTATCTTTTTCTTCAACAATACGCTTTCGTCGCACGAAGCAAGACGATTATCGTAGCGAATGACTCTGTTCACTGCGACAAGAATAAATGTTGTCACGTAACACCCATATATATATATATATATAAAGTGCAATTAGGTTTACATTGTATCATAATATCACTCATATCTTTGTAGACTTTTTTATTGAAAAAAAAATGGTATCTTTGTAGCCTGTTTTATGGAAAAAAAATGATAACTACATGTTTATTCAATTTAATTCTTAAATAACTTGTTTACTTATAAATGTATATGTTATTTTTATTTTTATTTAAATCCAAATTTAACATGATAAATACACAATTTTTTTTTTCGGATAAATTTTAATCTATTTATTCATTTCTCAGTTAAATAATTATGTATCAATTGAACCCTATGTTAACGATTAGTTAAATACTTCGTTTTATTATAAACCTATATTAATTTCCACCACTAACACATTTCAGAAGTTGTTGACACGACGCCAGTTTAAATAATTTTTTTTTTGGAGGGAACCCGCAGCCGCTACTCAGAGTGCAATGAGTGCGCACAGGGTAAACCCTCAGTCTGACGCGATAGTCTGCAAACCACCGCCAGAAGGTAAACCACACAAGGTGACAGGCTCAGCCGAAAAAGCGTATGTAGAGGGACTCGAACTCATGACCTTTTGATTATAAGAATGCCATACTCAACCAACTCGGCTACCCCTTGGGGGTTCATATTTTACTAGTCGATGGTCAGAAGTCTTCAAATCTCTATATTAAAGTTAGTCGATGGTTAGAAGTCTTCAAATCTCTATATTAAAGTTAAAACGTGCTAATGTGTTCAAACGTTAATCTTTATTGTTGATTAATTATAATATAATAGTATATATTAATCATCATCATTAATTCATTATCATTGTCCCTTTAAGTCTTCGAACGTGCCAACGTTTTGAAAGGTTTGTAGGTTTCGAGTTGATAATTATGCTAGTTGTGGTTTATATTAAAGACAAAGTTACTCAGATCGATGAAACCCTCTGTATTCGACAAACAAGCAAACGACTAAAACGTTTGAATGAGTTGAGAGAGAAAAGTATGGCTGAAGCCCTTGTTTCTTTTGCAATTGAGAAACTAGCTAATTTGCTTATACAAGAAGGTACATTTTTATGGGGGTTGAGCGATAAAATAGAAGAACTAAAAGATGAGTTGATGCGGATCCAATGCATTTTTTAAAAATGCAGATGCTAAAAAACATGGAAGCGAAGCATCCGTCACTCGATTATAGAGATAAGAAATATCGGGTGAGATAAGAAATATCGGGTATGATGCTGAGGATATTCTCGAGAATTACGTCCTCCAAGTAGCATCAAGAAGAAGAGGAGGTGCCAAAAACATTCTCAAGAGGCTTTCTTGCAAATTTGGTGCTCTGCACTAGGTCGGCTCAAAGATCGACAAATTCAAGGCCAAGCTTTGGAACATAAAAGAGAGTTTTATAGCCTCCGGCATCAAAGAAGCATTGCAAATGCAAGCATCGAGAAGATATTCACAAGATGGACAGCATAATCATGTTTTTCCTCATGTGGTTGACACAGATCTTGTGGGTTCGGAGCACAACGTTAACGAATTGGTTACCAATTTGCTGGATATAAAGTTTGAGGTTGTTTCCATGTGAGGCATGGACTGTGTAGGGAAGGTGTAGGGAAGACGACTCTAGCCAAAAAAAATATATAAGCACAAACAAGTGAGGCATTATTTCACTCATTTTGCATGGGCCTCTATTTCTCAACTGTGTCAAACAAAGTCTCAATTGGAAGACATCTTAATACAACTATCCTCTCGAGACCCATATAATAGAGAGAATTAAAGGTTTGCAACTTCGACAACTGGTAGAAGAGCTTAGTACCTTTTGTTGGATCATAAACTTGACCCGGTTAAAGGGTCCAACCCACTTAATAATGACCATCTAGAAAGCACATTCTAGAACCAATTAAATTTATATTTATTTAGTAGTGGAGGTTGTGTGTAATAACTTCTTTAGGTTTTGTGTAAGACCTTCGTTAGGTTGAGTGCAAGACACACTTTTATGTTGAGTGTAAGAAACACTTTTACCTTGAGTGTAGTGTTGAGGTAGTTGAGGTTGAGTGTTTAACTATCCATAAGATCTTAGATGGTGGATCCTTGTCTCCACTATGATTCTATAAGTAGTGGAGCTCTCCCACCATCTAGAGCATCACCAAACACACTAAGAAGTAAAGTGAGAGAAAACGTTAGAGTGAGAGAAAAGAGAGACAAGAATGTTATCGTGAGTGTTAGAAAAATATTTTCTCTTCTAGTGTGAGTTGTAAGAGTGTTTTGTAATATTTCTCCTTTTCCATCTATATCAAAGTTGTTTGTTTGTTTTAAAGAGAGTGTTGTTTTATATTTTCCGCCAAAAAAGTGGTATCAGAGCCACAAACTCTATCCGAATTTTTTTTTTAAAATTTTCAACATATTTAAAAATATGGCAAATGGTGTATCATCCTTCCATGTTCCAACACTCAACAACAACAACGACGACAATTGGAGTATCAAGATGAAAGCTCTCCTTGGAGCACATGATGTGTGGGATACCGTAGATATAGGGTTTGACGAACCGGAAGATGAAGAAAACCTTACTCAAAAAGAGAAAATAAATTTGAATGATTCAAGAAAGAGAGACAAAAAAGCTCTCTTCCTCATCTATCAAACATTAGATGATGATGACTTCGAAAAAATTTCAAACGCATCTTCCGCCAAGCAAGCGTGGGAGAAATTAAAAATCTCTTACAAAGGAGTCAAAAAGGTGAAAAAGGTACGTCTCCAAACATTAAGAGGTGAATTCGAATCCTTACATATGAAAGCGTCCGAATCTATTTCGGAATATTTCTCTAGAGTAGCAGCCGTTTCTAATCAATTAAAAAAAATTGTGAGAAGTCTGAAGATGTGAGAGTAATAAAAAAAATACTCCGTTCATTGGATCTCAAATTTGAGCATATCGCCGTGACAATTGAAAGGCGAACCTATCTTTAAAAGGAAAAAGAAAGAAGATAATGCTTCAAAGAAGAAAAAGGACAAGTCCACTACCCCGAAAAAGAACGAAGCTGAAATGCTCGAAGAGGTATTGGCTTCCGAGGTCCATGAGAAAACCTTTATTGAAGAAAATCCTCAAGGTGGATTGGCACTAAGAGATAGCCAGGAAAACGAATATCTTAACCTCGACGATTTCAACTCGAGTGGGGATTTTATAGTCACCTGTGAAAATTCTCAGCCTACCAACACCATTCCATCATCTTCTACCGGGGCTGCCATAACTTCAACATCTAATGCAATTATTCTTGTCTATCGCCCATCAAACTTGCCCAACCCTGACAGATCCGATGAGGTAACTTCAATCCTTCGACCCTTTACTAACTTAGGTTCTGCAGCCAAAAAATTGTGTGAAGAAGTAAACAATTCACATACACAATTGGAGCTCCTTGCACAAGAATTAATCAAGAGAAAAAAGGAAAAAGAATCTGAAAAAGCTTCGAAAGATAAAGCACTTCAAAATTGCGAAGCTGAGAAAAGAAAACTTCTTAAAGAGCATAAAGAAAAAATCGAAGCTATGGAGACTTCTCATCGTCTGGCTCTTGAAACTATAAATTCTCAACATTCTATTGCCATTTCTGGTGAAAAGAAAAAATCTACCGATGCTGAAGAACTTGTTAAGAAAACTCAAGAAAGCCTAGAAAATTGTCAAACTCAATTGACTACGCTTCAAATAGGATTCGAGCAGGAAAAGAAGGACGCCATCAAGAAAGCCGAAGCTGCTGTTGGTTCTTTGATGCTTGATGGTATCAAGAAGGCTCAAACACAAACAGCTATCGATCTTCTTCGAGAAATCCATGCCGCCTATCCAAGGTTAAATTTAACAGAATTTTGGAAACAAATTCCCGAGGAAGATCGCCCAGCCGAAGCATTCGAGGTTGCATCAAACTCTTCAGAAGAAGATGACGTTTCTGAAGGGTCATCGGAAGACAACTAAACAGTAGATTATATATGTCATGTGTTTATTGTTGTTGTTTTTTTTAAAGTAGTTTTCTCCTTTTTATAAGCTTCAAGCTTTATCCGATGAAACAAGCAACTATCTTAATATTTCAAAGTTCTGGTGCACTCATAAAACGTGGCACTCTAAAATTCGATGCGCTCATAAAACGTGGCACCTCGAAAATTTGATGCACTCATAAAACGTGGCACCTCGAAAATTTGATGCATTCATAAAACGTGGCACCTCGAAAATTTGATGCACTCATAAAACGTGGCACCTCGAAAATTTGATGCACTCATAAAACGTGGCACCTCGAAAATTTGATGCACTCATAAAACGTGGTAACTCAAAAATTTGATGCACTCATAAAACGTGGCATCTTGAAATAGGTTGTTTCTTCAAAGCTATTGCTTTGGAAAATTACTCTTGGTCAACTTTCAAAGATGATCAGTCTCTGCCAAGTTACCAAAATAACAAATCATTCATCATATTAAACAACCAATGGCCAAAAGAAATTTTATTATGAAATTCAATTTTTACCAGACACCTCATTAAAACCTTTCTGGGCCAACAGATAAGGAAAGAGTATGTCTGTCTTTTGCAAAAATTCTAAGTTTGATTTTATTCACAATACAATTTCAAATGTTCTATATTCCAAGGGTGTTTAAGCATCCTCCCCTCACAATCAGACAACCTATATGACCCTGGCTTGACCTTCATTTTGACTTCATAAGGACCCTCCCAATTTGGAGCCAATTTTCCGAGGTGTTTATCCTTGGTATGAAGAAATAATTTTCACAACACTTTATCGCCAACTTTGAACTCCCTCTTCTTAACCTTAGCATCGTACATGCTTCTCATTAAGGTTTGATAATGAACCACATTCAAATGTGCTTTAACCCTCTTTTCCTCTAGCAAATCAAGCTCAATCCTTCTAGCTTCATCATTATCTACTTCGGAATAACGCAATAGCCTATATGAAGGTAATGTAGATTCAGCAGGGCATACAGTATCCATTCCATACACCAAAGAAAAATGAGTCTCTTTTGTGGCCTCTCTAGGAGTTGTACGATATCCCACAACACCTCTTGAAGATAATTTGGCCATTTTCCCGCTGCTCCCGCCAAATTTTTCTTCAAACCCTCCAAAATAGATCTATTTGTAACTTCCACTTGCCAATTTTCTTGTGGGTGGAAAGGAGTAGAAAAGCATTGCTGTATTCCTTTCGAGGAGCATAAAGAGTCCATTTTCTTGTTATTAAATTGGGGACCGTTGTCCGTTGTTATTTTTCGAGGAACTCCAAAACGGTAGCAGATGTTATTTAGAATAAACTTGATCACATCCTTAGCTTTTGTTCCAGCTAAAGGCTCTGCTTCTGCCCACTTCGAAAAATAATCAACTGCAACAATAATCATCTGTCTTCCACCTGAAGCCATAGGCAATGGTCCTACTAAATCAATCCCCCATCTATCAAAAGGAACCGCCTCATAGATTATCATTAGAGGTGTCGCTGGTTTATGTATCAAATGTGCATACTGACAAGTATCACAACTTTGAACTAATAACTTGGCATCCTGCAATATAGTAGGCCAATAATATCCTGCCAACAATACCCTACGTGTTAAAGCTTTGAAACCACAATGAGCTGGTCCATCTCCATCATGCAATTCTAATAAAATGTTTTGAGATTCTTGCTAACTCAAACATCGTAATAAAGGCCTCGACACAGACTTCTTATACAATACCCCATCCAACACCACATAACCAAGAGCTTTATTCCTTAATTTCTTGAGCAAGTGCTTATCAAGAGGTAGTATTCTCTTTGTAAGAAAATTTAACAAGTCAGTTCTCCAATCACCCCGAATGCGCGCCGAATCATTTACTACCTCCTCAACAAATTCACATTGCTCAGAGCTTGATATAATCGAAGGCAGTGGTTGTGTCACGATCCATGGATATTCTTCAGAGTAAGCCATTGTTGCTAAAGAATCAGCCATTGTGTTATTTCATCTTCGAATATGCTCCACCTCAACATTTTCAAATTGTGCCATCATACTTCGAAGTTCTTGCAAATACAAAACTAAACGGTCTTTTTTAGCTTCTGATATTCCTTTAACAAGGTTAACTACTAACTGCGAATCTGTTTCTAAATGCACGAATATTGCTCCACAAATTTTTGCTAACCGCAATCCTGCTAACACTGCTTCATATTCAGCCTCATTATTCGAAGCATGAAATCCAAATCTTATAGCTTGAAACATATACTCCCCTGTCGGTGCCACCAATTCTACCCCCGCACTCGACCCTTTATTACTAGATCCTCCATCAGTTTGTACCGTCCACACCGGATTCTTGTGTATTTTTTCATCTTCTTTTTCTTTGAACCTGCTCGAATGAAATTCAACAAAGAAATCTGCTAAGGCCTGAGCTTTGACAGTCGTTCGTGGAGAGAACAACACATCGAAATCTCCCAATTCTACAGACCACTTAGTCATTCTTCCTGAGATATCTGGCTTTTGCAATATAATTTTCAATGGATAAGAAGTTCGAACCACAATTGTATGTGCTTGGAAGTAAGGACGCATTTTTCTCGCCGCCACTATTATACAAAACGCCAATTTTTTGAGCTTTAAGTAACGTTTTTCAGCATCATCCAAACTTTTACTGACATAATAAGCGGGCTTCGAAACTCCCGTATCTTCACTTATCAGAACTGCACTCACTGCATAATCCGATACTGCTACATACAAAAACAGTTGCTCACCTTCTTGAGGATTTGATAATATTTCAGGAGAGGACAAAAGATTTTTGATCTTAATAAAAGCTTCTTCACAATCCGAAGTCCACTCAAAATTCTTCGGTTGACGTAACACCTGGAAAAAAGGCAAACATTTATCTGAAAAACGAGAAATGAATCTGTTCAGAGCTGCTAACCTGCCTGTTAATATTTGCACTTCTTTGATATTCCGAGGCGAAGACATTGATATCAAAGCCTTCAACTATTCTGGATCCACTTCAATTCCTCTTTCACTTATCACATATCCAAGAAACTTACCAGATCAGACTCCAAATGTGCATTTTTCTGGGTTCAACTTCAACTGTATTGCTCTAAGATTCAGAAACGTCTCTTCTAAATCATCAATATGATCATCATCACTTTTGCTCTTAACTAGCATATCATCGATGTATACCTCGATATTCCTCCCTATTTGTGAAGCATATGCCTTATTCATCAACCTTTGATATGTAGACCCATCATTTTTCAATCCAAACGGCATCACTCTATAACAATGTAAACCTCGATCAGTGATAAAGGTTGTGCTTTCTTCATCCTCTGGATTCATTCGAATTTGATTATATCCTGAAAATGCATCCATAAATGTTAGAATTTTGTTTCCAGAAGTAGAATCCACTAATTGATCAATTCGAGGTATTGGAAAAGGATCCTTTGGGCAAGCTCTGTTTAAATCTGTGAAGTCTACACACATTCTCCATTTTCCATTCTTCTTTTTCACCACTACATGATTAGCTGTCCACTTCGGATATTTGGACTCCCTAATATGCCCCATTTTATACAATCTATCTACTTCAGCAATTATAGCCTCAGATTTTTCCAAAGAAAAAGCTCTCCTTTTTTGTATTATTGGCTTGATCTTCGAATCCACAGCCAAACTACGACATATAATATCAATTGGGACTCCCACTACATCATCAGATTTCCAAGCAAACACATCCAAGTTTTTAGACGAAAAATTCAATAACCTTTCTCGCACTGATAAAGACAATAAAGTCCCAATTCGAAGTACTCTGTTATTATCGAAGACGTATTCTTCTATTTCTTCACTTACTATCACAGAACTCGGGGTTGACCTCGGACCATTAATTCCTTCATCTTTACTACTAGAAGGCAACCCCCCAAATTGCTATTTCTCCATTGGATCATCGGTACTTTTATCACGTAGTCTAAATGCAGCAGCATAACACTCTCTCTAGCTACTTTTTGATCACTTCGAACTACACCGATTCGATCCCCGACTACATATTTCAAACATTGATGAACTGTACAAACTATAGCATACATTTTTGCCAGCCATGACCTTCCAAAGATAGCATTGTAGCTCGACGGACAATCTACCACCATAAAAAGTACTTGTACTTTCTTTTTAAAAGGCCCTTTTCCCAGAGAAATTTCACCTTCAAACTCCCCTACTACGTTCGCTGTTGCACCAGTAAACCCAATTATAGTTCTTTCTGACCTTTCTATCCGAGGCAGAGCGTTTAATCTATCATATGTTGATTTGAACAACACATTAGCAGAACTTCCAGTGTCAATCAATACTCGTCGAATTTCTACCCCACACACTTCTGCTCCAATGACTACTGCATCTTCATGTGGTCCTGTAATTCCTCTCAAATCATCTCCATCGAAAATTATAAATGGGACATTCTTCTTATTGTATAGATGTGCTGATGCTCCTCCTTCAATTTGATGCGTTAAATTTACTATATGGTTTTTCCTCGAATTATTAGTATCATTAGTCATTGAGTCTCCCCCAAATATTTCCAAGGACTCAAAGAACGCACATAAATCTCGAACACGTCCCTTACACATCGGCTCATCAACTGACATCAACAACAATCGACTAGGGTCTGGGTCGACATATTCCGAAGCCACATCAAATTCATCCTCTGCAACATCTAAAATCATCAATGCACTTTCCTGCTTAGAGTTATGATTACTTATCTTTTGAGTTATGGCTTTAGCGTTCCTTTTGACATACTCCAACAATTTTCCATTCTCTATCAAAATCTGCATTTCCTTCTTCAAAGCAATACGATCATTTGTATCATGCCCAATATCATCATGATTCCTACAGAACCTGTAATTGCGTTCCTCTCTTGGCCTATTAATTGTTGCCGGCTTTCTAAAATTTACTGTTCCCTTGGTTTTCTCATAAATCGATGCCACATTTTCAGTCAAATCAGCATAATATTCTGGTTTTACCCACACATTCGATCTTGGTCTGAATTGGTATTGATTACTAAAATTGTGCTGATTAGAACCCCCTTGATATGAGTTCGAACCTCCTCGATTGGAAACATTTTGACTACCCCTCGCCCATGACGAGTTATTATTCGAAGCGTTCACTTGATTATTTCCCACTTGACTATTCCCTTTCTGAACACTATTATTTCCTCCTCGAACTCGAGTAGACTCTTCGACTTTGATCTGATCTTCAACCTGAGCCATGAGAGCTCCAAACGTTAATGCCCTACGCCTTGTTGTTTCATCAGCTAAATCTCCTGGCAACAATCCTTGTCGGAACGCTGCCATAGCTACCACTTCCTCACAATCATCTAATCCTGCTTTTGTTGACACAAATCTTTTAGTATAATCCTTCAACTTTTCTCCCACAGCTTGCTTACATTGTATTATCGTGTCTCCGTTAGCTCTCATTTCTTTGCTTCCCACAAACTGTCTTCGAAAAGCTGTGTAAAAGCCTCTAAAATTTACAATGGACTCCTTAGGAATCTTATTATACCATTTTAATGCAGTTCCTTTGAATGTCTGAGAGAATGCCCTACAAACTAATTTATCATCATCCTCGAAATTAGTCATATAATTCTTGAATTGCTTTATATGATCATCTGGATCTTGAGTTCCATCAAACTTGTCAATTTTAGAAATGTCGAACCGCCTCGGAAGTGGTACAGATCTAATCGCACTAATCAACGGTAAATCCCATTGAACAAACTTGAACAAACTGGTCTTCGTTCCTCATTCCCACAGTAGCATACAAACTTGGTTCGCCTTCAAATTTCCGAGGAGAATACACTCGTTTTTCCTTCTTTTGCCTTCCTCCCTTATACATTTTAGCTGGCCAAAATTCATATCCTTCTTCTTTTGAATGACTTCGAAAATGCTTATATCTTGGTGTTTCATCTGATTCCGAATTTTCAAAATCTTCTTCACTAGAATCTACATACCGTCGCTTCTGCAACTTTTCCTTTTTTCTCATTCCACTGTGCTCCGTCTTACGCTCAAAATGTATTTTACGTTGAACATCTTGAACATCGCCGACGTCATTCGATGGATCCGACTGATCATCCCGATTACCTCTTGCTATTTCAGATCTAAGTCTAGCGCCATTATTATCTTGTTTTTTTTGAGCAAATTTATCAAGTTCTGCCACTTTTCTTATCAACTCATTCATTTTACCTTCAAAATCAAATTGGTTTGATCGAATCGGAACTGATTCATCTGCTTCTTTCTCTTGCAGATCAGATCTCAATGTCTCCAAAGCCTTTCGAACAGACGGATTATCTCCTTCCTCCGAATTCATCTCCGATCAACGAAAATATAAACGAAATGCTTCAAAAAACGAAAAAATTCGAGACTCGATTTTTTATCTATCGATCAAGGTATCTTCGGCCCCTCCTTCTAGCGCCAATTTGGTGAGAATAGAAATTGGATTGAGAAGATTGAGAATATTGACTAAGAATCATCAGAGATTTCTATATGGTGAATATAATCTTTCTCCTCTAATTATTTCATAGGTGTAATCAGTCTCCCTGACCTCTTTAAATAGGCCCAGTGAGTTAGTTACAAATTCGGTTATATAAAAGACTTATTTACATTTTAGTCCCTATTCTCCATATAAAGCTTTAATCTTATTCTTTATTAATAGAACTTATCATTCCAGTCCTTATTAATTATATTTAAGTCCCTTATGAATATATTTCCTTATCAGTTGCAGGATATAATGTGATTACATTTAAAGAGTAGTTCATGTTTGAGAATAGATAAAAAAAACTCATTGGTTGCAGGATAACAAGACTAAATAAAAAAATCTAAACAAATAGTAGTTCATCTGAATATTATAATATTGTATGGAAACATATGGAGGGAATGAAGTGAATGTTTCCCGCTTAAAAGAGATTTAAGCGGGAACAAAGACAACCTTTCCCGCTAACAAATTTTGAGCTGAACCACCCCGTTCGAGTTTATAAATACTATAATCAGACTAAGAAACTAAACATTTAAGGTATAACAATGTGTGATTCGGGCTGGAACGTAGACGAAGATGCAAGCCTCCTAAACGCATTTGACATCGTGAGAGGTACAATGGAAGAGGAGGTTCCTGGCTTCATCGATGCGGTCTTGTGCAGAATGTTCTTCAACCACGGTAGGGAGGCTTCCTGCCCAGGATGTATGATGCCCCGACCACGCACACGCGAAGAAGTGTTCTAAAGGTTAGCTTACCTTAAAACAGTGACTTTACAAATCGAGTCACTTCCTTGGGAAGTCCGAACCAACCTCCGAAAGGTATTCGACATGGGATCGCAAAGTACAATCACGCCGGAGATGGTGTCGTATGCGACACAGTCGGAAGAGCAACAAATAGCAGACGCAATAGCGAGCGCCGTTAAAACGTATTCAAATCCCGAAGGAAGTAGTGATTCAGATGGGTATGGAATGAACTATCCGACTCCATAGAACTAAGTGTGCAATGCTGACTGGGTGTTAGTTTATCTACCGTTTGCTTTAATTTAGTTGCTTATGTATTTTTAATTACGCAATGCTTTTGATTCATGTGTGTAATTTCCTTATGTATTTCTAATTATGCGAGAAATCTAGGTGTTATTGTTTAAGTGCTGTTGTTTTTAAGATACACATCATATAAGCGAAAGGAACAACTTAAGCAAAACTAAAGCAAAAAAATAAGGTAGTATCAACTTATCCGAACAAAAGCGACAAATAAAGAACCAAAATCAATTCCATACAACCATGTCAACTAAAGCAACAACTAAAGCAAAGCAAAAAAATAAGGTAGTATCAAACAACCGTCATGGTAGTCATATAATACAAATGCACTCAAACTCAATCGAACTGGCGGTACTGGACCCATAAAAGGTGACACTCGTGTATCTCCCGACGCAAGTCCTCCACACTCATCGACTCCGCTCTAGAATCAACATCAGTCACACGATCGGAAAGCTGATACAGTCGTGCCTGATATGTCATCGCACTAGGGGGCTCTGGAACATGTAAAGCAGATGGACCAACAATACTAGGATCAAGCAGAACGTACCATAGGTGGCCACTGATCCATACATCGTACAAAGTGGTCGTGCCAGGACCGCCTATGGTGTAGCTGTCACCGCGAATCCTCGGGTCAACAACGTGTGACCCCCATGATATCCACGTGGCCTCATCCCACAAGAAGCGCGTGTTCATACGCTTTCGCCTATGTGTTGGTAAAACAGTCCGCAACGCCGGTGGTATGTCCTGAACGTGCCCTAGCTGTCGAGCCACCCGAAGCAGATAGTACGCCTCAACTACGTCGAACGCCTTCAGCGTGTGGTCAATCCAAGCCACAAGCTGAAGAGGGAAATGAGCACGATGCGTCTCGTAAGGCATAAACCAAACCTGTGTCATATGTTAGTTAGTAATCTTAAAAAAAATGTAAGTAATAATAAATTAACGCTATGGAAACAAATATAACAAATTATTGTAACTCACATGGTTCTCCGTCAACGAAATCAGTCCCTGTCGGATGTTAATCCGAGTCTCATCATCCGCACGAAACGGCGTCGGTACATATCGGCACATGGTCGGCATAGAACAGTCGTAGTTCGTGTTAATCGTAGGCAAACAGGTGGAGAAGTGATCGTATATCCACGTCTCCAACAAGGCAGTACAACCCGCAATCCCTAAAGTCGCGTGCAGCGACGACTTTCCTAGGTGGTGGTACAGCTGAGCTAGTATATACTGTCCCCAGTTATATCTAACGGATGAGGTATAATGCTCTACAAACTGGAGGTAATCTAAAGATATACTATTCCCCGTCTTGTTCACCAGAACACAACAACCCAGCATATGCAGCAGATAACCCCTAGTGGCACACTTTACATCACTATCAGACATGTTTTCATCTTTATAACTGGGTACCATGTACTGCTCGCGTAAAAACTGTAAACGAACAGATCTACCATTACCCCCCCTCTGTTACGCCCTAACTCATACTTAAGCTCATCCACATCTATCCCTAATGCACTAGAATACCAAGCTACACGATGTCCATCACTAGGAAATGACTGAACTACGAAATCACCACCTGTGACCGGGAGACCAGTGATAACGTGGACGTCGTCTATCGTAACCGTCATCTCACCGAAGCTAAAGTGAATTGTCCACAACAAGCATAGTATTACAAATAAATATAGCCAACGAGAATTGTCCACAACTCACAAGTCACCCTGTTATGACCTGATTTTGTGCAATGACCACACCTCAACTGGTTGGTTGAGGCTTCTCCTCTAGAGGGGATTTCCTTTTCTTTAGGCCTTCTGAGGCGTCTTATAACACTAGGAGGTCGAATTTCCACCTCCGGAGGATCGTTAGCACTTGATCCTTCCCTGAAATCGGTTATTGCTAGTATGCTGAAAGAGTAACTTTCCTTGTAATTCTTAACCGTGAAGAATGACTCTATTATAGTAAAACGATCTTGGTCGGTAGACTGTATTGCCGCTAAAGTGTGAGGAAATTATAAACATTTTTTTGTCATGATCCGCAAGAACATTTAAAATCCAACAAATTAACAACCACCATAGGATCATAATAGATTTCGAACATGGTTGTAGCTGACTTACGTACTACCCAAGTTCGGCACATGTCGACATTCTACTTTAGCTTCTTCTCATACTCGAGGACCAAATTAGTACTCTAGCTTAACCCCTCTTCATATCTTCGTGAAACTTGAGTCATAAGCAAGACTCTAATCCAGTTAATAAACTCAACAATGGGTAGGTCATAATATTTTTTATCTGACTATCAAAAGATTCGGCCGCACTATAAGCCATAGACCCGTATCATTTCCATCTAAAGTAAGCTTGAGCATACTTATCTAGAGGTAAATTATCAAGAAAATCGCTAATTATGTCACCACATTCACGTAGAAAATCTGTTAGTATATCCTTAAAAAGCTCTCGAGGGGGAGCATAAGCAAGACGGTGGAAGAAACATAAAATTTGTTTTTTATAGTCTCTCTAAGTGTGTTTCAATTTGGGTTTCAAATTTTGCATGAGATGGAAATAACAGTACGCATGATAACAGTTTGGATACAAGACAGAAACAGTATTAACTATACTAGAATGACGGTCTGAAATAAATGTGATTTGGCACTCCAAAAAATGAGGTTTCAAACACCCCAATAACCACATTCAATTGTCACAATCCTCAATGTTAACTATACCAATTGCAACAGGGAATAGTCATGAAACAAGGCACCTCAAATGGTCAAATATAGAACTCATGCATGAAAAAAATGTAAACAATTTGCAATAGTGCCTGAGAGTTATTTTAAATTCTCAAGATATCCTGATAGTTGTTTGCAACTCTTAGGATATCCTGAGAATCTTTTGCAAGTCTTATATTTTCAAAGAGTATTTTGCAACTCTCAGGATTACCTGAGAGTTGTTTGCAACTCTCGTATTTCCAAAGAGCTGTTTGCAACTTACAGGGTATCCTGGGAGTTGTTTGCAAACCTGAAATTTGCAATAAGTAGTTGCAACTCTTGTATTTCTAAATTGTTGTTTGCAACTATCAGGATATCCTCGGAGTTGTTTGCAAGGCTTATATTTGAAAAGAGCAGTTTGCAACTCTCAGGATTACCTGAGAGTTCTTTGCAACTCTTGAATTTCTAAAGAGGTGTTTGCAACTCTCAGGATTTCCTGGGAGTTGTTTGCAAGTATGATATTTGCAAAGATTAGTTGCGATTCTCAGGATATCCTGAAAGTTGTTTGCAACTATTGTATTTTCAAAGAGTTGTCTGCAACTCTCAAGATATCTTGGAAGTTATTTGCATCTCTAGGTAGCGAGTTGTTTACACTTTTTGCACAAAACATCCTAATCCTTCAGATTAAAAAAAATGAAACTAACCGTTGTTGCCGTCCTTTGCTACGGAAGTTAGCAATACACCCTTATATTTGCCATTTAAGAATGTTCCATTGACAAACAACATTGGACGACATGAATGGAAACCCTAAATGGATAAACCAAATGTTATAAAGCAACGCTTGAAGCGGTTTACAGCTGATAACTCCAACTGACAGTTCGTAGTATTATTACGGCTCTTCAATCGTTTAAAGTACACACCTAATAAACTAAAAAAACTTGAGCTGTCTCCGAAAACTCCCCTTCTTGTCTTCTCTAAATCATTCCATGACAAACAATATGAGATATCCAGACTGTAATTTTATTTGACAGTCGATTGTATGGTTTTGGCTGTCAACTAATGGCATCTCCGGATAGAATCATGAATTTCCTCCTCATTCAAATCCGATGTCAAATGCCTATCCCGCTGATGGTTTTGGAAGAAAACAGGACTGGAAGTATGGTGCGAAACATACTTATTGATAGTCATTAAGTCGGCGCTGGAATCAATAGATGCAAAAGTCTCCATTTGCATCTGCTTGTGAATTTATTTTTATAATAGGCAGTGATCTTGTTTGATGTGTTGTGCATGTATTTGAAAGAAAAACCACACTCTAAAGCATATCGGCACAAACATAACCTTAGACTTGCAACACCTTCTTCGAAAGCTTGACCAACTCCTGTAATAGCATCAGCCCAACCAATAGTAGCAAGTTTTTTTTACTCTGATAAGAATTAACTAAACCGTTACTACTCTCATCGCTAATTAGTTTATTAAGAGATGGTTCTCCCAAACTTATCCAAGGCTGTTTACACTTTAGACCAGAACCCTTATCATCATAACTCTTATCACCAGAACACTTATCACCTGAACTTTTATCAAGAACTTGTTGTTCTATGAGAAAACTAACCCGTTTTAAACGCTCCAAATCAAGATATAATACTCAACCAACAAATCTTTATGGTTATTAAAGAAAAAAAATTTGTGATCCCCGCGGGAGTAGATAATTAGGTAGTCACCTGTGACCAGCTCCTCCCATGTTCTCTCCACATACTCTTCGATACTTTGAAAGCTTTCAAACTCTGTGAAAGGCACGATTGTAGTTTGGTGACCATGTTTAAAAATACAAATTCGTGATTTAGACATACCTTACCCTGCACTGAATAATCATAAAGCAAGTTATTAGTTCCTACTCTGAACAATCAGTGGAGCAACTCGCATCTTCTCCTGAGAGTTGTGTGCAACTATAAGATAAGAATTGTTCACAGTTTTATGTCTAATGCACTTGAGTTACACAATTCTCATCTTATTTTAGCATTCAAGCATAGACAAAATGTATACAATTCGCAATAGTTCCTGAAAGTTGTTCTCAACTCTTAGGAGTACCTGAGAGTTGTTTGAAAATCAAGTATTTTAGCACTCAAGCATGAACAAAATGTAAAGAATTTATAATAGTACCTGAGAGTTGTCTGCAACTCTTAGATTGCCTGAGAGTTGTTTGCAACTCTTATATTATCTGAGAGTTGTTTCCAACTCTTATATTTGGAAAGAGTTGTTAACACAATTCGCATCTTTTTTGTTAGAGAACATCAAACAATTCAAATCGTATACGTTAATAACCATAAAACAATTCGCATATTCTACGTTAATAACCGCAAAACAATTTGCGTCTTTGTCGAGAATGCCTGGACAACTAAAATTTATAGTCTACACATGTTTCACGTTCAAAATCAGCATCTAATACACTAAAAATCAGTATATAACTAGTTAAACAAGGATTAACGACAACAACTAACATAATAACAAACAATCGCTCGAATAAAAAAACAGAGAAAAAACTCAAACAAGATTTTCAAACAACCGAAACAATAAAATAACACCTATTCTAACTCAGAAATCCAAGAAATAACCTCGAAATCAGTAGTTAAACGCCATTACCTAAAAGCAATACGAGAGATTCCAAAAAAATCAAATTACGTGTGATCAACTCCTGTACGTAGAAAGTAGTAGTTAGATGCATTTTATACCGAGCTTACAGTAATATACAGACCTTTAACTCTCCGATCACCTGAAAATTGTGGTTTCTTTGTGGTTCACGGTGGTTTGTAGGGTTAGGTGGTTTGAGCGACTTCAACAATTCAAATCTTTAAAAGCCATAAAAGGGAGAAGAAAACATAAAATTGTGCTTATATATTGGGTTGATGGTAATGTAGGTATTAAAATCATATTAGGTATTAAGTAGTAATTAGGTAGTTGAGATAAGTATTAAGATGTAATAGAACAAAAGTTGGGTACTAGATGATCATATAATAGTTGAGTGTGTACTTTAGATACAATTTCCCTATAATATATTTAGAAACATTTATTTTTATAAAACATTAATTTAACTAAATTAGAAACTATGATTGTAAGATCCTTTTAAATAAATAAAATTATTGGTGTTTTGATATCCAAATATTTTTAGCATATATATAGTAAAATTAATCAATTAAACAAATTATTTTTTATTTCATCTGTTTTTTTCTCTTTTTTTATTATCACTTTTTAAATTGTTTTAGCAGAAGCTCATTCTCTTTTCAAATTTTCTACTAGTTCTCAAAAACACCTCAAAAGATGCAACAAAAATTCTATTAAAAAAACTTTGTTATTACAAAAATTCGATTCTCTAGTCTCATGCATTTATTACTCTTAGTTTATTCTTTGGTCAGATGATTAATGAATGATATATTTTATATTCACCGTCAAACAAACTAAACACAAAAAAATTATGGATTAGATGTCAGAATTAGGTAGCAATTCAAATATAGGAAGGTTTGTGGTGCTTTATTAGTTTTATACAATGGGGTTGGTTTAAATATAAAATAAACAATTTTTTATAACCTAATCGGAATGTAAAATCGTATGCATCAAATTTATGATAAACAAAAAGAGTATGTCAATTTAAAATGCCAAATCTATGATAAATTTGTAACTTTTAAACTAAGTGCGAAATGTAAAACCGGAATTAAACGAAAGTGTTAAATGTGAAATCATGGTTAAACGGAAATATGAAACGTGAATGAGAAATTAGGGAAGATTTTTAATTTTTATTTTATTTAAGTGCGACATATGAAACTAAGATTATACGAAATGTGAAATTTGGGCTAACGGACCTGGCTAAACAATATTATTTTAAAATAATATATATATATATATATATATATATATATATATATATATATAGTTTTGTTCGTCTTATAATAACCAAAACAACGATATTTTTTATATTTATTTCCGGCTACCAATACCGATTTTATAAAAACTAAATCACAAAATAAATATTGATATTATGATGAAAAGTTATTAATGTTAAGGAATATTTTTGGTAATTTTTTTTATTGGGATACTTTTTAATAACATGAAAAAAGTTAATGCTAACTAATAATTGATGTAAATTAATACCTTTTTTTATTGGGATACCTTTTTTTATTTATGTTTATTTTGTAAATAAAAAATGTAAATTTTTGGTTGATTTTTTTGAAAAATTGTAAATAATATTTTTTTTATATAAGCATGCATGTATATACTTTGGTTCTAACCGATATAGTTTGAAACATCATTGTTATAAAAATACATTGCTTCGAAAAGTTACTTTAAGCACAATATAAAATAACGTGAGCGTCCTGATTGCATAAATCTAATCCAGAAGGTCGTAAAATAAATAATAAAAATATTAAAAAATCAATATTTATTACCATAACTTTTTAAATATAGTTATATTAATCATTATAAAAATAAATATTTCTAAATATATTAAATTGTTGTGTTTTTTAGTGTTTTTGAATTACGGTAGCGTCTTCCGGCTCAAATAAATAGAACCTAGGACATAAGTAAATAATATTCTTTTTCTTATACTTATGCTTAACCCTAAAATGTAATAAGAACACCAAACAGGCCTTAAATATCTCACTCATCGAAACGTAAACAAATTTATTGGCTTTATAATAAATGGGTTAATTACGAATATTTTAAATATTAGAGTTTCTTAAGCTTTAATAGAATATTATATTTTACGCTTTCGCATCGCTGCATCAAACTTATCGATCATAGCCGTTGATTTATCGTAGAACTATTTTCCATCGTTAGATTTGATCCGAAACTTAGTCATTTGATTAATCTATCTGATTAATCTAACTGATCTTTAACTTGTTAAGAGTTGGTGGAGATATTTCTGACATAATCGCCCAAAGCGGACAATATCACATTAGTTGGTGAAAATATTTCTAACATAATCGCCCAAAGCGACTAATCGCCCAAAACGGACAATATCACATTAGTTGGTGAAGATATTTCTGACATAACTATATTTAATATTGATATATTATCCTACTATCTTCACCTATTACTAGTATTACCTACAAATACAACAACTAATTAATTCCAAAAAAATCTCTACATAGTTAATTTTAACCCACTAAAACCCGTTATTGTATATGTGAAAACTAGACATTGTATCTCCGCATTAAATAAACATAGCATAATATCCAGGTAAATTAGGTACCAAAAAATAACCATTCACAAATTTAAATACCTCAGTTTCATTTTATAACCAGTTCTAAACTTTTTTCAAAAATGTTATTTTTATTTTTTCTAGGTTGATCTTCTCGTCCGACTGGAAAAGTTCAGATCACGTGAATCTAAACAGTCCGATGAAGATCATCTATAAAAAAAAAAAAAAAATTTGCCGGACGAGGATGTATGTTCCGGCGGGTGATAAGACAGAATCTACGTAATCTAATAACAAATTTTTTATTTTAAAACTGCTTATAATTTTTTTGGACGATAATTTAGCCAAACCTATGGCAATTTGTTTGAAATATTATAATTTTATTATATAAATGAAAAAGTAACAATTGGATGGCATAATTTTATAATTTTGTTACATAATTCGATATAGACACGTTTATATAAATAAAAGAAATGGCTAAACACAAATTGGTTAAAAGTTATAAGAACAAAAAACAAATAAAAAATCTAATGAAACTAACTTTTTTTCAACGTAGGCTAAAAACAGTAATATAGAGTAGTGTTTAATATCTAAATTTTCTGAAAACAGCAACAAAATTTATTTAATACTTCTTTTTAGTAGGGATAAGAAACAAGCATTAAATTTATGGTAGTAAAAAACAAACAATGAAGTGTCCTCCATTTAATATTTATGTGGAAAATAGAGGATGCAGTTTCAAATTAAAAAATAAAAACTGACAAAAATATTAAACTAAATAAAATTTGAAATTTTTAAAAGTACTTTTAAGCATAACTAATATAATAGTTCTTCACCCTTTTATAACTATAATTAAGTTTAATCGAGATTAGTTACTGTACTCTTCGATTTCTTTTACATTTATTGGAACATTTGAATATTAGAAATATATTCTAAAAAACAGGGCTATTAATTAGTTGGTGTGGTTTTAAACATTTTATAAAAATCACACAATAACATTTTGTATTTTTTATTTTGGATGGCTGAAAATAATCTTCACTAGCACAACGACCTCCTCACACGAATCTTCACTACCACTAGACTCGACAATAAGTTTAGGAAGGCTTCCAATCGAAGGCAAGCCTTACTTTAATACATCAATCTGACTGTCTTCTAATTTGAAATCAATTACGTATCTTTGCGTATTTATGGGTTTTCTTATTTAAAAAATCTATAAATATAACTATAAAAATAAATGAATAGTTATAATATTTTTTTATTTTGCAGCCATATTTTTCGGAATATATTTCAAAGTTTAGTCCTTTGAAAGTTTTGGTAGATAGTGTAAGATTTTATGTTTTTTTTTGTTGTTATTGTAAAATTTTCCATAGAATGATATAACTTTTTTTCTTAATTTTATGTCTTACAGAATATTAAAAAAAAAAGTTATTGATGGTATCACAATATTACTTTTATGCGGAGATTTGAAGCGGCGTCTACTTATAAATGGGTTTGTTATTAAATATGTTGTTTTTGAAATAATTTTTAATACTCAAATATTAGTAAAAATAGTATCTCTTTTGGAAAGAAATATATTCAATTAAGTAAATAAAACTTATAAATATATGAAACTTTATGATAAACAATAGTTACCATGACCCTAACACAAAAACAAAAAAACACAAATAATCAAATATAATATAGCACCGTATAATTCCAATGCTTGTGATATATTATATCAGTATTAATTCGGAGGTCAAATTTAGATCTAACAAGACTTCATATATTCTCCGAATCAAATTTGAAACTCCCAAAACTTTAATTAATCTCGAACCCTAAAAAGGTGAAACCCCAAATATCCAAAAATAAAACCAGCAAAACTACCAATAACCCCAAATATCCAAAAATAAAACCAGCAAAACTACCAATAAATAGCGTAATTAATCTCAGTTAAACCTTATTATGGTTATAAAATGGTAAAGAACTATTATATTTGTTTTACTTATAGTAAGTTTTAAATTTCAAAATTTACTTACGTTTTGATATTTTGATCAGAGATTTATTTTTAATTTAATTTAAAAGTACATTCTCTATTTTTCGCATAAATATTAAATGGAGGATAGTTTTGTGTGTGTTTTACTACCATAAATTCATAATTCTGCATTTAAAGCATAATTGTCTATTTAAAGCTGGTTTCGTATATCACGACTAAATAGGAGTCTTAAGTAAATTTTGTTGATGTTTTTTTAAAATCTAAAATATTAAACAAAACTCAATATTACAGTTTTTAGTCTACCTTCATAGATAATTAAAAAAAAAATTATGGTGGAAAATTTAGTCTAAAGTTTAAGGTGGTCTATATTTTTACTTATTACTCTGATCTTATAACCAATTATATAATAAAATTATCGCACTTTAGACACATTTACTACTATTTTAATTTTTACGTATATAATAAAATTATGGCACTTCAAGCATATTTTGCTATTATGGTATATTGTGAAAACACGGACTCTAGTTTTCACATAAGCAATAAAGCGCAGAGATTGTTTTTTGAATTACCTAGCTGTTATATCGTTAGATGATATTAATCAGACGACTAGGATTTGGATCA